>CM042896.1:21794852-22394852 GCA_023653625.1 Triadica sebifera | reverse complement strand
AATGCCATTATGGATATAAAATTAAAAAAAAAATTCGCAAGTTTCTTCTCACTCCAATTTTTTATGTATGGATGATGAGATTCAAAAATAAAAATAGGATACAACTACACATCCAAGTTTGACTCTCCTCCAAGACAAATCCAACATGAAGCATCAGGAATCATACTGGATAAAAATATTACTTTAAATCTAAGCCCTTGCTAGTACACAACATCCCTCCATACATTTGAGTTTACGTTTCAGTAATTATGCCCAGTTTCATATGTTTGCAAGACTCTCTCTTACTCTCTTTCAATATCCATTTTCTATGTTCTTCAGGCTCCTATTAGTCACATCAATCAAAATTTAACTTTCTTTTCCTCACAAAAGCATTACAAAAACCAAATTCTAACCATCATCAGAAAAACACCAGTGTTCTAAGATAGGAGAAATATATTGATGATAAAAGTAGATAAATTACAGAAATGACTGCCAAGCACTCTTACCGATGTTGAACATGAAGGACATACATATCCGGCTGGTGCAGTATGCGGAGGAAAGCTCTTGATATGTGAAACCAAACAATTTGTATGTATAACATCTACAATGAACCCCAATAGCACATGCATGTCATCCCGTGCACTACACAGACTATTTGCAGGTAAAAGCATACATATTTGCAATAAAACATACGCAGGCAACCCAATCGGGTGGTCTGAGATCCATTGCCCTCTTCAAGCACAGCTTGGCATGAGCAACATTTGGGAGGCCAATCATACTCTCCATCTATTACCCATTCCGAGTAAGTACGAACCTACAAATATTGATAAGAAAATTACAGAGTATTCCTCAACTTATCTAGGTTATATGCATGCTAGCAGAATATGCATAGATTATATATGAACACACAAAGACACAAATGAATCTATGTACTTGCTCATGCATACACCAAATATTTTATGTACACATATTTCACAATATTCTAGGGATTTGGTGACATGCAAACATCTATTCCTATAAATTGAACTCTATTGTGAATTGAACTCTTGAGTAATTTTCAATCAAGAAACTTGATTCTAGAATATCTCAAATTCCTTAGATAATTTATGCCTGAATTATAGGTTTGTTTTCATCAAAATACTCGACATTCTCCTCAAATTTAGCCATTTCTATCACCATAGCTTTCTCCCCAAATAACATCACATATGCCCAACTTTCCTGATATTACACCACCCTTTCCACTGGCACTAAATCCAATCATCTTTTTCTCCTTGTTAACTATTTTTCCCCTATTGTTATTCAAATGACAACACATTTGTTGCAAAAGGTAGCATTTAGAGAATAATCTTTTAACCAAGTCCTTAACCAAATAACCAGAGTATAAGACCATTGGAATACTTAAAGAGATATGAAGTTCGATATAAATACCACACATATCTGATGCTCTGTGAAGCATATGCATTCCCCACAAACCGGGACCTTGTGCATGAAACAATAAAGTTTTGTAGCCTGAAACAGCAAAGTACACAAATATTAATCCTCATATTTGGAAAATAAAGAATAAAACATCAAAATGCGATCTTCTAACTGTCAATCATGACATCAAAGTGAGCTCCATCTAGAACTTAAACAGCAGAAAACATAACCAATATCCCACAACAGTTCAAGCTCCACGGAAAAAACAAACCTTTAAATTAATCCAATTTTATACTAAAATAACCATTATAATTCAATATCAAAACGCCCCATCTAACTTAATCGATCAAACATTTGACAATTAAAAAGCACTCTAATCCAAGCTGACACCAACCTAACAAAAGCAATGCAGCTGAATAATCAGCAACACCTAGATGATTAGCTCCAAAACGGAGCTTAATGTCAATAAATTCAGTCAATACCAAATTCCATAAGTACTGGAGACCAAAAACAGCATTGAGCGCCTCATACCAACCCCTCACACTTTTCCCTTCATATCAGATTCCAATTGAACTAAATTAAAAATAATCTGAAAGAAAATATCGAATTAGATTTCGAATTTGCACTGAACATCAGATTTCAAAGTAAATCAGATCTGAAACAGACATCGACTAATTCTAATTTCAAAGCCAATTAAATCACGAGAGAGAGAGAGAGAGAGAGAGAGAGAGGTACCTTGCGGCATTTGCAGACCACCATTGCAAGGAGAAATCGATGAGCTCGATATTGAAATGACTGTAGATTATAGAGAAAGAAAATCAATTCGAAGAGGAATTTGCATAAATTTTTATGTAGGGCTTCTAAAGGATAAAACCGAGAAAGAGAAGGAGGGAGATCTGATTTTGAGAAAAGAAAGAATGACGTTAAAAGTGTTTCTAATTTCTGTTTTGTTATGGTTAATTGCTTAGTTGAACTGTTGAAGTAACCTCCACATTTCCGATTTCTTTTTTGCCGCAAAGATCTGTTCTTAAATTGCAGATAAGCCGGGCTTCTCTTTCCACAGGTGGTGTTAAAGTTAATAATAAGAGAAAAGTACTATACTTATAATTCACTAATATATCATTTCTGTTAAATTTTTTGTTAAAAAAATTAAATTATGGTAAAATAAAAAAAAACAGAAAATTATTATTTATTTCTGAATTTTAACATATTATATTAATACTTTTAAACAAAAAATAATATTATTTTTAGTAAATAATTTAAAATTTAATAGAAAAACTAAATAGTTAAACGCATTATAGCAAATCTATAAATTTTATGATGAGATGACAAATTTATAAAATAAAAAAATTATCATAATTTATAAAATCCTATATTTACAATTACTAATACAAGAAAAAAAGTTAAAAGAAAAAAACTACAATCATTATCAACGAATTCTTATGTTTTAAAAACAATTTATAATATCATCATATATATATATATATATATATATATTTGATAGGTCTTTTTGAATAGAGGGTAAAGAAGAGCAATTAATTGAAGGGTAGGGAGGGTAGAAATAGGAATGGAAGCAGAGAAGAGAAGATATATGATAAACTTTCTATTGTTTGAGAGATGAATAAAAAAAAAGAAGGATAATTAAAAGAGTAATAAGTATTCAAAATAACAAAAATAGTCTTATAATTAAAAAAATGAATGATAAAATTGTAAACATATATCTTTTTCATTTTACACTATCTCACTTCCCCTTCTCTTATGGTGTAGCAAAAATAAGTAAAAAGGGAGAAAGGGAAGGGCTTATACTTAATTACCCTTCCTTCCCTCTTCATTTTTTATCTACTTCTTTTTTCAAATATGGGTGTATGGTTATTATTCTTTACTATTTCATTATTTACTCATCTCTATACTCCATCAAAATATGTTGTTAAAATCTAATTGAAATATTGATAAATTGAATATTGTGTCAACTATGCAATTGTTCCAATTGAAAAGGCTAGAGAGACAAGGAGCATTGGTAACAGGAATAAGAAGGAAATTGAATTTGGAAATGGGGAAAGTAGAAGAGAGAGGGGAAAAATCTTTCTAACTTTTTATTTGGTCAGAAAAAGTTCATATGGAAGGGATATACATGGGTGTTTGGGATTACTATTACATATTAAAAAAGAAAATATAAAATCTTTTTGATTTAATTGATTGAATTTTTTAATTTTTTATAAACTGATTTTTCCAAATATGTTTTTGGCAAAAACATCTATTTACCTGATTTTCTGCAAAATCAGTTTTCAAAACTCAAAAAATTTTAAAATAAATTTTTTTTCTTTAAAAGCGTTTTTGACAAACTCAATGTCAAACGAGTTTATACTTAATTTTGGGATTTGAGGATGCAACTTTACATATTTATATTATTTACTATTTATTATAAAAGAAAACTTTTAGTTTATTTTTTTTGTGAGTCACTTCATTGAATAACATATATCTACCATTGGTTTAATAAAGATAAAATAGAGAGAATCAATCGTATAATTTTTAAATTTTAAGTGGTACTAATATAATAAAATCAAATATTAAAGAGTAATTAGTAATTTTCTCTAATAATAATAATATAGTTAAAATTATAAATTTTTTTCCATTTTTTAATAATTAATTAAGGATATTTTTTTTATCAGGAAATTTGAAGTTCATCGTGCAAGAGTATTACTTTTCCTTTTTCACCCAACATATATTTAAATTATATACTTAAACAAATAATCTGAAACTTTAAAAAAAAATTGAGAAAGCTTTTATTAACAACGGAAGATTGATTATTAAAATCATCATTATGAGACCAATGAAGGAATTACATATTTAATTAAGTGTATTTAGGTTGTAATTTTTTTTCTAATTTGTGATAAAAAAAATACACCACCTTTTTTTTTATGGACGTATTAATAATTAATTGTATTTACTAGTAAATTAGGATAACTTCCTTATTACGAATTTCAGTATCTCATCTGAGTCAATATACACTTTAATAAGATATGTACACTAAATTCTCAGTTGTTGATGTAATAATTGAGTTGACGGAAATGAATTTGTCTGAATGAAATTACAACACATGATAGTAATTTTATTCAAATCATATCTTGAAATCTAAAAACTCTCCATCCATTTGAGGAAGTTGAAAATAATAATAATAATAATAATAATAATAATAATAATAATAAAAAGAAGAGAAAGAAATTGGGTATTTGAAACAATATGGTCAGAGTCAATAAGATAGACTAATTGGTAGGATGAAATATAATAATTCTAAAACCAAAAACATGTATAGTTATAAAATTACTGTTCAGTCTGAGAAAATATTTTTTATTTTTTATTAGTTTTTTTTATTTTTTATTTTCTAAATAAAAAGTTAATTAATATTCATATAAAAATTTCGTATTTTCCAAATTGAAAAATACTCTTACTTTTATAAATAAATATTGAAATTTTATTTTTGAGTTTCCACTTACTGTTTATAACTTAAAAAAATTTAGAAATGTATTTTTAAATTTCTAAATTAAAAAATAGCACAACTAAATAATATATTTTTTAGTATTCTTAGAGTAATTTTCTAAAAAATTGATATTATTTTTTACAAGAAATTGTACAAGTTTATAATTCAAATTCCATTAAACTGTCATTTTCGGTTTTCTTTTTTTTTTCTTATATATAACTAAAAGAAATATTACATACACAATTGTTTATAAATGTCTAATCAATTATAACTATTTAATTTTTGAGAAAAAAAAACTACTTACTCCATGAATTTAATATATTTTATTTGTATTTTTGAGATTCAAAAATTATATTATTGATTCATTCTATTTTATTTATATTAAATTATGAAATTTTTTATTAAATTTTAAGATATTTACCGTTAGTTAGAAAAAAAAAAAATTTCTTTCAAAACGATACTAGTACAAAATGTTAAACTGATTTTCTTTTTATAACTTCACCACAATCTAATATTTTTTTAATAAAAGATTAAATATAACAATATATTAATATAATATAACAAAATAAAAAAAACTCATTATATAATTTTTGAATCTCTCTGAAATATTAATACAATAGATAATTTTTGAATCTCTCTGAAATATTAATACAATAGATAAAATCTTATAGGATAAATAATAATTTTTTTAAAATTTTTTTATTTTATATGCATAAATAAATAATCATCTCAGAACTTAATATAATAAAAACAATTATTTACAATTTCAATAAATTAAAACAAAAAAGACTCAAAAATGTAAACACAAAATAAATTGAAAGATTATAATAAAATCAAAATTGAAATTTCATAAAAAGATTCACATGCATATAACAATATAAATAAACAACAAATGCCAAGCTTTTATGGTGGCTCTATACTGCACGTTGCCGGATTGCTTGCCCCATTTCAGTTCAAATTTAAATTTAAATTTAAGTAATACCCTCTAATATATGCTACACAAAACGCCAGATTTGTTCCTGTTTTCAAATTTCATTCCCTCTCTCTCGCCCTCTCAAAACCCTAGTTCTACCAATACAAGCAACCGTCTTCTTCTCTTCTCCGTTCATTTACGCGATGACAGCTGTCCTCCCTCCGCCGGGCTCCGGCCGCGAGCTATCGAATCCACCTTCCGACGGGATCTCGAACCTTCGTTTCTCAAACCACAGCGATCACCTACTCGTCTCTTCCTGGGACAAGGTATGCTCGCTTCATTTCCTTAGTAAAATCCCTACCCCTATCACCTTTCACTATTGAAGTGCCTCTAGGTGTGTGATTCTATTCTTTTTTTTTTTGGCTTTGGTGTAGAGTGTGAGATTGTACGATGCAAGTGCAAATGTGTTGCGGGGAGAGTTCATGCATGGGGGTCCTGTGCTCGACTGCTGCTTCCATGATGATTCCTCTGGGTTCAGTGCCAGTTCTGACAATACTGTCAGACGGTCAGTTTTTTTTAACCTAAATGAAGTAGACCTTCAATTACAATTGTTGGATTTTTTGCTTAGTATTCATTTTTGAAGTTTGCAATACATTTAAAATAAAGTGTTTGAGAATTTCTTTATCTTCCAGTATACTTTCATTGTCTGAATTATACAAAGAACTTAAGCGTGTTCCGAAGTTTTGACGATAATATACTATGAAAATCATGCACGGCCAATTTAGAAAGATGAGGGCTGTTAAAGAATTTGGAAGAATCCATATCTGCCAAGCACCTGATGTTCTGAGCTGATTTAATCCTTAATGACAACAGCCAGAAGTAGCCAGTCAAATTGACCATTTTACGCTTTTCAGGATGTGCAATTATTAACTAAAAAGTTTTTCATTCTGATTATATAGAATTTCTGCATCTCTGTTAGACAATGGGCATAGGATTTTCTCCACAGGTTCTTTTTGACTGTGGTAATGATTACTCCTATATCCATTTTGGTGGCTACTCTTGATTGTTCATTTCCTATCACAAGATCCACTTAATCTACCTGGTATGGTTAAGCTTGTCTATTTTATTTTCAATGAGTTGCTTATCATTTGCTTGCAAATACTATTTTCATTGGATAACTGCTTTTTTCTGTCTCTGCTTTGTTTCATTCTATCTGCTTTTTTATGTATAGAATATGACCATCGATACTCCATGTGTATAATGCCGAGAAAATCTTACTGTCGTTTTCTATCAACTTAATACTTCTGAATTTATATTTCAGGCTGGTTTTTAACCAAGGCAAGGAAGACATTTTGGGAAGGCATGATGCACCTGTTCGTTGTATTGAGTACTCTTATGCAGCAGGTGCATTTGACTAGGATCAACATGCTGCTCTTTCTTATTTATTTTGTTGCAAGTCTTACTATTTGTTAAGACGTTTAATTGTTGTCTACATCTGCTAGTGGATAGTTTATGATGACATTGACTAGTGTGAATGTAACACAATGGTTAAAGAAAATGGACATGGATCTATTATATGTGTACCAATGTAGCTGAATGCCTAGCCCTTGTTAGAATGTCAAAGTTACAGGTATAGTTCTGCAGTATCACAGATGTCTTCATGAAATGCCCCATGGAAATGAAGACTTGTCTCGGTTTTAACTGTTCTATGCAGAAACAAGTTAGGTACTTTATCTCTATTCCAAATGGTGTACTTAACTATGACTTCCAACTGGAAATATGGTTAAACATCGTTTTACTCATAGGTTGACACAGATATAAAACACTTATCAGCTGCCAAATATTAGAAGTTAAGAAAGCAGAGTAGTATGAAAAATTATTTAATTTTATACTATGATGCTGTTTTGTTTTAGCTTCCTTAATTTCCTCGTAGCTTACTGCTCATGTACTTCTTTCGTCATAAGGATTGTAATTTTTAAGTTATGAGGATCTACATATAGAAATCAAAAACCCAATTCTTCTCCTCATTATGACAAATTTATAACCCATTTCAATTTTTTGCTTTCACCAATTATTTTAGGGCAAGTTGTCACTGGTAGCTGGGATAAAACATTGAAGTGTTGGGATCCCAGAGGAGCAAGTGGACAGGAGCGTACTCTGGTTGGCACATATCCACAACCGGAGCGTGTTTACTCTTTATCTCTTGTTGGAAATCGTTTGGTAGTTGCCACTGCTGGAAGGCATGTAAATATCTATGACCTGCGAAATATGTCTCAACCTGAGCAACGAAGGGAATCATCATTGAAATATCAAACACGATGTGTGCGTTGTTATCCCAATGGTACAGGTATAGCCTCATCCTCAGTAGCAAAATGTTCCCTGTCCTTGCTGTTAAAATTTTGATGATAGACAAGAATGATATGCCTTCCTACCCTATTTCCAATCAAAGACCATTGCTATCTTTACTTGTGCCTTGGGTTAGATTTTTAGTCATTCATTGAAACAAACACACTTCCCAAGGTAGAATGTTATGATTAATTTTTTGCTTGAAGTGGCTATACATGGTATCTCTATGGTATGATAATTTTTAATTCCATTGGGGATTGATCTTAGTCATCTGGATTTCCACATGCAGGATATGCTCTTAGTTCAGTTGAAGGAAGGGTTGCAATGGAGTTTTTTGATCTCACAGAAGCCAGTCAAGCAAAAAAGTATGCCTTTTTTTTTTGCCTCTACCATCAAAGCACAATATGAAGTTGATCTTGCTCTTCTTGATTAGTTGGCAGTCTAATCATCTTACAACATTTAGCATTTACTGTTTGATATTACATGCTAGATATCCAGAACATGCTGCATATAATAATATTACTCCTGGTGCTGCATATTGCAGAGTACATATTGTTTTTTCTTCTTGCATTTTGATTTCAGGCTTTAGCAGATGTATTCAAGTTTTGCAAAATAACGATATTTTTAAAAAAATAATTAAAAAAAAAATTCTTCTATGTATCTTCCTCCATTATCAGGCCTTCTTGAGACATACTCTCTTAGCAAGTGATATTGTGTTGTACACTTTATGTTCTCCCTAGGATTTTGTGTAAAATTTTTCATCATTGGCTCTTTAAGACTGATGACTATGCCTGAATTTTGTATTAGGAAGTCCATAAATTGCCCATCTCTCACTAGAGGATAATAATGTAGAAGTGTGGGAATACATGTTTATATTACTTCGCAGAATATTGTCTTTCATTTTGCTATGCCTTGATGGACAGAAACCTCTTGCAGATATGCATTCAAGTGTCATCGGAAATCAGAGGCTGGAAGGGACATTGTCTATCCAGTAAATGCTATTGCATTTCATCCAGTGTAAGTTTCTGGGGTTTCTTTATGCGTTCGGTTCCTGAACTGTTTAGCTCTTGGTAATTTGATCTTGTGTTTTGCGGGGTCACAAATTCTAACTCATACACAACAATATGGCTTGTTTTCTTCATGTCATTTCCAAAGGCTGCTCTACTAAAAAAATTTATGGAAGATAATTGGAAAGTCAAGCCAGGATATGTGCATATATTTCCCCTATTTGTATGGATAAATGCTGATGTTAATAAAATAAAATAGGTTACTCTCTTGAAAAGGAGTTTTCTTCTTGTGGCATTTGACAGTGCATAATCATAAGTTTTTTTGAGTTTCACTGAAAACTATCGATTTGAAGACATCAAATCAGAGTTCTAGCTGGTACTGGTTTCTGGAATTTTTTTTCTTAGCCTGAACTGATGACGGCGATAACTTTCAATTGTACTCTTTTTCTCATGATTGTCCTGCCATATTCAACGGCAGCTATGGTACATTTGCGACTGGAGGTTGTGATGGCTTTGTTAATGTATGGGATGGGAACAATAAAAAGAGGCTATATCAGGTAAACGGTTGCCAGACATCTGACTGTAAATTTCTTTCTTAAATTTATGACGACTTATTTTTGTTTTCTTACTTGCTCTTCTTTTCCAGTACTCAAAATACCCATCAAGCATTGCAGCACTTTCATTTAGTAGAGACGGTCGTCTATTGGCTGTGGCATCAAGCTACACATTTGAAGAGGGAGAGAAGCCGTAAGATTGGTTCTCGCCTCTTTCTCCATTTCCAACTGACCCCTTCCTCCCGGCCCCCCTACATCTCCCTCTCTCTCCCATCAGTCCTAATTGCTACTTGTTTGTTTTGCAGTCATGAACCAGATGCTATTTTCGTACGCAGTGTAAACGAAATAGAAGTCAAGCCCAAACCAAAAGTGCTCCCTAACCCTCCAGCTTAAATGATATTGCAGAATTCCCCAGTGCCATGGTGTCATCTTGTATGAGCTTCATTGCTCTCATATGAAGCTATCTAAAACTTGAACTCGGAACAAATATTGAATCAAGTTAGATATTTTTCTCTTATTTTTTTTTTCTTCTTTTTAAATTCCACATTATTTCAAGCAATCGTCGAAGGCTTATGGTAAGAGTTGAGATGTGTCAGATTATGTAAATACTGCCCATCTATTTCTTTCTACAGATGCATATGTTTGTTAGCATGCGCTGGCAACTCTCAGCAACTGTCCAATATTTTGATGCCTGGCGGACTTGTATGGCATGTAAATTAATGAAACGAAAAAAGAAGGGAAGTTTTGGGGGAGGCCAAAGCGCAATCTATCATTTGATTCATTATTTGGTGCAAACTAATACTCATTTATGATTTAGTTCCATTTTCAAAAATAGTATTACATCGTGAATCGAATAAAAATTAAAAGCCTTTTCCTGATTTATGTTTATACATTTCGCTAAAATATTTCCATTAGATATGTTTGTGGAATTTGAGCTTTAAGCCAGAGAAACTATATTACAAATTCAGCAGAGCTCTAGTATGAATATTCGATTGAATTTGAGTGCAAGGCTTTTTCTTCATTTTTTTTAGCTGTAATATATATTTTCAAAATTTTCGATCAATTTATTTTATGGTTAATTTTTTTGTAATATGATAATTCAGGGCTATAATATATTTCTATTATTTGACTAAAAATTAGAATGACTTTAAAAATTACAACAGAAACTATAGAAAAAATTATTATCTTATAATCAGAGACTGAGAGCGTATAGATTATATAGGTCGCTATCTCTCTACATTTCTCTACATTATAGCGGTTGAAAGAAGAAAGAAATTTATAAAAGATAGAGTCGCCTATATATATGAGAAAGAAAATAAGAAAGAAGAAGCTTTTTAACTAAGTGATTGACAAGTTAGAGTTATCAAATCGTCGACAGGAAGATTTTTATACTACAAAAAATCAAAATTGGAGAGATTTTTCATTAAGAACTAAAGTTATGATACATTGTTTATGAAGTTCAAAATTCATAGTCAACATATGAGATTAACCCTAAATTTATGACGACTTAGGGTTAAATTTATGATGGCTTTAAGGTGTTTGCATTAAAAATATTTCGAAATAGTGATCCTTTGTTGCACCTGACAATTTTACATGGTTCTTTACCCATATTACACATCAGAGAGTATTTAGAAACAAAGGACACTGACCAAAGTTCAACCAAGTCGCAGAAACATAACTCCACCATCAACTGTGTAGAGTTCCCTGATATTTCCTTCCATGATACCATTACTACTACTTGGTACTTACCTGGATCCTGAAGGAGCTGCTCTCGGACCAGCGGCTGCTGCTCTCATAGCTTTTGATTTAGCAAGCAAAGCATCATAATCCTGAAAATAGAAAGGTCACTATTTACTACACATACTGGCACATGAACTGCAGTGAAAGACATGAGATGAACGTGACGAAAACATTACCCGTTTCTCGAATGCATCATCACTTGAGTCGAGGATCTTATCTGCGAGGCCATACTCTATAGCTTTTTCCGCATTGAAGTATTTAGGTCGTTGGATATCCTTTTTAATTTCTTCCTTTGTCTTTCCGGTTCCTTTTGCTAATAGTTCAATGTAATACTCGGTATTTGCATCAAGTTCCTTGGCCTGATAAAAAATTTTGTAGAAGCAGTGATTTGTTAAAGAGAAGCAGACAAACGCACATGCGCTCAGAGAGAGAGAGAAAGGCAAACCTTAATCCACATATCAATTGCTGCCCCACTTGATTTGTTTACTTTAGGCAGATACAACTTTGCTGAAATTCAAAATGAATTTGTTAGAAGACAATGATGAAGTGTGTCATGTTCACAACTCTACTTTTTTAAGAATCCTAGGCCAAACTACGGCCATGAAAGCATATAAAAACACCAACAGACTGCATGAGCAATTTGTAACTGCCTGGTGAAAGATGAGAGAGAGAGAATAAAAAGTAAGCTCCCATTGCAAGCAGCGAGATTCTTCAAGTCGAAAATCAAATCCAAAACTAATCAGCTTAAGGGGGTAGGATATAGATTTAAATTGAGAAATTAAAATCAAAACTATGTATATCCAGGTTAAGAAAGTAAATTTAAAGAGTAGCTTGCACGTGGTTAGGTTGGGGAAACATTGAGTGCCAAACATTGAACTTTTTATATCAAGAGGGATGTTTAAATAAAGAAATGAAAAAAGAAATATTGAATGAATGATCGAATTCTTTAATGTTCTCACAACAGTTACATCATTGTTGGGGATCTCTCAAGGCTCATATGCTCCGCTTCACATAACACACAATGACCACCGCGGAAGATCCAAATAAAACGTAACAGAGTGAATTTGGAAGTGGTTATGCAAGGGGATTTCCAATGGAGATGCTAACAAAGAATATAACTAGACCCAAATCAGCCATCCTTAAGAATCAGTCCTAAGAAGTTAGAGGGAGCAGCACCAGCACCGACCATTTTAAAAGGTCTGTATCGCAGGCAGACTGGGCAGTGGAAGCACTGAACATAGTCAAATAACATTCTACCAAGAAGGTTGTATAGTTTTCCTTTCTTAACTTTATGGGTTATCCTGTATTCTATCACTTAGAAATGAGAGCTTCTGACAAGAACAGAAGAAGCCAAACCATGCAGCAGAATCATCAGTTTGTAACTTATAAATGCTATCTTCCAACTTTAAGCAGCCGTCAATCAAATAATTCATTTGTTTCATTTGTTGCCATGCAAGTTTTATCTCAAGATCACAATTTGATGGCGATCTAGTCCATAAAATTAGAAGGCATTGTTTGAAAACTGTGAAAAAGTAATTCTACAGCTGTATTTCAGTAAAGTTTAAAAATAAGAAACCACATCAGCACTCCAATAGTTCCCAAAATCCAAAACCCAAACGGCATAAAGAGAAGTAGGATCTTACTAGATGAGTTTGGCTGTAAAGCACGATAACCCTTGGCTCCAAGAGCTAGAAGCATCGCTGCTTGACCATATGCCATGCCACAATTCACAGTGTAGACAGTTGATTTGCAGTACTTCAAAAGCAAAAGATAACAGCACACATATTTAGTCTCAAGCATATCAATGGTTAAATAAAGGATGACACACATACACTCAGAGTGACACACATAGGCACACATGCACAAGCCTGCAAACATATAGAAAGACAAATACCTCAAACAAAAAACACCCTCTGAAAAATAGGATAAACAATTAGGATCTAACAGCTACCATTTTGTAAGATTATATCATTTATCATCAGGATTACAATGCACAAGTGCTGTTAGGAAAAAAGGTAGTTCTTGAACTTGTAAGATCCATTTTATCAAGGGTGATGATGCTATCTATAACAGACACTATATCAAAAACAGATAACAGTACTTACAGACATGGCATCAGCAATAGCATATGCTTCTGTTTCAGAACCAACAGTCTCCAGCTTCTCATTCTGAATCACCAAAGAAACTAAATTAGCAAAAAAAAGTATCCATAAGAAAAAAATATGACACGGCTATCTTTAGAATGTTATGAAACACCTCATCTAGAGGGGCAGAAACAAACTGATAGAGAATGAATAGAAATAACCCAGCTCACACATAGGCCCATGTTTTAGATATGAATAGGCCCATATTTTAGATATGAATATTCTAGAATAAGAAGAGAGAGAGGATACGTAAGGGTGAATCAGTTATAAATAGTCAGTGTAAGAGAGGGAATAGGGAGGTTTTTGGCAATAGGAATCTTTAGGTCTTCAAGCCTTTGGCAAGAAGAAAGGGCTGGTCCCTGGGCTCTGTGTTTCTGCACAGAGATTCTTTCTTTCATTTCTTCTTTTCTGTTACTTCCTTCTTGTTTTGTTCTCCTTTCTTCCATGAACTACAATAGAGATATTTTGAATAACCATTTTCTCCTTCATTATCTGATATTTATTGTTCATTGTTGAGAAATATTGGTGAAGTTGCTGCCATTCTTATCACAAACTCACTAGGAAAAAGGGGAAAATATAAAAAGAAAAGAAAATAGAAAATGAACATCCTTACCTGTGTCCCAGATGAGTTTATATATAGATATATAGGCTTTGAAGAGTCATCATAATCCAAATACATAAACTGAGCAACAAGAAGCTCTGTGACAGCTGGTACAATCTGCAGGAATCAAGCACAACATCAAGATGGTGCATGTAGGATGAAGAGAATATGCCAAAGGAAATGAAAAAATTAAGCCATCAGCAATGAAGTAAAGTAAAGGAGCTCACTGGCATTCCCAGATAGCATATCCGAGCATCTAAGAGCAAAGAAGGCAAATCAGGAGGAGCACTTCGAGGTCTCCCATAGCCTCTGCCTGCTCCACGATACATGCTCACACTCATACTATATTTCGAAGGACCCCTATCCATCATGCCCGATATGCTGTACATTCCCCCGTGATCCAAATAGTTCTTTCTAGATGAGATGTTTTCCTGTCAAGAGTTGTCAAGTCCAGGAATTTATCAGGATTAATCCTTCAGGCTTCAGAGGAGATCAACTTCCAACAGGCAATAAAGAAGGATTTGTAACATGCAATTGCTTATTATTAGATGAATTCCAATCTATATAGACGATTTCAACTAGTAATTAAAATTAGAAAACCTCTGTAACACTTTCTGACTGTCTGCGGACAGGATTGTCTTCAGTCATGAACATGTCTAATTGTGAAGGAGTGAGACCATAAAGATGTCGTGGTACATTTTTGTAATTTTCCATTACTGCAGTTCACAGGATATAGAGAAAATAAAGTCAGCAACTGAAGAATCTCCTCATTTTAGAATGAAAACCAAAATTCATATCTCTTAGGAAATTCACAAGATATGCCATAATAAAAGTATTTCTCTGAAATTCTAAAAGAAAAGGCCAACTTGATATTCACAAAGAGAAAAATAAAACAAAGTTATATGCAAAAAATCAAAAAGATAACAACCAAAATGAGCATAGAGGAAATCACACTTAATATAATATGATTTGGCCAATTTGGTCTCTGCACATATGAAAAGCGAAAATTTTCTAACCTATCCCCTTATTGCTTATCCTTTTATAGTAATGCTATTATAAGCAGTAAAATAATTTTGAAAATGGCTTGTTCAATGAATAAATTTGCAGCAGTTGAACTGCAAAACTAATTTATACCAATCTTATCCAAGTGTACAACCTCTGGTAACAGCCATTTTAATGAACCAAAAATCCTTACATATATTGCTGGTCATGATATAAGTCTTTGCATTCATCCTCATATACCATGAAACAAACCCTGAGTCTCCACCTGAAGCCTGTTCAGGTGTGTAACTATACAGAATTATGCAGTCTGTAACATAACCTTTTACAAGTCAACATTTTCTTACAAAGAGATTCTTCAATCTAATGAATAAGTACCACGAACAAAAAGCTATCTTTCTCTATACTTACTTCAGTTCAACATATACATTAACTCCTAAGTATAATCAAGGAACATTACTTTTCCATGTCATACTATTCAATCCTAAGTGACCAAAATCTAGCTATTTTTCTCTTTTGTTCAGAGTCACACTAGTCTAACATTTTCCCCCACAAAGGAAGAGTAAATGCTTAAAAGTTCTCCATAATTACTTCAGTTCAACATATACATTAAATACTCTTCCTAAGTATAATCAAGGAACTTTACTTTTTCATGTCACGATGGTATTCAATCTAAAGTGACAGAAATCTAGCTATTTTTCTATTTTGTTCAGAGTCAGACCAGTCTAACATTTTCCCCCACAAAGGAAGAGTAAATGATTTAAAGTTGACCATCACCCCTCAAATGTCACTTTTGCGTGATTTCTATTAATCTTATCTCACTAAATTCAAAGACGCCAATTGTTTCTTAGCTATTTGAATCACATGGCACCAAAATTACCTCTGGAAAAGTTGCCAATAAATCTCTAAAACAGATTGTCCTATTCCAACAACCTTTTCCACAAACACCATCTCTTCTGTGAGAAAAACAACTGCCAATGAAATATGACAGAAGACAGAAGACAGAGAATGCACCCTGGAGATGAAACAAGCAAAGCTTGCTCGGCATATTGTTGAAGAAAGAAGGCACAGAAGATGAGGATATGGCACAATTGACATACTTCACATGGTGAATCCAACATCTCGACTAAAATTCTACAATTGATTGTCCTATTCCAACAACCTTTTCCACAAACACCATCTCTTCTGTGAGAAAAACAACTGCCAATGAAATATGACAGAAGACAAAGACAGAGAATGCACCCTGGAGATGAAACAAGCAAAGTTTGCTCGACATATTGTTGAAGAAAGAAGGCACAGAAGATGAGGACATGGCACAACTGACATACTTCACATGGTGAATCCAACATCTCGACTAAAATTGAATTTTGTTCATGTTACAGCTACTATATAGTACCCCCACGTAAACTTTAAATGTCCTTGTTTCTCCTAAATGTTTACACATTATTCAGTACTATCATCTTTAATCTGTTAAGATGAATCAAAAATATTCTGAAGGCACTATTTGGTGCAGAAGTTGACATTGACCTCCTTTTCAAAACCTGCATGCCGCAATCTCTCATTACTCAATTTGATTTTGTACCTCACTAAAAATTTTGCCTAAATGCGAAAGCCAGTTACAGAGTCATTGTAAGTACAGTTTTCAAAAGACATTTCATTTCGTTTTCTCCTTCCAACAATTCAAAACAGAAAAGAAAGAATCCTAGTGATGCCAACGTTGAGACTACCAAGATAATATGAACTCAACTGGCCATAGATGCCAATCATAATTTCATATAGCACCAAAAAAATAGTCTATCACCCAATTCACCACCTTATCATTAATGGCATTGTATAAGTTCAGTACTGTCACGGTACTCTTCAGCATAGAATTACAACATAAACACAGTGTAACATCTCCTCTTATCCTACAACTGGACGAACAAAAACACCTTCCCTTCAATTTCTCAGAAACCGAACTTATTCCTCAAAAACAAAAGAAAAATACAAATTATCAATCTTTATGTTCTGTTGTCTAAAGCCCAATAGCTAAAGGCTTGTAACACGCCAATTTAAGTAGAACACGAACAATTCAGTTACAAAAATCTCTCTCTTTTCTACTGACAACAGACAATATCCGAAGAAGGGAGGAAACTAAAATCACCCCATAACCAAAAATCAACGAAACTAATAATAAGATTCATCCAAAACAGTAAAAAAAACATGAACAGAAGTATAAGAGGGGAAAGAGAGAGAGAGACTAACATCCATCCTTGATATATTCTTGTCTGAACTGCTTGGGGATGTGGTCGAAAGATTTCCCAGATGCAAGAGGCTTGTAGCATCTATTTTGAGCTAATCTCTTCATTCTTGAATTGGGTATGAAAAAAAGCTTAGTGGTGGAGAGGAAAGACGATTTTGGGAGCCCAGAAGAGGGATTCGCAATTTCTGGAGTTGGAGCTGAGAGCTGAGAAAGAAGAGAAGTTGCCATCCTCCTTTATTAGCAGAGAACGATAAACTGAGCAAGTGATATCTGCAAATTGTAATCTTCTACTTTTAAGTCTCAATTGAATCTCCCTTTCGCAAATTTACTTCACTGCGTGAAGGGGGAACGAAAGCGAAGCTTGAGGCTTTTGTGTACTTCGAAGTTTATTTTCATGTTCCTTTAAGAGATAACTACTGAACTAATCCTTGATATTTCTTGAAATATACAATTTAGTCCTTCTAGTACCCAAGTTATCAACTTTTAAAATCTTTATGATTTGATGGTAAGAGATAATTGGATCAAAATATTTTATAATTCAATAATTTTGAGAATAAAGTATGTAAATAAATTTTAAAATAAGGAAATTTTTTCAGCTTAGTTGAAAATTCTAAAAATCTCTCTTAAGCAAATAGGGTTGAAATTTCACATTTTTCTTTCCTTTGTGTCGATCAATGCTAGCTTAAATTTTTTTTTAAAAAAAGTTGTAGATATGTAAAATTTAATTAAAGTATGTTAAACTGAATTGGCATATTGTGAAATTCTCCAAAATTTTATCTCAAATTATCACACATTATAGTATTAATTAGAAAAAAAAAAACTTATTTGATGAATTTTAACAAAAAAGGTGCCAACCTAGTATAATAATCATATATGGATACAACCACACAACCATATTATTATAAATATAAATAAATATTTATGTTATGTGATTCAATAACTCTTACAATTACATAAACTTAATTATATCGTTTTTATGATACGTCAAAAACGCAAAAATATAAATATTTATAATAAAATACAAAATTTTATTAAAAATATTTGCAACTATTTTTTTCAAATATTACAAAAAAATTATGCTTATCTTGCTCAATCCCACTTGCCTAATTAATAATAATTAGCTCGTAAATTAGTCCGTTTAAATTGATTACTTTGATCACATAACATAAATTCACAATGACAGGTAATTGTGAAACTTTTCTTTTAGCCTTTAGATTTGATCTAATTGCTGAGTTGGATTTTTGAACTATTCTTGGTCCACGGTCTTGGTCCACATCCACCATTTTGCCAAGTTTTTTTTTTTTAAATTATCATGGGGAGGGGAAAGAGAAATTTTTGAACATGAATTATTAAACTTCGTAATGGTTGCAAATTATAAAAAAATTATACTTATGGTATATACACTATAATTAATTATATGATATCTTAAATTAATTTTCTAAACAATTATCAAGTACATGGTATTTCAACAATCAAATCACCTCATAATTCGTAATGGTTGTTAGTGGTTAGTAGTTGACAAATGACAATCTTTCGATACTAATAAGCTTAAAATTATAGAGTTTAATTATATTATTTTAATAAAATTTTATATTAATTAGATGCATATTAAAAAATTGAAAATTATAATTTATATTTATTGACAATAAATATATATAATAGGGTTATAATAAAAATATTATGTTATTAAAAGAAAAAAAAAATAGCTAATACATACCAGATTGGTTTCCCAGAAAATTCAATTGCACAAGAGAGAAAAAAAAAATATCCAACTTTGACCATCACACAATGCAATAAAAGACCATAAAATTAAGATTGTGGATTTTCTTGCAATTTGAAATTCATAGCTTATTTTTATTTAATCTTTCTGTCCATCAAATTGTATATTAAGTCCTTATCAGTATTAAAACTTATTTGCTATTAAATTTTGGAAGAATGTATTGAAATTTAGCCTTTTATAAAAGTAAAAATCTCAGCTTTTCGTGATCAAAAACTATATTTTATTTGGATATTTAAAACCTCAAATATTTTTTTAATTTTTTATACATTTATGTTGATTTACAATAATTGAAAATATAATTTATGAGTAAAAATTAAGAATATTAATATTATACTAATATAAGTGAAATTATACATGTATATGGTTAGAGAATTTTTACATGCACATTTTAATTGTAAATATTATATATATAGTCAACACTAATATGAGATGAAAGATGAGTATTTCTTAAAAAAAATAAATATAATATAAATCTATAGTAAATTAAAAGTTGAATTTCAAATAGACTTTAACTTCGAGATTTTTTATTTTTTTATTTTTTGCCAAAATTTGGCATCCGAGCAAACAGTTCTAAGTTGAAACATGGGGAAAAGAAATTAATAAAGAAGTTTGAGAATTGATTTCTTCTTCTAATTTTATAGTATATCCATTGGATAAAGCATGGAAAAAGGTGACAAAGGTGGAATGTGGTTAGGCCTAAGGCACCATAAAGAGTGAAGCAATCTCTTAATCACTCACTCAATCTTTGATCTGACGCAGCATGGGATTGAAGTTTAATGGACCTAATTTGTCTATTAGAGGAAGAAACCATAGAAATTAGTTAATGGATTAATTTTGTTTTAATAATAATAATAATAATAATCAATTAATTAGCTAAATATTTTATTGAATAATATGTACAAATCATGCCTCGTATTAACCAGCTTTAATTCTATAACCCTATTTTAAACTAGAGTGTACACTGCCACTAAATAATTTAAATTTTGCAATCCATGCTTGTATTATTTATTATTTATTATTTTGGATAAAATTAAAATTGCATATTTCATAAGCATGGTCCTACCCTACCCTTTGAAGAATTGAATGGCTTCTGGGTCCTCTCATTTTCAATTCCAAACCTCTAAATTTAGAGGTTTTTTATATGAATAATTAATTGAAATGTGAATATTTATTTTTAAACTTTTTTTTTTTTACGAACCATTCAATTAAAGTTATCTAGATATCGATTTTTGAAACTTTTCATATCAAACATATTTTAAAACTTAAAAAATAATGTTTTAAAAAATAATATTTTATTCTACACAAATCCAAATTAATATACAGTATATGAGTTATTGGATAGTGCATAATTGAGGGGAAAAAAGTCATCTAAGTATCTATTAAAGAGATTTAATAATTGAAATTGATCCCATGAATGTTAATATTTAATCAACAATCTTTAATTACTAATGATTAATGATTAACGTGAACCTTGCTTGTGATTAGGTATAGCTAGTCTCTAGTACTTCTCTGATGCGTTCCTGCTAAGACATAAAATTATAGGAGCTGGTGTGTAACTCACTAGCTAGTGTGCCTAATCCGATAGCTAAATGAGGCAAATTAAAAAAAAAAGAAAATAGTTAGTCATGGATTCTAAATAAATTAATTTGGATTGATAATTTGAAATTTCTCAGTAACCAGGCATTTGTAAATTTTTAATTAAAAAATTTACAAAATTGAATTAGGTGATAGCTTGTAATGTTATGATGTGGTGATACTTTCTCATTATCTTGATTTCAGGAATAATTCAATGGGAATTTGAATAAGATATCTAAAATTTTTGAGATAAGATTGATACTACTAAATTAATTTATCAGTAGTAATCTATTTTTCATTTGCTAAAAAAATTAATATTAATTACTATTTTCACTAATAATTAAATGTTAATTAATTGCATACCATAGGCATAAAACCATTAAAAACCTTACTACCAAAGTCATTGATAACATCACTCAACAAACTTCCTTTCAAGTCTCAATTAATTAAGTCATCTCACACCCATACTTGTCTTTCATGTGCTTAGCCTAATTTGACGTACTAACCCACTTTGTTTTAATTTTTTTAATATTTCCAAATATTTGTCATATGAAAAAAAAATTAAAAAAAGAAGGGTTGAGCTGCTAAGCCTGAGGGCCACCAGAATTGTCATGCTCAACTGGGAACAAGGGGGTTACGTGGCAGAATTCTGCATCAGTAAACTCCACGTGGCAGTTTTTTAGAGATTCCTAGCAAATGGACGGCTTGATGTGGTTATTTTCCAATTGATTGTCGGTTATATCTTCAACATGTGAAAGCAGCCAAAAAAATGTGCCACGTGGCTATCTTTGATAAGAACTACGCGTTTTGCGTGCCGTATGTCCACTCTGTTGCGCATCGGTGAAGCTACAGCAGTCCACTCTCCCTCTCTCACTGTATTAGCCTAACTGTATATTTCTTTTGACATAAATACCCCTGAGACAATTTTTTCCCTTTTTTTCTTTCACTACTATGAAAAAAAAATTACCCAAGCCCCATCAGTATTTTAATTTATTAATAGAATCATTAATTTATTACCAGATAAACGATAATTTTTTTGATAAATTTTATATTTATAAAATAATTTTTTTTATAGCTAATGCTATTTTGTTTTATTACAAATATATATGGACCTATTTTAGACTAATTTTTTTATTTTTTTCTTTCAAAAGATAACTCTTTAAAAGCTCATTCTGTCATCTTAAGTTATTATATTTAGAAAATGATTGTATAGTAATTTTCGATGGAACGAGATACTAATTATTAGTAATAATTTTTTTTTTTTAAAAAAAAGAATGGCTAATCACAATTGAAATATATATATATATATATATATATTTTAATTTCATCAATATTAACTATATCAATAACAGAATAAAGAGAAAGGAGTAATACATTTCCTATCTTAATTAGACATCTACTTACCAACTGATGGATCTCTTAAATATTAATTCTTTATTTTATAAGCAAGGATTGATATCTTGAATATTAATTCTTTATTTTATAAACAAGTATTTTTAAGAATAAAATGGCAGTAAAATGAGAACATATTGAAAATTACAAAATTAATTTTAAAAGTTTATTTATATTGACATAAAATATGTTGACATTATTGATACTGAATTTAAAATTCAAAGACACTAGTGATACTAAATTTAAAATTCAGAAAATATAAATGAATATTATCTCCAATTCTAGTAATAAAATCTCTTTAATATTTTGTAAAGAAAAAGCCAAATATTACTAAAACAAAGAAAAATAATAAAAATCACAACTTCCCTTATGAGAAAGGGAAATAAACAAATCTGTTTATTAAAATGTTTTTGTAAATTTAAAATTTAAAAAAAAAAGGAAGGGCAAATTGGTAATTTAAAAGTAATTATAAAGGAAGGAAAAGTGGCTTGCATTCTTAGAAAACAAGGGAAGTTAGTAATCGGATTACTGTTGTAAACGTGGCATGCGATGGGATGTTTTTATGGAAAGCTGTCCTTCTTTCTTTCTGTCTTTCTAGATAACCAACAAAACAATAAACCGCCAAAAACCAAACTAAAGGCTGTAAAACATTTTCCAAAGAGAAAATAATGGTAAACCAACAATCCGCCACGCGACAGTATAAGCGCGTAATAGCGTGAAATCTTATGTTGGTCAAAACTCATATAAGCTAGGGAACGAACTCGGAAGTTTGGTAGAGTGTTTTACTTCCACATAAACTCTGGCTGCTCTTATTTCAAAATTCAAAGTTCATGTTCAATCAAAAAAAAAAAGAAAAAAAAAGCTATATAATTCGTTTATATTTACTTTATTTATTTATTTATTTATAAGGAGTTTCTAATCGAAACTTTTGAAAATGAGTGAAGTCGCCTGAGTGAAATATATATATATTTTTATATTTATTAATTATTACTCCCCAGTCACTTCATCCCATATGGATATGACTACTTTTACTTTGCATGTATAATAAAAATTATAATTTACATATATTTTTCTAATATATTTATATTAATTAATATTTTATTAAAAATAAAAATATTAATTCTAATTATTGTTAATAAGACATATTAAAAAATACATTTAAAAAAGTGGTCTATTATTTTAGCAAATTAAAAAAAAAGAAGGTAAACCTATCGCTATGGAACAGACTCAGAGGGAGGAGTTTATAATTTTTTGCATGTAAAATTTTTTGGATGACTAATTTGCCCCTATAATATTTCTAATTTTATTTTTTAAAACTAAACTTTTGAGGCCCTTAAATTTTAGGATGGGGAGGAATTTCATCAATGGATTTAATTAATTTTCTTTTTTATTTTTCACATAATTAAAAAAAATTATAAAATATATACTACATGAAATTCCCATTTTAAGTATGAAGTAATTCAAGTTTTATTTTTATGAGTTATTTTCAATCATATATATTGACATGCGTTGTCATTTCTGGAAAAATACTAAAAACTAAAATTCAAAACCTTGGTGATGAATTGGTGATGCTAGCTAGTATCTTTTTCATTTGACCGACTCCAGTGATATGAAAAGAAAATTATTCAAGGCACTCCTTATGTTTTAATTCCACTTTTAATCCCAATTTACAATAAGATAAAAATAGCAAAAACAAGGAGTGGAATTTTCTACTATTTCAGCTACAAATTTTGAAAATTGACACATTATAGTAATTAATTTCTATTTCAAGGATCATTTTTTGAATTTAATAATATTTCACTGGTGATATTTATATAACTATAATTTTATTCATAAAAAAAGGAAATTCGGACACTGATATAAGTCATGTATATGCAAATTATAGTAATTTCGAAAGTAGAATTAGCAAAATTAAAATCAATAAAGTTAAATTCTAAAAATATCAATTGAATTATTGATTTCATTGTTTTAAAGTGTGGTATCGAGATTGAATCGGTATCTGTCCGAATTGGACCGTATCGTCCGCTAGTACCATAAATTTTAAAAAATAACTAATAAACAATATTAAGTTAATATAATATATTAAATAGATATATAATATATTAAATTAATAAATATTATTTTTATTTAAAAAATATAAACTACATAATATTTTCATAATAATAACATAATAAACAATATTAAGTTAAATAACTTTAATATAAAATAATTTTTTGATTTTTTGATAAGAAAAAAATATTTTATTGAATATGAGGAAAAAATACCTTTGTGAAAAACAGAAAGATGATGAAAAAATTATTCCCTATAACTAAATAACATAAAACAAGATTAAAAATTATATTTATAGAAATATATATAATATTTAATTTAATTTGAAATAGCCAAAGTCAATATATTAAGAGTAAAAATTTAAGAACTCACTGGTGTATATATATATAATCCCTCTTTAGAATTTTTAAAAAAATAAAAAAGAATAACATATTCATTCATACTGTTTTAAAAAATTTTAGATCCATAATTTTCAAGAAATATTATTTAAATAAATTTTAATTTTTTTGATCGTGATATAACGTTCGTATAAGTTTATATCATGTATATCACTCATAACGGATGATATAATGGTATTCTATTTTTATTTTTAATTTAGCAAGGATGTATTGATATCTTATTAAATATTGAAACCCTAAAAAAATGTTACAAAACAGAAAGATATCTAAAAGAGTTAAAAATACTATGTATGATACTATATTAATTTTTAAAAGACTTATTAACATGAATAAGGATATGTATTATATCTAGGTAAATTTATGGATTGATATCCTCATGATTGATTGAAATTAATAAATCATACTTATTTAATATTTGTTATCAATGAATTATAAAAATTAAATATGAAATATTTATTTTTTAAAAAATAAATAGCTTGTAGCATTTGATTTTGATTATTCATTAATAACGAATGATGAAGATTAAATAAATATTGCTTATTTCCTAATTTTTTTTATAAAAAAGTTAATTTTTAATCTTTAATTAAAAAGATAAAAAGCAAATAAAAGAAATTAAGAGCAAGCCATTAAATGGAATAATCTTGCAAGATATCCAAAAGATTATATTACTTGAAGATGGAAACCAAAACAAATGATTATGTAATAATAACAACACAATCTCCTCAAGTTTTTTCCACCTTGTGGATGCCTCATTGCTGACCCAACAAATCAATGCGTGCTCCACACGCCCAAAAGACCACAAGTTGTCCATAATCAATTTCCTTTTTTTTTTTTTTTTGAGGGGGTCCTATTAGTATTTACTATTTTAAAAAAGAAAATTATTAACACTATTATTTAACCCGATTTATGTATTTTTTTTACAATTTTTCATATCACCCACTGTAAAATTACAATAAAAATTCACAAGATATGAAGAAAATGAAAATAAATTGAGCATAAAAACAAGCTAAATTGAAAATTAGTAAAATTACATATTAATTCTAAATATATTGAATACAAAATTAGGAATCAAATTGATGGTACTAGTTTATCTTTATTTGAATTATTTATGATGGTTAAAAAGGCAGGCGTAGGCTGCGTAGCATTGTTTTGACTTGGAATTAGTCCTCTTCTTCGTCTGTTATTAGCTCAGTCTCTCTACCCATTCTCCACTCTCTCTCTCTCCAGTTGACCGACTTCACTCCCCTACACCAACTCTCCCCCACTCCACCCCCCCTAGTACCCCTATATATTAACCCCCTCTCCGCTTCACACACTTGCCCATCTCTCTCTCTTTCGTTTACCTTTCTCCTCAAATCAAGAAACTCACTATTTCCTTTCTCTTACTCACACTCAACACTCAACAATCTAGAATCAAGAATTCCTCTCTTTATCGGATAATCAAGAATTCAAGGTTCTAATGGCTCTTGAAGCTCTCAATTCACCCACCGCACCTACTCCTCTCGACCGCGAAGATACATGGACCAAAAGGAAACGCTCTAAGAGGCCACGCAGTGAATCTCCTCCTACCGAGGAAGAGTATCTCGCTCTCTGCCTCATCATGCTCGCTCGCGGCGGAGAAGGAGAAAAAGAAGCTCCACCGCTACCACAGCCGCCGGCTTTGAATCTTTCTTACAAGTGCACGGTTTGCAACAAAGCTTTCCCATCTTATCAGGCACTTGGTGGACATAAAGCCAGCCACAAAAAAGGATCCTCCGACAACGACAGCCACCCTTCAACCTCCTCCTCCACCACCACCACCGCCATTGCTGCCGCCACCTCCAATAGTGGTAAGACCCACGAGTGTTCTATCTGTCATAAGACTTTTCCAACTGGTCAAGCCTTAGGCGGGCACAAGCGCCGCCACTATGAAGGTCCCGGTGGTGGCAACCACAACAATAGCAGCAGCGCTATTACCTCCTCAGAAGGTGGCGCCAGCCAGAATCAAAGTCAAAGCCGCGGCGGCGGGTTTGAATTTGACCTGAACCTGCCGGCTTTGCCTGAATTATGGTCAGCCAATGAAGGCGGTGAAGAACGTCAAAGAATCAGTAAAGATTTTTATAAAGATCAAGAAGTGGAAAGTCCTCTGCCTGGAAAGAAACCAAGATTATCTTTTCTTCACCAAGAAAGTGAAACCAAGGTTTCTTTGCAAAATTCATAGAAATTCAGACGTGTTTATCTCAAATTAAATCAGATTATGATTTTTTAAAAATGATTTAGGTTTGTTAATTTTACAGTTTTGTACAGGAATTTTTCATGTATTTGTGAACTTTTTGTCTGTATTTTTTTAATTTATGATCATTGGTCATTTATTGATTCATTCAATTTGTTCTTATCTCTTAATAATGAAATTAATTTTATTAATTATATGATATTTATGCTCTTGGAGATGTGAACGGATCTTCTCCTTCAAGACAGACTTTATTTTTGTTTATTTCTCTCTATCTATGATAATTGGAGTCTTCAGCCCGCTTTCAATAGTTTCAGTATATATATATATATATATATATATATATATATATATATAACCAAAATAATATTATATTATTATATAAAACAAATGAAGCTATAAAGCTATAATTATATATAAAAAAATTGTTTAAAGCGATAATATATACATGGGGGCTCAATTTATGCATGAATGGATGAAGGTTATTTAAGCTATTGAATTAAGGAAATCTTAATTTTAATAAGGATTGAGAGGCAATATAAGTGAAGTGTATATATGTTAATAAATGATTGGATGAAGGTTACTTAAGCTATTGAATTAAGGAAATCTTAATTTTAATATAGGATTAGGAGGCAATATAAGTGAAGTGTATATATGTTAATAAATGAAATTAGTATGTGAACTTAAATTACAAAGAAATTAATAAAGCCAGAACATGTGTTCTAGCGGCACTAGAAGGTTTGGCTTCCACTCTCCTTCCTAAATTCTGGTTTAGAGATCTCATAAGAAAAAAATAAATAAATAAAGTGAGAGCCGCGTGAAACAGCGCAAGGACAGCAAGAAATGAGGCAGGCAGAGAAGGCGGCAGGCATTGGCTCATCATAGTATCGGAGTGGAGTGGAGATCGAGGTGGAGGGTTTGTGTTTTACAAACAAGAACCATTAGGTTATGAATTGGATTTTGCCTTTAAATTGCACATGTTGCCATTATGATTCTACATACTTTTCGGGTCTTAGGACACCTGGACTTCCTATCATGTTAGATATATGTACAATGCCTATCCTAATTGGATTTTACTCCCTGCTTATATTTGATCCTTCACGTTGTTATTGACTGATCTCATGATAAATTACCATGCACGTAGAAAAGTAATATTGTAGATAGTTTTGAATTTATAAAGTAGAAATTGATTTTGAAATCATTGAAAATTTTAGGATTTTTTTTTAAATAATTCAAATTCAAATTTTATACTTCTTCTCCTTCAAATATGTACTTAATAAAAAAAACCATAAAAATAATTTTTTATAATAGTGTAATACTATTTAAGGATACATAAATATAGTTTATATGTAAGAAATTTTTATCATTATTATTTATCATCATCATAATTTTAAGATTTAATTTATAAACTGAATTAATAATAAATTGTTATGTAAAACCCATTTTTACAAGGACAAAATCCAATTCATAGAAAGATGAATAATACATGGTTATTACATGAATCACAAAAAGATATATGAAATTATTGTATGCAAGAAATTTTGGTATATAAATTATTCTCACTGTTTGTTTGTGTATAACAATAATACGCAATTCAGATATGGTATTTTTCTTTTATCTTAAATAAAAAATAAAGAATTGAAATTAGTGGGACGTGCCAAAGAAGTGCTGAGGAAGCCCTATTTAATATAACAATTAGTTGTCCAAAAGAAATCCTAAAAATAATAAAGAAATGTTATAAACTATGCACAACGCGGAGAAGAATATAGCTAAGACATGTGCTCAACCTTCGTTATTAAAAATTTAGTCATCGTTTACTTTGTATTTCATTCATACGCGGTGGTCTGTGAAGTTTTCTTACAAGAAATGTTCACGATACATATTTTGAAATATTTAAGCCCATTTGAATTTTTCTATTTTGAAATATTAAACTTGAGTAAAACATGAAATCCAAAAAGTGGAAAGACTTAGATCAAAGTTTTAGGAAACCTCTTACTCAATAAAGGAAAAATAAAAAACTCAGACAAATAAAAATGGTAGATTGAACATGTAACAATTGAATTAAGACCAATTGCATTTTAAGAAGAATGTTGAAAAAATTCTCCCATTAAGAGTTTAAAAAATAAAAAAAGAATTTATAATTATGGTGTAACTGACTACATATTAACTTAAATTATTTTGAAACGGCAGTGAATTTATAATTAATAAATCCAACTATATAAATTTATCCAATTATAATAAAATAATTTAAATAATACTAAAATTATTAGATATTTTGCAGTAGATAAAATATATTTATAATACAATTTTTTTCATATAATAAATGTATTGAAACGTTTATAATCTATATCCGTTTAATCAAAATTTATATATATATTTAAGTCTATCGTTTAGTTTTACAGTGATTAAAATTCGCAGCTACAGTAGTCGGTAGAAGCTACCTTGCTGTTCATATTTTGCATTGAAATTGCAGCCTTCATCAGAATTCTATATTTTATTTATTTCTTGCAGGCTGTTTAGCCCTGGGGAAATTGCTAGGCATTGACAGATAAAACGAGCCCGTCTCGTTTTTTTGAGTTAAGAGATTTCGTATAGACTGGGAAGAATTTGTTTTATTGTAGTTAACCCTTTCTTAACAAGAACGATCAATGGTCAGCAATCATATATTGGAAACTCTAAGAATATTTTTAAAAAAATTCATTTCAATAATATATTCTATACCGAATTTCACATTTGAAAATGTGTGTAAAATAATAAAATTCAAAGTTTTTTTTGAAGTTAAAAATTAACTAAGAATTTTATTTTGAAAATATCATGTACAAATTCATATCAATAAATATAAATTATTCAAATTAACCAATAAAATTCATTTGAATGATATATATCATAAAATAGTTTTTTTTCTAACGTAAAAATATGAATTGAATTCATAGAAATGAATATTGTTTCCAGTGGGTTGATATCGTTAGCTAGATTGAATAGCAAATACTAATGACATTGGGACTGAACCTTCTTCATTCTGTATAGGATTTTACTTGTATCTGTTGAAAAGAATGAGAGAGAGTTTGAACACTTGCGAAAGCTTTGACCATTAAAGTTCAATTATAAGGGAGATTAAGTCATATATGGTCGAGACATATCCCATATGCATTACAAAATATAGGAAAATCGATTCATAAGTACTTTCATTTAATAATTTGTTACAATTAATATATGGGTGAAAAAATATATTTCCTTTATCCTATAAAAATATACTTACGTACATTTTCATACATAATAAGAAAATCTAATCATTACAACTGAAACTGAAATTATAAATTTTACTTGTATTTTTTAATATATATATTTGTAATTAGAAGTATATTATAAAAATAAAAAAATATATATATAATATTAAAAAATAAAAAATTTAATTATACTCTAAAATTAATAGGTGGACTCAAATTTGAAATATTTATATATTGAAAATTTTCACATGTTAAACGTTTAATTGCAGAGCTTTAATGACTTTATAAGTCGGTGAAAGGCAAAATAAATATTAGAGTAAGGAGGAAATCGCATTTTTGTGTAGAAGATATTTATTTGTTTTTTCATTTTTATTTTTATTAGCAATCTAGTTTGGATCTGAATAGATTTAATTAAAAGATAAAATGTTTTCTCTCAAATATTAAAGGTGATCAATACCTACAGTTTTAATTCAATATTTCGTGTAATTTTTGTATAAAATGAATTATATAAATTAATTATTATTTAATAATTATAAAATGAATAATAATAATTATTTTTAATATATTACTAAAAAGTTATGAACTATTATAATGATGAAAGATATAGAGTCAACCTGATTGGTAATTAATTAACTATTGCAGTACACTTGTACTCTATTTCATATATCTTAGCGACCAAGGTTGGATTAATTATAGGAATCAAATTAATCTTGAGGAAGATAACATTTTCACAAAGGAATTTTCTAATATTAGCCCATAGTTTGGATAGATTGTATTTAATTGAATTTAGAATATAATTCAATGCTATGTATAACTACTGCTAAGAGAAATGCATACTATTTTTTTAATAAATAGAAAATTAATTATTTTAATTCAGAACTATGAGAGTGCAAGCTTTTATATATATATATATATGAAGATGATCGAAGAGTCATCAATCTTTCAAATTTGTTTAATTGTGATGTGTACATATATGGCCCTCATAAATACTTATTTTGGTACTTAAATTAATTTGATTCATTATATTACTAATTATTTTTTATATATATATAATAAGGTTATATATTCCTGAGTAATGACGATGCATTATCATGTATAAAAATTAATTTTTACTATCGATATGAAAATGAAAATAAATAAAATAGCTCAATTCATAATTTAATATATAGACTGTCTAAATAAGAAATTTTCGTTATGAGTAGTGTTTAACTTAAAATTTATTTCCCACTTTAAACTCTGGCTCTACCTTTTCTTAATTGTTTTCTTATTGCAATTGTCACATCATTAATGGTTTCGATCAATATAATGATTTTCTGATACACCATTATTCCCAGTGGGTTTATTTTTGTTTTATACGTGTTAAAAAAATTACTAATAATATTAATAATATTTTTGATAATACATTTTGTTACAGTTATTAAGAGCATATTAAAAACCGAAAAAATTAATTATGCTAAAAAAGAAAGTACATAAATTAAAAACCTCATTATCAATGTACCGATAAGTTAAATTGAATATATATATATAAATATAAAATCGGGTATCTATCAATGTGAATAGACCAAGTAATGATTTCTAATTGATTTGATTTACTTTAATAGCTTCTTAAGTATTAATATGGGTCAGATGAAGCATTTTGACTAATTCATTCATTGGTCTTATCGGTTTGATTGATTTAATGATTAAATAGAGAGTTTTAATAATTATGTAATTTCATGATATATATATATGCCCGCGCGCCATATAAAAAATATTGGTTGTTATTTATAAATATGTTGTAATATGATAATAAGTTATCAATTTGATTTATAAGCGAAGGACAACTCTTATTTTATCATTTAATCACTTAAGTGTACTCTCCAAATTTAAAAATATCAATTGTTACCATTTATAATCTGTAATATTATTATTGGTTAATAAACGATAGAATTGGTGAATCTGTGAAATTTGTCTAAATTATATTATGATACATCGTGCGCTGTTTATTTAAATGATAAAAAATTTATTTTTTTGAAAAATATAGAGAAAATAAAAGCACACATATATTTGTAAAGAAAATCGCATCCATGCATGGGCTGGCTTAGAAAGTTATTTGGGTTGGGTCCCTTTTTTTTTTGTTGAATTATTTTCGCAAGTCCCATGTTGATGAGTAATTATCTTAACGGATTTGATCAATAAAATTTCAGATCAATTTTATATTTACGGAATAAAAAAATAATTTTTTTAACATAATAATATATTATTAACTCGATTTGTTAATAAATTTAATAAATATATAGAAATTCAAAGAAAATAGAAAGCATATGCAATATAGTTATGTAGATGAATCACTTTTTTTTTTTTCAATCATCCGACAATTTGGATTTATATATACAAATCAATTAATATACATAAAATAATTAAAAATATATATAAATTTATTTAAGAATTTCTTCTCTGCGAGTAAAATTAACCGGTATTATTTTAATGAAGCTGTAGATAAAATGTGGAAACCACGTAGCAATAATGATTTCTAAAATAATTTACCAAAGCTCAAGGCAAAAGGCTTAAATATTGTCACTTCCATAAACAACTAAAAAAAACTTAGAAAATAAATTAAAGTCATTGGCCCACAGACTTCAATATATCAAACTCTGAAAAAGCCTAAAGCTTTATCACAAAGCTTATCCATTCATAAAGTTTTCGGCTTGTGCAATGATCATCTCCCATGTGTGTGTGAATAATTCGGTATAATTAAACATCTCAAATTTCAACTCTAAAAATATAACAATTTTAAAATTTGTAAATAAATATTTTATAGTATTTAAAATTTTCTTGAGAATAAATATGGTTAGTTTCAATCATCATCGAATATTTAGTTCTCTAAATCGAAGTAATAACCGATTATTACTTTTAAAAAATAATTTTTATTAATAATTTCGTATTTATTAATAATTTCAGTGGAGTCCATGATTCGGTCCTCCTCCCTCTTCGGAATTGCGTTTTATAAAATCGGTTTTTGAAAAATTGATGTTTTGATAAAAGAATTTTTTTGAAAAAATATTTATTTTTAATCTAAAAATTACTTTTAGAAAAAAAAAGATAAATAAATATTTTTTTTTAAAATAATTTATAAAAAATTAAAAAAATTAGTTTATTAAATAAAAAATTATAATTTTATTTTTTAAAACCGACAGCAATTCAAAACAATTTCTTAGAAAAAAAAAAGTAAGCCACCGGAGTGGAACCCCACCTTCAGGACCCATAGATTTGGGCCCACTGCTATAAGGAAAAAATGTATGATTATATAAAAGCAGAAGTGGTCTGTTTAAGATTGACTTAATTATTTTTAAAAAAAAAAAAGAATTATTCTAAATTCATACCATAACAAGTCATAATTATCTGCCTTGCATGATAATGAACATAAAAAAAAAAATTAAAGGTGATTTTTTTAAATTTTTTTATATTTTGTAGATATCTTAATGTTTATGCATGCATGCAAGTGATGCAACTAATTATGACGAGAGCACGCATGTTTTCTTTTCAAATATTTCTTATTTCAATCATATATTTATTTGTTTATAAATAATTAATAATATATTAATCTTATAAAATTTTGATTTTTATGATATGATTATAAATTTTTTTTTTACACGATAATTATTTATCAAACTCAATTTTAGTGAACGTTTTCCAATCTCTTAGATGCTATGAAGATCTAAATGTGGTCTTGTAAATTATGAGTCCATTAATTATTCTATTTATAAACAAATTGCTGCTGGCCTCGAAATATTTAATTAGGAAATGAGTATATATATACTTTTCATGATAAATCAATAGACTGCTAGGGATTAGGTTAATAAGAAATAATGGAGGAAAATTTTCAGTAATGTCCCAGAATTTTAATTCATTTTTATAATACTAAAAATATTTTTTAGTATTTTTTTTAATCTTAACACCATTGGTATAATAACAGTGCATCTTGCATACCAACTTGAATTTCTTAATTCAAAACAAAATATTTTCTCTTTAATGTTCTCTCTCTGATCACACTGGATATAGAAATTAAAATTTAATAATTTTTAAATATAAGTTTAAAGTTTTGAAATGTCATTGTTACTAATTTAAATACAGTGAATCAATGAATGAATTTTTAATTAAGAATAATTAAACTTCAATAATATATATGGCATGTTAATTAAGCATAATTAACTAAAATAAATCGATCTCTGCAATGTAACTGATTCTGGATGGTGCTTGTATACTTTTGCTATTTTTTAAATTGCAAAATCTCAATAAAATAATGATTCTTAATTTCTTATTGGTAAAACAAACGCAAAACATGGAGATGATGCTACTGCCTACTAGCTTGTGGTGGTCCTAATTTGTTTTTTATAATTTATTTAGGAAATTTTTGTTTAAGTCATATTGATTTATAAATTAATTGAATCAATACTATATTGTCATTAAAAAAAAAATTATCTTATAAATATAGAATAGATAATAGAATTATTTTTTTAATATAGCAATAAATTATTCGATACGAAAAAAGTCTAAATAAAAGTTAAATCCAACAGTTACCTATTGAATTATTGATTGAAATATAAAAGATGTAATTGAATTGAATTCACATATAATAAGTGATTTTTGTTTCATTAGCCATTTACAATTGGATGACTATATTAATCAATTATCAATCAGCTCAAAATTGCCCTAACTCTTGTTTTTGGTATATTGAATGAGTTGCAAAATAATGAAAATCTCTTCCTTTATCATAATTCCACCCAATATAATTAATCAATCTTAAAGAGCACTAAGTTTGACACATGCATGTTTCAAAAAAAATAAAAAATAAAATAAAAAAGGGTTTAACACATGCAAAGCCAATCTATTTGATTAATGCAATATAGATCTCGATTATGTGGTTACACACATTGAGATTGATGGTTGTCATGATTAGGATATAGTTTAGTGATTAATGGGTTATTTATTTTGTATATAAACCATCTTAATTAGGCAAGATAGCATTGGCAGCCATGTGACTCCATTTCTTTCCTTTTTCTCTTGTTCCACATGATTTGAGCTGATATTGATAATTAGACTACATTTATCAGCTATCCATCCATTACTTAAAAATATTTAATAACAAAATCAAACAGCCCCTTAAATGAGTCAACCAAACAAGTAGCAATTGCATTATCAAGTCTAGCTACTAGTTAGTATGCAATCTTCAATCATGAAATTATTTTTGTACAATTCAGTAGATAATTGGATCCTTTTAATTATAGTGTTGTTGCTTTGTCCCCTATTATTTGCTCTTCTATGGCATTGAGGGACACTATGCTATCAGTTGATATGAAGAAGATTTTCCTCAATATTAGGGATTTTCTCAAAGTAGGGGAGGTAATTGTCCTCTAAATCAAACTGCTGGCCATTAGCAAATATGATCAACCAAAATAACGCATCCGCAGGTCCACTCCTTTTAACCAATTGATATTGTAAATTAAGAAGAAATAAAAAATCTTCCGGAAAATTTTTGTTTCCATTTTTTGATATGGTAATAAATTATTAACTCGATCAAAAAATGGGCTCAAGTGAGAATTTTTTTTATATACAAGACTGTCAAACTAAACAATCAGCATGGCATTTGACGTTGACTAATTAGGTCTTAAAACCTTCACCATATGTAATGACTTGTTTAAGGCAATATTACCTCAAATCTTTTTCACATTTTGAATAATGGGTTTGAACTTTTAAGTAGAAGGAATGAAGTATGATTCAAGAAACAATTGTCTAGCAATCTATTAAAAGAAGAGATCAGACCATTTCAAGCATTTTTACATTTAAAAAAAAATATAAAAATGAGAGAGAGAGAGAGAGAGAGAGAGAGAGTGGGTTAGCCATAAAATGTGAAGGCTGAAGAGGGTGAGGTGTTAAAGAAATGTAAAAAAATATTAGCACTTTTATGGGGATGTGTCAAGAAATAGGAATATGAAATCTTTTTGGGTCAATTTTAAAATCAAAGTTCTTCTGGTGATTTTTGAGTTGGCTGTGATTCTTGGCATCTTAGATTTTAGGCTGGCAACAAGGCAGCTTGAGGCTATTTTATATGCCCATATGGGTCTCTCTCTCTCTCTCTCTCTCTCTCTCTCTCATAAGTATTTTCATGTGAGCAAGCAAAGTTCAAGATCATATCAAATGATATTCTGAATAAGATTCAGCATTATCACATGTAAAAGTTAATAAAAGACTGAGTTTGGCTTAATAATCTACAAAATGATATCCAAAGTTCCAAACTTTAGCGGTACTTATAAGGTCAGCAAATTTTTATCCATTCACATCGATTAATCTTCAGTTTTTGGCTTTTTTCGTATATTACTTTCTTTTGAAAATCCATGAAAAATTTAGAAAAAAATACGAGCAAATATCATATGGTTTTTTTAAGCTTATATAAATTATTCGAAAATACAAATAAAAATTTCCAAGAACATATGCTGTTGTTGTAAATTAGTACACCATTCCATGAGTCAGTTTATAATCCAAGTTATCAATGCACCTAATATTTTTGATTAAAAGAAAAATAATGCTACCTAAAATTATGTACTTTTACTTCTTTTGTTTCATTTACTTAGAGAAAATGGTTTATTGTTCTGGGTAGGAGAGAACTTAAGAAGGGAGAGTAATGCAGTAATGAGTCAATTAAGAAGCAAGCAAAGGTGATTTCTTTAATAAAAGGGAGTGGCAACAAGAAAGCTGTGTGTCAGTTTTTGGCGTGCATATCTAAGTAAAGGTGGAGGGTCATGAGTGTGCCTCTTAATGCCCCCAAAATTGAATGAATACCTTCCACTTTCCTCGCAAAAAACAAAGAAATTGTCAATTTTTTCTTGTGTTACAAAGTTTGCAACTTCACAAAGTATTAATTCTGGTACACGCTCCTAGAACATCTCTTGACAGCTTATCCTTTAGTGTAAAAAGTTTTGGATTTTGTAACCCAGATGACAACTCATTTTTTTTAGTATACTTTTTTATGGTTTCTTTTGCATTTTTGATTTGGTTTATGGGTTTTGGCTCTCTGGACTAATGCACAGTGCAAAATTTGAGTGAGTTCTTCTTTTTAGATCCCTTATCGTTTTTGTTAATGGACTTGCTGCTGCTTTGAGTTTGAGTCTTAAAGTCTCGATTTTTAGTTGATTTTACTCTGCTGTTAAAACGGGTTTCTTGGTTTATCTCCATGGTTTGAGTAATTAGGTGAAACTGTAATGGATTTCACTAGATTTGTGGGCATAATCTGGTCTTGGGTTTTGCTGGGTTTAACACGGAGAGTTGCTTTTGGGACTTGTCATTTGGTTTCTAAGTTGGTTATATTCATATACCATTGGGTAGGTTTTTGGGGCTTTACGTTGTGATATTTCAACTTGGTGTCCAGTCATGATTATTTAAATGGATTTCTGTTGCACATTCTGGTAGATTCCTCAGATTTCAGTTTCATTTTGTGGTTTGTGATTTTGTTGTTGGTGGTTGATGTATGAATGTTCATTATTATAAACATCTTTATTTTGTGCAAATCTCTCGTTTATTCTCATCCTTTGCTTTGTTTAGAAATTCAATAAATAGAATTAAAGATAGATGCCTGTTGTCTACTGTGTTGGTGTCTTCTTCAACTGATACCAAGACGCTGTTTGGGTTGCAGGTTTTCAAACTTCAACGGTAAAAAAATAAAAAAAAAATAAAAAAAAACTTATAGATATACTGGCATTGTTTGTACATGTCAAGTTGGGAACTTGAAACTTTAGTTATGGTCAAGAGGTCATTTTGATATGAATCTTTAAATAAAGGAAAACAAAGTAACAGAGTAATCAGAGAGGGAAAGATAAAGAAATAGTGGGTGGGTTGGAGTCAGATTTATGCTTGTGCGGTGTCTTCAATTTGTGAATTGTTTAGTGCAGAGAGCCCGTTGGCTATGTCTCCTTTGCTGATTCATTGGTCCCGGACTCCTTGGGCTTTGCCGCCGATTTGGGCAACAGCCATTTCTTTGGTTTTCTTGTTATATAAGAGATCCTTTTGTTAAAAATTTACTCAATCCCATCTTCTCAATATCCCTTCAAAACACTTACTCTCTCTCTTAGTCATACTTCCTGCCTCGGTTGCTGTCAAGATTCGCTCATACCTTCCGTGGCATATATTTTTCAGGCCTTATTTTAGATCCTTATTGACTCTCATTGAAGCATAGAGAGTCTGTTCCAATTCAGGAATTCGGTCCCCACACCTGGTGTCTTCTTTTCCTATTCTAGGAATTTCTCCTCGGGTTGGGTTTATGTATTGTTTCGTTGAGAATGTAAGTAGTGAACATAAGTTGTTTGATTTAGGAGTGATCAGTTAGTGGTAAAGGTTTTCTTTAGAGGTGGAAAAGGAGATCTGGGATCTTTTTCTTTGCCAAAATGAAGTTTATGAAACTTGGGTCGAAGCCTGATACATTTCAGACAGATGCGAACAATGCAAGGTGAGATATTTTGTGGACATCCACATTCTGTGCTTTTATTTTTCTTTCTAGTAGAAATTCATGTAGGAATTATTGCTACTACCTTTATGTTTGATAAATTTCGTTTTCTTTCAAGGTAATTCTCTTACTGCTTTTGCTTCCCCTATTCCTTGGTAGTCTACTAGTTACATCTGTGGTAGCTTTGCTACTTAATTTGTTTAGTCTCTGTGCTATCAAATTTCAGTTTTCTTATGGAATACTATTTACAATCAAATTTGTGCTTAGTAATGTGAAATGGTCTTTACTTTGAAATGTGTTGGAAGTATTATGATTTCAGTTGATCTATGATTTATCTTCCCAACATATAGACCTAGTGTTTGCGGGTCACCTTCAAGAGTGCTTCTTGCCATTTTGGTTTATGGAGTAGTATGCATGCAAATTTCGTTGAAATAATGTCTTTGCATAAAAAAATTCTGAGACTTTAGCTAAGTCTATATTAGGATTAGGGAGAGAAGGATGTGAAATTTTTTTATTAGAAGCGATGACCTGTCAACTACATAATCATCCTGAAGATTTAAAGATGACATGAACAACAAAAAATGCTTTGACGTTTAACTTGGATTTCATTTTCCTATAACATTGTATATTTACTGAGTTTATTTGAGCATTATCTGCCATGAATTTTATGCATTATCTTGTTTTTCCCTGTAATTGAAGAGGTTTGAATTGCACATGGAATGTGGAATTTTATCTGCCCTTGAAGCTGCAATTCGCCTCTTATGACACAATGATATTCTCTCTTTTAATATCAAAACTGGTGGTCAAGGATGTGATTTACCTATGATGTGATGCTATCTCCATTTAATCTCATTGTTTCTTATTGACATCGGTTCTATATGGAAAATGGAAATGGAACTCTTTGAGTGATTAAAAACTTTAACTTGTTTCTAAATTTCTGCTTTGATTGCCTCCATCTAGGCTTCTACCATTGGCAGAAGCACATATGCATATGTTTGTTCCATCTTAGAATGTATCATGAAAGTATTTTGTGAATTTGCAAATCATCTGTTTATGACAGTATTACAAACCATATGTTTTACATGCAGGTCTGTGGCTAACGAGTTGGCAATTGACTTCATCATTAATGTCGGGGATGTAAAGTTTTATCTGCACAAGGTACAGTGATCTTTCCAATTTAAGACAAGGGGATCTTTCATATCACTTACACAGTTATTTTCTGAGAAACCAAACATGTGCAGCTGCATACTAATTTTGTTTGGATTGATCTTTCATTGAGAAAGTTTAGTTGCCCACACATACACGATTATATGACCTATCTTGGCTTGTTTTCAATTAACTTAGCTTACTTAATTGGACGTGTGGAGTTGAATGCTGTTTCCTTCCTGCTCTTGTCAACTGAGCAGCACAACATTCTCAATGATCCTTGCATGAATAATATGGGGCTAATGAATTAAAAAGAATCTTGACAGAGTTATAATCATCGAAAAAAGAATCTGAATAAATTATTTTCTAGTCTTCATACTGCAGCCAAATTAAGCAGCGTAGAGTTGCCTTTAACTTTGAATGGTTAAAGCATTACTGGCATAAGCCTCACATGAAAGTGTTTATAAAATCTTTGTTATACTAACAATTGAAAAAACGGGCATGCAGTTTCCTCTTCTGTCAAAATGTGCTCACTTGCAGAAGTCAGCAACATCTGCCAATGGAGATAACTGTGATGAAGTTGACATTTCTGATATTCCTGGCGGTCCTTCTGCGTTTGAGATATGTGCCAAATTTTGTTATGGCATGACAGTAACCCTCAATGCTTATAACGTCATTGCGGCTCGATGTGCAGCTGAATACTTAGGAATGAATGAAATCATTGAAAAAGGGAACCTCATTTACAAAATTGATGTTTTTCTTAGCTCCAGCATTTTTCGCAGCTGGAAGGATTCAATCATAGCTCTACAGACCACACAGTTGCTGTCAACATTATGCGAGGAACTGAAGCTCACAAGTAACTGTGTTGATGCTGTAGCCAGCAAGATCTGTGTTGACATTTCAAAAGTTGACTGGTCCTATAGCTATAATCGGAAGAAACTCCCCGAGGAAAATGGGCATGATCCAAATGTGAATGGTACTAGAAGCCGGGAAGTACCAAAGGATTGGTGGGTTGAGGACTTGTGTGATCTCAATCTCGATTTATACATGCGTGTCATTGTGGCAATTAGATCCAAGGCTATACTTTCTAATGATGTTATTGGAGAAGCCTTGAAAGCTTATGCTTATAGGAGACTGCAAGGTTTAAGCAAGGGTGTGATCCAGTGTGGGGAAGCAGTAAAGTATAGATCAACAGTTGATGCAATTGTGCAGCTGTTGCCTGCTGAGAGAGGCAGTGTCTCTTGTAGTTTTTTGCTGAAGTTATTAAAAGCAGCCATATACGTAGACCTTGGGGTTATGGCTAAGGGACAGCTAATAAGGAGGATAGGGCAACAGCTGGAGGAGGCTTCAGTCTCTGATCTTATGATACGGACTGCAGAAGGCGAGAGTATGATGTATGATGTTGATATGGTAAAGAAAATAGTTCAAGAGTTTCTGATGCAGAATCATAACATTGAAGTTGTTGAAACATCTAAAGATGGCAATGAGGTACAGGAGATGAGAACACCCGGGATTTTATCAGATGCTTCCAAGCTTATGGTGGCAAAACTGATAGACGGATACCTTGCTGAAATTGCACGGGATCCCAATCTACCTGTGTTGAAGTTTGCTGAACTTGCAGAGATGGTATCATGTATCTCCCGACCAGCTCATGATGCACTATACCGGGCAATTGACATGTTTCTCAAGGTAAGAATTTCCTGAAACTACTGAAAATTCGATAGAATGCCACCAAATTGTTTAACTCGGCATTTTTGTTTCTCCATGAAGAAACATCAAGCGAAATATCTGCCATTGCTGTATTGTTTTTTTGATTATAAACCTTGTTGCATGCTTGCTGGCTATAAAGTCAAGAACAGTTATATCTTTAGGCAGATGGGATAATGCAGTACTATGTTCCGTTTGCTGCAGGAGCATCCAGGGATCACGAAAGGTGAGAGGAAGAGGATATGCAAGTTGATGGACTGCAAGAAGCTATCGGTTGATGCATGCATGCATGCGGTGCAGAACGAGCGACTCCCACTACGTGTGGTTGTGCAAGTGCTCTTTTTCGAGCAGGTCAGGGTGGCTGCCACATCGGGCAGAAGCACTCCAGACCTTCCTAAAGGCCTCAGGGACCTAAACAATGGATCATATGGGAGCTCAAGGTCGGCTGCTACTAATGGAGAGGAAGATTGGGATGCTGTGGCAACAGCTGAGGAACTCAGGGCCCTAAAGGCAGAAATAGCTTCCTTGAGGTTGAGTAATGGAGGGGATGTTAAACATAGTATAGATAAAGCTGCGAGTATTAAAATGAAAGGTTTGATAAAGTCAAGGAAGATCTTTGCAAAGCTATGGTCCAGCAAAGGAGAAAAAGGTGAGAACAGCAGCTCTGATTCATCGGATAGTCTTGGTTCTGCTAACCCCGAAGAAGCTAAATATACACCCTCAAGAAATGGAAGGCATTCTATCTCTTAGTAGAAGTGACTTGCATAGAGTAGTTTTCTGTTTTTCTTTCTCTTTTTTTTTTAATAAACCTGGTCTAAATCATGATATTTAACAACTAAAAGGATTAGTGTTTTCTAATTGAGCAACATGGAGCATGCATAGTTTGCAAGAGGATTTAATACAGAAAAATGATCTGTGATTATAGTTTGGAAGAGGCTTAATCTTTGTTCCTTCAATGGAGGTAAAATTGTTACTCTTGAGCTAGCATGTTCTTGTAATTATTATTGTTGAAGGATTTAAAAAGGCATTCTATCTCATGGACCAGCTGAAGCAAGAAATCTCTCTAGAAAGCCTAAAAATAAATCTACTTCTGTATTCCCATGTATCTGATATCTCCAATTTGATCTGTTCTATCATTCATAAACCAAGTTAATATTAATAATAAACTTATCGTGTTGTTCTTACCCATTTGGAGAAACATATCAACTGATATTATCTAATTAATCAAAGATTAGTAGGAGAATTGTAAATCTATTTTAATGAGACTGTTAATTAAACCTCATTTTGGTTGTAAATTGTAATAATAAAAAATTTGAAACTTTGTATATTTCTTGGTAATTTTATTTTACGTAGATCTCAATGGAAAATGTTTGGTTCCTGTTCAAGCTCCTTGTGAAGAGCTTCAGTGGCCTAAAGATAAACGTTTATTACAATGTGGAAACTGGAAAGGATTTTATGCTTATCCAAACTCCTGATACGCAGGAGTATCCAGTCTGAATTCGTATCGAATTAATCCATTAAGAAGTAAAATATTCGCTTTCATACACGATATTTTGATAATGGAAAACTAATTAATGGGTATTTAGATAAGGTAGAATGTACTTCTGAAAATTATGAATTTATTTATTTCATTGAACCTCTTAATTAAAGTTCTATTGTTAATCAGATATTAGTGTGATGGTAAGATTTTCTTTGAGAGTTGTAGAAAGTCTCGTCCTACAAACATATCTCATTCATTATAATATATCTCAACTAAAAAAAAAACTAAAATTTTATTTTATTATGTTGATTTATCTTTTTAATTTAGTTAATACCTTTTTACTAAATACTAGAAAATTTTTGGTTTATAATAAATTGGAAAAAAAAAAGAAGAAGAAGTAAGTATCAATTTTTGCCTCAAGAAAACTGATTTATAATATACTAAATTAATGATTGAACATCATGTAAATAAAACTTTATTCACGTGATAATTTGTTATTGATTTGATCAATTATGTACATTTTGAATTTAGACTGATAAAATCTTAAAAGATTTAATAATTTTAATTTATTATGAAAACATTAATTTCCTTCCTTCTTAGAAATTAAATTATATATTTATTCATTAATCAAAATAATAACTTATTATAAGTAGAATTAAATTATTCTAATTTTTTGAAACAAAATATTGATTGAAAAATTAATTTTTGACATTATAAATAAGTTCTAAACCAAATTCATAAACAAATATATCAAACTTAATTTATATTGCTTTTTCTTTCGCAGATTCTAATTGCAAGAATCCAAAACTTATGACCTGTTAAACCTAATAACACAGAAATACTGTAATTGGAATTCCATTAATTCTACATTTTAATCAATTAATTATTCTTCATAAATTGAATAATATTTGGATGGATATATTGTGGTCCAAATGGATAATGATGCCACGTAGTCTCTAAATGGGGACTGTAAATTCAATATGTTGAGCTTCATCAGTATCGTCACGCTCGTCCTCTACCTCTGCCCATTCTTTATTTCTTTTCATTTTCTTCACATTGTAAGTATAGCCATGCATTCTTTACTAGGAATGAATTTCTATATTATTGAATATATTTTCTTTATCCAATGTGGATTCGTCCTTTTTATTTATACCAGAAGTTAAATTATGTATTATTTTATTTAAAAAATAACTTCTAAATTCAATTTGATAATTATTAAATACATGGACCCTAAATTTTTCTTAAGCAATTATAGGATTAGAAAATTTTATGAAAAAATAGAGTTAATATAATTTCTAATTTGACTCAGAAAACTTTATTCTAATCCATTTTTAAAAAATGACAAAAATCTAAAAAAGATTCAAATTCAACATAATGTGTTGAAGTTGACTTAAATTAAATCTATTAAATCAAAATAAAATCAATTTGAATTTGTCTAATATGATTTGAACTTATAATTTATATTCTGACTTAATAACTCAATATAAATTTATTAAAAAATAATCTAAAATTTAAAATATCTAAATTTGAAATAATTCGACTTGAACTCATTCAATTTAATATGTTTGTCAAATCTACAAAATAGTCTTTCATTGAGTAAATTTCACCAGCCATATCTAAACTTAGCACCAACGCACAAATAATATTCCCCAATTGTAATTTGTAATACTAATATCACTCATCTCTAATTCATGTAATAGAAATATTGTATTTACCTCTTTTTACATATTTATACATTATTCTTAATTACTAGATATTACATACAAATTTTTAAAAAGATGCACTTATGGAATTTTGTAATTTAGTGATTTTAATATGGTGATATTATGATAGTCACAATAAATTTTAAAAATTTTATCCAAACACAATTCCATAAATACAAAAAAGAAATTTATTTAATCACATTTTCTTAAAAAAAATTATTTTATGTAAACGATAATGTGATGCGTAATTATCAAGTATATTTTGTATTGGTATATGGTGTCTATTTATTAATGATAATCTATAAATTTATAAAAACATGTAAGAGTGATAATATTTTTGTTAAGTGTGTTAGAGTTGAGGTATTAGTATTACAAATTAAAATTGAGATATATAATTGTAAATTGGTACTAAATTGAGGGACTTTTAATGAAATTTACCGGTCTCTCATTGAAACTAAACCTAAGTGGACTATGAAGGAAAGGCCACAAAAAAGAATCTAGAGAGAGAATGATAATCCATAGACAAGAATCCAACGGCTGCGGAGGAACCCTAACTATTCGCGGAAACAAGGAGACGCTCTCCACCTACTTCTTTGGAACCCAAACATTCACCATTTTTAAAGCTAACCATACTTAATTAACTATGGTTAATTTAATTATCTACTTCAGTAACCCTCCTCCTCCTTCAACTATCACTTCCTCTATATATTCCTTACCTCACCTTTCCTTCTGCTTCCTTTCTTTTCTTGAAAGATACCCATCTTTTAATGCGACGGTGCTGGAAAATTACTCCACAATATGAGCTGTAATGGGTGTCGAATTCTTCGAAAAGGTTGCAGCGATGACTGCTTGCTTCGACAGTGCCTGCAGTGGATCGATAATCCTCAGGCTCAGGCTAATGCTACTCTCTTCGTCGCTAAATTCTTCGGCCGATCCGGCCTTATGTCCTTCATCTCCTCCGTCCCCAAGAATCAGCGTCCCGGTAAGCTTTTCTTGTTTAAATTATAGAAAATTAATTGTGGGTTTTAATTATTAATTAGTTTGCTGATTTTAGTTTTTCTGTTTCAGCATTGTTTCAGTCGCTTTTGTTTGAGGCTGTGGGGAGGACGGTGAATCCGGTAAGTGGGGCGGTGGGGCTACTGTGGACAGGCAATTGGCATGTCTGTCAGACGGCGGCGGCGACAGTGCTCTGCGGCGGTGCGATACAAGCTCTACCGGAATTCGGAGGTGGGGTGATAGGACCGGAGTTGGATAATATTTCTGAATGTGCTAGTTTTAGGCCAAGAAATGAGAGTTCTTCTGGATTAAAAAGGAAGAGGTCTGAATGTGGTCCTAGTAATCTTGATTTCTGCTTGATGTTCCCGGCGGAGGAGAAGCCGCAGCGGGCGGGGACACCGTCGGAGGAGTCAGGTACATCCACCTTGGGAAGTGGTAATTGTAGTTTACAGGCAGGAGGTGAAAGAAAGCTTTTGACATTATTCATATGAGAGTTCTTTTTTCATTTTTTTTTTCTAAAATTTATCATAGAATGGATTTCTCAATTTACTGTAATACTTTTTGGGATTATGAATTTGAAATAGTTGAATAAAAAGTATGAATTGTATTTCTTTTTTTAAAATTTCATTTTCAATACGAAATTCACAGTATAGGTTTAGAGATAGAATTGATGATTATGTATCTTTTATTTCTTTACATGCAAAGCTAATAGTATGCCCTTGAAAACAAATCAAGAAAAATTTTCTTGCTTAAATTGGAATTTTATGAATTGATTTTATTTTACTTCACTATGTATATAAAATTTCACACGTTTTAGAAAATGATTGAATTGGATTATGATATAATATTATCCTAATAATGCTGGTGTATTTAGAAAAAAAAAAATAGGAGTGAAATTCATATGTTATCTATGTATTTTTCTTTATTCATGTAAAAAAACCAATGGTTAATTTGCTAGTAAGAATCAAAAAGGGTTTAAGGTTTAAAAAAAGAAAAAAGAAAAACCAACATCACTTTGGAAGGACCAAATTTAAATGATTATTCTTTTATTTAGCTAATATCAAGTGATTTCATTAGGATTCAAAGTTGAAACTCTATAATTATTGAAAATTGCAATTTTAAAGATAGAACCAACTAAATATCATTAAGTTAAAATTTTATTGGCAGAAGGATTGAATTGAACCATTGATCAATAGAAATGGAGGGAATTTGGCTTTTGCTACCCATGAAGAGGCATTTAGCCATTTGCTACTTTATTATGCCTTTCTTTTTCAACAATTCACTATGGTTTTTTGCTAATGGTTTTGCATGTCAGCATTATCTTTCCCTTTCACGTAAATATATTTGCTGGGGTCCCTTTCACGTAAATATATTTCTCCATTTCTTATGCTATGTAGTTTTGGCCCTCTTTGGATTGCCAAAAGCCAAGACGCTTTCATATTTTGATATTGCCCTTTCCTTGTCAAGATAATAATTGTTCCTAATTAATTCCGGTTTTTTTTACCTAAATTAAATCTTTAGGATCAATCTAATTATATTAATTATCATAATAAATTCCATCTAAATAAATATTGTTTTAATAATTTTCTTATAAATTCTTATTAGACAACATGCCGCATTCAAAATTAGAATAAGAATCAATAATATTTAATTTAGCTTCAATCATACCACTTTTAATCTAAAATTAAAATTAAGAAAGATTGATGATTCATAAATATATTGTATACAAAGAATAGATTTGGAGTATATATGAAGTATACCTTCTTTTTTTTTTAATCATACATAACTTTTATGTTCAATAAGAACAAATAAATATGGAAAATTTTATAGAAAATCCCAACCTATAATCCTTTTTTTTTTCTCTCTTCTTTAAATTTCCCTAATTGACATGTTTGATGACAAATTCAAAAGCCTGGCGAAACTTCTCAAGGAATCACCTTTTCTACTGAAAGAAAGTATTATTTAGGAAAATATGCTGATAGGTTGCTTATTTCACCAACCAACCGCATCAATATCTCTTTTCTTGATCTATTTAATTTTAATTCGTTCTCTCTTTTCTCAAAATTATAGAAATTATTTTTTGAAAATTTCTATTTTAGCAAATTCTGTATGTAATTTCTAGTTATTTGTTTAGTTATGAAATTTATGATAAAGAATAGGAATATAATTTTTACAATTACGTTTAACAACTTTGCTTTTTTTTTTTTTTAATTCATTAATCGAAAGGCAAAAAATCACCATTGCTATGTTAAAGAAAGGAAAGCATAATTATTTTATTAATTAAATTAGTTTATCTTATCGCTGATTGGATTAACTTCATCTTTTCAGTGTAATAAAAATCAGAAAATTCGACAATTTTTTCTGTAGAAGGCGGCTAAATTTGATAATAAAAGGATTAAAAAAAATCAGAATTTTTTTATTATTAGATCACCATCCACCAGAGGCTCAATCTCAGCCGCCCATCTCAGACAGCTAAATAATATTAATGCACGTTGGCAATTATTATAAATTTATAATGTTTATATCTACATATTTAAACTTTTTTAAAAAAATATTGTATTTATTGAGTCAATAATTTAATATTATTTAAAAAAAACAAAATTTACGATTTATTTAGAATTCTGGCTATCAAATCATATATTCTGAAGCAACTTCATGTTTATAAGAGGAATTAGAATTCGAACTTGTAGACCTCCTAAAATCGATTCCAATGCAAATGAACCAAAACTCATTAGTGAAGCAACTTAAAGCATCAATGAATGACTAGTTAGATTACAGAGCACAAGCTACCCAAATTCTTCAAATTCATTAATACGAAAGAACTATACACGATAAGACCTATCCGCAAATTATTATCGAATGGAGAATTAATTACTTGCATAATTTTCTCTCAATTTTTTTTTTGGAAAGATCTAACTAGGTAAAAAAATTAGATTATGGACGTAATTACTCATTAGTATGAAATTTAACTTTTGCTACCAATTTAACCCATTTACATTTTTTTCACTTTTTTTCTTATCAAAATCCCACCATGAATTTTCTTTATTTTTGCACTAATAATAAAACTCAATGCACATCTATAATTGCAATACATGGTAATGATTTTGAGGAGGAAAAAAAAATTCAAGGGCAAGCTGACCCTTCATCCAGTTATTCTTTCCCCCAACTTTCTGGTGGGAGACATGCAAGAATGGCTCTCTCTCAACTTGCTTCCCACAACAAAAACTTTTGCCATGCTATGATACACAGATAATGTGAAGGTATATCACTCAATGATTGTCACAAACCATGTAAAACATAAATATGGCAGATAGCTGCCAGTGAACTGCTTGCAGCTAAGGTTGGAAAGCAGTATTCTGTTTCTGTGCACTCTTTTGGCACGAGACTATGATTTGCAGACTAGTTAAACTGCACGTGGAAACAAGCATGACAAGCACATCTTCAGAACAGGTCAACAACAAGAACCAAATAATGATCACAGATAAGCCGCGTGTGTTACATTTATATACATAGGCATTACTTTTCTTTTGCCAGGAAAATGATTGTATACAGCTAATTAGTAAGAAGAAAAACTAATTTTGGTTATATTTAGATACGAAGATACATGAAAGATATGACATTCACGACAACAATCGGTTGAAAAAATGCCAAAGGTGAAGGCAAAACTAGCTATTTCAATCGATGTTTATTACCTTCCCATGCACCTCCACCCTACGGAAAAAGAAGAGGTTCGATGTAATGTTAGCATATGGAGTGAGTGGTCAAGTGAGATCAGTTCTTCTACACGCGTGTTGTCAGGTTGCTGATAGTTGATAATCGATTTAATTGTATTATATGCGTTCTCAAGCTACAGTCCTTAACCTGTTAATAAGAAAGCAAAGTTTTGTAAGTAGATGAGGATGAAAGATAGCTACCCATAATAGCAGAAGAAATAACCATAGTTACCTGCATGGCTGCTAATGTGGAAGAGAAATCTTTACATTGTTGAAGCAAAAAATTTTCCTTAGCAGTCACATTCACAAGTTCGGCTATCAAGGAATTGATTTCCTCTATCTGTGAATGAAAAATGGTGTTAGATAATTTAAGGCGTGTATATAAAATTAAAAAAGCATTAACATATGATTTAAGCCAATCTTTTCTGAACCAAGACATTTTCTCAAAATACTATGTTTTTAGTAACCACAGTTTTAGGCAATTTATCAATAAATAGGTTTTGAATAAGGTTATTTAAAGCCAATATGTTGGTAACCATACATGAAACTGTCCCATAGTACCGTTGGCCACAACAGAACTAGATGTTCCACAAGCGAGAAAATACAGAACATTTGCTGCTACTAGGTTCCAAACTGGATTATTTTCAAACGAAATCAAACCAAATAGCACTCAAATATAATGAAAGTTCTACAATTAGAATTTTTTTAGGTCAATACAGCAATCATCAAATGGTGACTTTTGAGCTGCAGGTATATTTCTATGCAGCATGCTAATACTATCGAAATGTGTTTACCAAACTGAAGCTTTTATCAACTGCTGACACTGTTGAAACGTTTTCTAAGTGCTAATGCAACATATGGTCCCCACCTCTTTGAAACTTGCTAGAAAGGTTTGATCCAAATTGTAAGTACACTAAAATTATAGATTAATCAGCGACGGCTACAATGACAACTGCTTGAGTGCAGGGTTGATGCTAAAACCATAGCCATAATCCAACTTTTTTGAGATTTCAAAGCAATGGTTTCCATGTGCCAATATAGGTTTTACTAACATTTTAACATAAATTAGCAAGTCATTTGGACAATTGGCATCAAACTCAACTTTGCCATTTCCAATGATAGCTCGGTGGACTTGATATGCATTAGTTTTAACCATAGAAATTGCACAAGGGTTTGGTTGCACCAAAAGAGTTCAGTTCAAGTTATAGGTCAAGTGTGTAGAACTACGAGGACCATATTGCAAAAACTAATGAAGTGCAAGTAAAAATCTAAACTTCTTCCATGAACTAACAGTATCTACTACATCAGACATAAACTCTACTCTCCTCAGTAGTAACTTTTTTGCACTGCGTTGTCACAAAAACCACTGGGAGCACTAATATTTGAATGCGGCACTTTAGCACCCTAAGATTATTACAATTATTTCCATGCAATTAACTTGGTGTTCGTGTGGCAGCCAATTCTTGCTACCTGCCAAACACATGACCATTTAAACAACTTCCAGCTGTCATCTTTCACAGTTCACACCCAAAGAACATTTAAACGACAATCAAACCATTTTAGCAGTGTAATAACCCTAACCATACCTCGACCTTTAAAACTCTACTTTCAAAAAGACCCATATTATTTCTAACAGGTATGGTCCTTGAACATTGCACAAAGTTTGCCAATCTAACGACCACTCCACCAACTGACCAATAATGTGCAGAAGAAAAAGGATAATGTGCAGATAGGTAACTTTGGCCACAGCTTTGACCACAAAAGCACAAACATGTATTATATAACACTCTGTCAACCAGTGGAAATCTATTACCACATTTACCTACCCCGTTCAAACATTCCCTTACTGGATTTCTATTTATTTATCTTCTAATATTGCCAAAACCTATATGAGGGGATTCATAAGGGCTAACTTGGGTTAAAAAAAAAATCTAACACAACGAAATTGTTTGGAAGCTAGAGAAAACATGAAAAGAAAAAGTAGCATCTAAGGGACCTCTTGGCTGTCCTCCAGCAACACCACCTAAAATTTAATTCATTGCTCTGAATTTGATGTATGCTAAACTCTTCATTAAACATTTCCTAGGGATATCCATGTCACTTTTTTTACTCATAAAATTGAAACTTGCTTTAGTAGATATACCAAGAACTTCATTGTGTTCAAGGCATTCAATTACTCAATTTTATATAAAAACAATTGGACTGACCTACTCAAATGATTGATGCCTATTTGATTCAGCTTAGCATGTTGAATAAAAATGATTGCATATGTTACCTTTGATGATAGCAAGCACACAGATGATGCCATTGCTTGCATCACATCAACTGCTGAACCAACAGCATCCTCCAGATTTTGAATATCAGCCTGTAATTATAGTAAATTGAGTTTTGCCAACCTCCACGTCACTATACATCGATCTTTTACAATGCTACTAACCACTTAAAGACCGTCAAATGGAGGGACACTTACTACTGTTTTTCCGACAACTGGAAGACGAAGAGTACTGGCTTTCAAAGCTTCAGTTGCCCCTTCCAAAGAAGTGGAGTGATCTCTATCCAGAAGAGACCATTCTTCTAAACAATTAATCTACATTCACAAGTACAGCAAAATTCAGCTACAGAAAAGGAAATTCTAAAAAATAAGTGCAGAAACAAATAGTCTGCTTGTGGATAATGGCAGCAAATAACATTCATCTATATCCATCAACCATCCAGCACAATTTCCACGATTAATCAAAGACAAAATATATAAGCAATATTCAGTCATTCTGTTGGAGAAGCTTCCGTACTGGAAACTATATAACCATCACAAACTCTTGAAAAAATTATCAGAAAACTCAAGATCTACAATCCATAGCTCTATAAATATCTAAATATCAATACAAGATGGGGAAACTCTCAGGGGCCAGCTGACCAAATAGTGTGAACAGTCCCCCCAAGATGACTCTGGAAATAAGACTAAGTTTTACTTCAAGCTCTATAAGAGTATGCTTACTAGAATAAACTTCTAATCAAAAACATTTTTGAAGCACCACAGATCCTTTGAGCCACACAATCTATATGACACATTCCCAAACAAAAATAACATTAAAAGAGAACAAATGAATCACAACTAAGTTTCCATAAGAACTCTTATTGAAGTCAAAGTCAACAGATGAAGTTTAAGGATTGAAATTTTTTAAGGTTTTAGCTCATTTCCTAATCATAAAGGTATAGAGATGCTGTTTTGGATTGCTTGACGCTCAAGAGATTTGAGACTGAAAGTTGATTTGAAGAGCAAATATAGACATATTAAACAATGTGACATAATTATCATATTCACAATGTTGCACTCCTTCAATGTAATCAAGTCAATAAAAATGTGATTTCTATAATGAATATATTTGCTTAAAAAGCTGACCATGTAATTTCCATCATCTGAACGCATTTCCTCTTTGCTCAAAAAGAAGGTAAAAAAAGATTGAGTCAATTGAAAAGTCAGAGAGCATTGTAAGAAGAGAGTTGGAATTGTTGCAAATATCCTATTAAGGCAAAAAATACAGTCTCCTTCTAGAAATTAATGTTAGATGCTAATAATTCTCTTTTTTGGTAAACAGATTCATCTATAAATTGATTTTATATGCCCAAACTAGAACAAAAGCAGTAGTGATACTCTAACAAAGGGCAAGCATACCAACAGGAATTAGCAAACAAGAAACCATAGAGCAAACTGATTCCATTGCCAGCATTCTATACACTCACCTCACTAGCAAATTGAATATTCAGGTAACAGCCAATAAGTCAGTGACGTATATCTTCAAAGTAATCATATGTATTCAGATACAAAAGTTTGAATAGTGAACTCCATATTTAAGCATTTTTCTGCGGAAAACAGACAAAAAAGAGTGCCAGACATGCAAAGACATGGCAATGATTACTTAATTATTCTGATTCTCACATGAAGCCATGTAAAACTGATTGAGTTCATGTTTAGACATCAATTGTTTTATTGCTTTCTAGATCGTAAAACAATTCCGAATCCAAGTCATTCTTTAAGATTTCATATTGCTCTAATCCCTTTTTTCTGTCTCCCATCCTTCAGATTGACTTTCAAACAACTATAATCTCCATAATCATTATAACATTCAGTTTTTTTTTTCTTTTTCTTTTTTTATTCATTAACATGCAGTTTGAACATCCTAACTTCATAAAACACTTCATAGTTACAACTTACAAACAGGGCCAGCCACAACAAAAGCAGTAAAAAGTCAAAGGGAACTTTCAAATTTGTCACGATTGAAGTCGTAGAATTCCAGTTACATAATCTAAGTTCATAAATTTAGAAGCCTCCATATTGGTGGATGTCTCTTTCCAAATGTTCATTCCCATGCCAGGCTTCCTGGATAACTATGGATGAGAAAGTCGCTCTTTAGTTTTGTTAATGTTCACCCTTAGAGGATTTCTTTTGTATTCTTTCCATGTACTTTATTAGCGCTGCTTCTGAATTTTTCTTTTCATTGGATTTATGTCTCAGAGAAATGAAAATTTAAAACCAGAACCATTGCTAAGATAGACCAGGTAAAAGAGTGGCAACAGTTATTATTTGTTAATGAGTGAAAACAAGTATAATCTTGAGCTGACTCCTTTAAGTTAGAAATTCTTTCGCCAAAAGTTCAAAGAGTCTCTTGACCATGTCAGAAGGTTTGAATTGAAATGGCTCACTAGTCTGGGCATTTTTGCAGAATTTGCTGGCCCAAAAGCCTAAAGTGGAAAAGGCCACTGTCATAAACAAAAACACATGCTAAATGCTACAAAATATTTGCTAAATTCTCTCCTTCCGTGCAACAGTGTATATTCGCCATATATTGAAGCGGATAGTTTCTAATTTCCTGACTTGTTTTCCATTTTATATTCAATGTATAAATTCAAAATTTCCCAAGTATTATAACGTTTTTACATCAAGATGTATCCTTGAAATAGAAACAAAGGAGGTAAGAGATATTGAATACCAAATGCAAGCACTTATACTAAAAATTCTAACAAGATCAAATATTTGAACAAAAATAAATTGAGTCGGTAAGTCTTACTTGTCCCTTGAGGATGGACGTTAGCTTCAACTTTTGCCTCAGCAACAATAACTTGACTCTTTTAAGAGTGACAGAATGCCGTAGTTCCGAGATTGTTACCCATGCATTCCACAAAATTTTCTGGCCAAAGAACAACACCAATATTGTAAAAATATCACTATACTGTCTTTTTGTATTTATCCACAATGGTTAAGCAACAAAGACGAACATTATTGCAGGCAGAGAAGAAAGTTGAAACTATATGTAGGCAGCAAGAATAAGTTCTCGACCTAAAAACAGCGTCCTAACATCATAAACACAAGAAAAAATATCAATTGCTAGCAAAGCCAAAGATAGAATTAAGACAGCTATTGAAACTGCTGAATGCTGAAGGCCCTAATTTTTTACACTTAATTTCATTATCCCTGTTGTCAAAAGTATATCTAGAAACACAAAGAATTTGGGAGAAATTTTCTTCTTTTGATAATAGTTTCTTTCCATCTTCTCTTAGAGATTGGTTTCCAGAAATGCTGAAAACAAGTGTTTCCCGTTCTCCACAATAGAATATTTAACAGCAAATTGTTTTTTAAAAATAACTGAGAACAAATTACCCTTTGCATGATTGTGCCTCAAACAAACTGGCCTGCCTGTTGATCAGCATGTCATATTCCAGCTAAACTTTAATTAACACCAGCTAAAACTAATTGAGCTTAAGTTTTAACAGGTTATGACCAAACTTCAAACACCTTACAACAAATATGACCTGTCTTCACACAAATTCTCAAACAGAGAACATATTAAAAAGCTAAACTTTGTGTACTGCAGAGACAACTTAGTGATTCCTTCCCTCAGTTCTATAAGGCAAAACTTCCCAAAACTGAGAGCTTATGCTAGCATAGCTAACTGAAATAATCAGCAATGGAAGCAATTTCATAAATCATAATAAAATAAGAAAAATTCAAAGAAACAGAACGCCAATCAACCACGCTCATTAACTATCAAAATGTCTTAATAAATTTTTTTCCGCAACAAAACAAAAATGGCAGGAATCATATCAAAGGAATCTCTGAGATCATTCCTCATACTCAGAGCAATGAATCAGAAGTATATACTCTAACCCCCTCCAACACCTTTATTAATCTAAACCATGAGAAAACCCTTAAATCTTGGATGACCAGTTGATCCACTTCCCCTATTTAAGTCCATATCCAGCTCCCCTGAACACACCTTTTCCATGGCAAACACCAATAGAATATATTACTTTAATCATGAACAACCCAAATCCACCTCATGACCTTTGCCATTCTTGGGTCACTGACCAATTGCAATTATTATTCTTCCTCCACGAATTATTTTAGCAGGAAACTTCAAGCAGTAAATTAAAATTCTGTAGAATCATTTAATGATTTATATTTTATTTCTCTATACTACATGCATATACCCTTAGTAAAAGTAGGAAATTTCCCTCCTTAATCATGAGAACATGTAAATTTAGATAACTGAAATAATATCTGAACTCATCTCATTCTCATACACCTGGATCCTCGCATAAGAATAAAACAAACAGAGAAAACCTTTATGCCACTGCCTTATGGTAAAAACTAAAATAAAATAGAGGAGGATGACAAGAGAATGTCAACTTTTTTCTACCCTGCAACTTCCCATTCTGTCATTTCCAGTAGTGCATTAGGGTTGAATCATGTACCCAAATGCAACCCAAAGTAAAATAAGTGTGAGTGTGTGACAACAATCTTAGAGCCTGAAATAGCAAATAATTGGCTTAAAGTTAGCATCATGGTTTTAAATAACGGTTGTTGCACAACATTTAAAGGAAAATGATCCTTCTGTGACCGTTGCGCCCATTATGCAAAGGTGTTTTATTTTTTGCAAAGAAAATAGTTGTAATGGCATTAAGTAATGGGCAACGGACATTACTTAACATTTCTTTATTTTTTTTAGCAAAATATATTCTGATTTTTTTAATAAGATAACTTAAATGGGTAATTTAGACTTTAAGCTTACAAGAAGATTATCAAGATCCTCCTAGACACTCATTTTGGTGGTAGTAGTATGTTAGATGATGTAATATGCCAGGTGTTTTGTGCTAGTTACAGTACTTGTTGTGTAGTAATGACTTAAATCTTTGAATTAAATGTGTTTTCCTTTTGAATTTATGCTAATTAGATAGTTATATTCCTTAATTTTAGTGAATTCCTTTAAAATACATTAATTTTAGGAGTTTTGCAGTTTTTACAATAAAATTTACACGGCAGCAGTTCATTACCGTTATGCAACTGCGTCTGCGATTATGGCCTCTACTGCGATTTAAATCCATGCTAGTATGGTATGTGTTTGCATCACATGAACCACATATGGCAACTTTAGATATATCTTTTAAAGTGCTGAGTAATTCTATTTGTTTTCTGTAGCATCCATTTTAAAAAATAATTGGCCAAAGTCATCTAGAATACAAACTTTATTCCTAGCAAGTACTTATTGCTGAATTCTAGAATCGCCCTAAAGTCATTAAAGTCCTGAAAACAATATACAAATTACTTGAAGATGCTTCATCTTGAAACCTATCCACACACATACCAAAGATGTTACTCTTGAATATAGATAACCAGTGCCCATTAACAGAACATCGAATTATACATAAACTAGAAGCAAGTGCCCATCAACAGAAACTTAAATTACATCATGCAGGAATTATAAGCCATTAAGTTCCATCATGCAGAAATTATATGCCATTAAGTTCCATCATGCAGGAATTATATGCCATTTGCTTCCCAAACACATACTATTATTTTTATGCACCAAATGAAGCATGCATCAAGTATGACTAACGAAAGCCACATTACCAAAATGTGCATAAAAAGTGAGCCAATTACCATACCTCTGCATTAAGTCTCTGCACCATGAAGGAAGCATCTGTCCTAGCATTTACAAACCGCCATTGCGAGTAACGGTTGTACAGAAGCCTCAACATATGGGCATCAATAATTCGATCCTCCCCCATTTTCCCTCTCCTTAAATCAACAGAGAAACTAAGAATCGAAGGCATGCTGGCCGAATTACTAATCATTGGTCTCGCCCTTGAAGGACTAGAAATCCCTCTTGATGGAGACGAAGCTGAAGGTGTCCAAAGATTACTAGGTGACGCAGGTCTTGTTCCTCCCCTAATAGGAGAAGAACCAATAGTTCTAGGAGATGCCATAGAAACATCACTGCTAAATCTTTTTGATTGAATGGACTTTGATGAAATGTTCATTCTTGAACTAGGATTAGTAGATAATGGTGAACCAGGATCCTGTAACCGCCTTAACCTGCTATTAGTTTCTTGCCAAAATCTTGCAGAAACAAAAATTCCACGAGGCCCACTTTTGCCTTTGGAAATCCCACTGCCAAATTCTTGCAGTCCTGAAGTGCTGCCTGAGGAAACACTATCGCTATCAGAGGCGGGGAGATCAACGGTAACAGAAGATTCATTCACCGAATTGGAATCTGGGTTTAGCTTAGCATTGCCTAAATCCAAGCTCAATCTCCTCTCATCCACCATAGACTGCTGCAATGACTTAACCATCATTAATCCAGATCCCATAATCCTTTTATCTCCATCAACACAATCGAAACTCCTAGACAACATTGGATTTCTTTCCGTCAAACCCAAATTCCCTCCTCTACTTCTCCCAGGCCACCTATGCTGATCCAAAGGACGTGAATTCTCCCCCTGATCTCTAACAGGAGTCGCCCTCTTCCTCTCTGGGGTCGCCTTTCTACCCACATTTGGTGATGTTACAGACTTGGTCTTGCTAATCGGAAGTGAAAACGCTTCCCCTTGAAAGGAAACGGATAAACTCCTTGTAGAAGTAATCAACATCCTTGTCGCAGCTGACATTTCAGCGGCATTGCCTTGCTTCGATTCTGGGTAAGGCGTTGTTGGCCTTTGAGTCACCGGCCGACGTCTATCTACAGATTGGGATCTTTTGGGCCCCGAAAGAGAAGAAAACGGAGATGGTGTATGTGCTGGGCCAGAATTCGTGGAGCGCGAAAGTAAGGGAGAGAGAAATCTCTTAGGAAATGAAGAAGAAGAAGAGGAAGAAGAACTCGTATTTGTGGTAGTTGTTGTTGTCGTAGTAGTAGTAGTAGAAGAAGAAGAAGAAGAAGGAGAAGGAGAAAGATATCTAGAAGGGACTTGTTTACCTCTGGGTTTTCTAGCTGGAATGTGACCGCTATTGTTGTGCTGGTCTTTCTCTGAAAGAAAAAGTGGAGGTCTAGTTGGATTAGATGGTTTATCAATAGAAGTAGCTGCTGCTTGAGGAATGGCAGCCACCATTATGCGGGAAAAAAAGAAGGTCCCTCTTTCTCTGCTCCTCACATTGCCTCTCGAAAGTAAAATTTGGGTTCTGTAGCTCTCACATGGACAACAACGAAGTGGGTTTCATAGTTGTAACCTGCAAGTTGCAGAATTAAAACTAAAAAGAAAAAAAAAATCCCAAAAGCTCCAGAGCTTTTATCAATAAATTAGTAACCCAAGATCAGATTTTGATGGGTTATTCTGAATTTGTACTAATAATAATATCTGGGTTTTCGAGAGAGACGGAGAATAGAAGATAGAGGTTGAGATTTGGGAATTGAAAGAGTCACAAGAGAAGAAGGGGATTGTGTTGTTTTTGGGGTTTTTGGTTTCGGTGAATCTTTATTCTTTATTCTTTAGAGAGACGTTATGTTTAGAAATTTTAATTTTTTAAGACTTTTTAGTTCTAATAAAACTTTCAATTATGGTTAGTGTATGGTTTTCCTTATGATTTTTTAATTTTTCTTTTTTAATGTTTAGGGTCTCAGATAATACCTTGATTAAGTATAAAGATGAATGTTATAAAAATATTTTCTATTTTTTTTACACTCTTAAATAGATTAGAGAGAAAAATTCTAAAATAAAAATAGAGGAAAAAATATTTATAAAAAATTCTCTTATTTTACCAAACAATCAAAAAATAAATATTAAAAATGGTGTAAAAATAGAGAGTTTTTTTTAATACAGTAATAGTAATGATGGATTGTGATTAGATAAATTGTGATAATAATGATGCAATTAACGAACCAAAAATAAATCACATGAATTATCATTAGACTTTTTTTGGTATTATAATATTAATAATGTAATTGATGGGTAATTATGTTTTTATATTAAGCTAAGTAAATTTTTAAGGAGTAAAGTGATTTCTAACTGTTAATGATGTGATATTTGTAATAATTTTTTTATGTTTTTTTTTACTTAAATTAGCAATTTAATTTTTTTAAATTGATTTTAACTTGTCTAAATTCAATCCCTCTCTTTTTTTTTTATGTCTAACTGTTTGATATTTATAAAAATAATTAGCAAATTAAACAATAAATTTATTAATATATTAATATAATAAATCAATATAAATGGACATACTAAAAGAAAACCAATATAAAATTAGAAATATATTAATTGATGTAAATATATTTAAATAGATCAGAAAACAAATCCATCATTGTGGTTATACTAGTTCGTGATTATATTTTACATTTTAATAATTATTTATTAGCCACTCGTCTAATAACTAGATAACAATGAAATGCAATCAGGAAAGATAAACTAATTAAGCAAATAATATTATATTGCTAAAATAATAAAAGAAATGATTTTTTAATTAACTAATAATAACAATAATAATAAATTTTACTATGGGTCCCATGGTTGACATGAATAAAATCTCAGCTCTTGTACTTCATATACTATTAAATTACATGATTATTGTTATATATATTGAGGAAATTTTCAATTTTTTTTTCTTTTATTCATATGTTGTGTCCATTGATGAACATGATTAAATAGTACTAGAGATACGAATCTAACTAACTTCATTAATCAAATTGACCCCCTAAAAATAATTTAATTACCAAAAAAATAAATTAAATCTGTCAGAAATATATATCATATAGTTGCCATGATAGAGTATCTCATCCCACATATAATTTTGGCATTTTTCACTCCGATTGATTATTAAATTTTTATTTTTATTAAGTGATTTGAATTAATCCTAATAGAGAATTAGCAATAATTACTACAAAACAACAGTAGGAGGGGGAGAGACACAGAGAGAGAGAGAGAGAGAGAGAGAGAGAGGGGAGGAGGAGATGGATAAGCTAATTGACCTTCATGAAAAGGGCTCTCAAGCAGAAACAATAGATAGTGGAAAAATGCAACAAACAAACTTAAATAAAATATTTTGTAAAGGAGAAAAAAGAAAGTGCCTTTGTGATTTTTGCAAGCTAAGCTATTAATTAATTTAATATCATTCATATTGAACCCAAAAAAAAAGATGCAACATCTCATTCTTATCTTTCTCAACCTATATGTATTTCTTGCTTTTAACGCATTTTATTATTATTATTATTATTATTATTATTATTATTATTATTATTATTATTCATTTTGTTGTCTCTATTCTCCCCATATTCACTTGCCATATTGCAATCTCAAATCTCAAGCTTAACTAAAAATGGGTTTGGACAAGGGTTATCTTATTTACCCATTTTTATGAATAAAATAAAACATTGATATTATAATATTACTCTATGTTGTTTAAAAATTTTATTTTTATTTTAAATATTTGTTAATTATTTTTTTTATCTATTCTACTCTTATTTAATACTTGGAGAGAGAATTTTGTTTGTTTTTGGAAATGTACAATTATAATAATAATTATTGGAAATCTAAGGGTAATATAGTATTTTACTATATATTAAATACATTCCTTAATCATTATGCAATAACTTTAAATGACATCTATTTAGAAACAAATGGAGTAATTGACAACTACTAAAATTCTTAATTTTTATTTAATTATAAATAAATTGAGTATCTTTAGAAAAATAATAAATTGAGTACCGAGAATGATAAATAGTTTATGACTATATTGTCAAGAAATAGAAAAATATAAGCCCTAAACATTGGAATCTCTTGATTATTATTAGATTTATACGCAATTACTTTGATTATTATCCATTATACAAATTCATTAACTTAAGTATCCAAATAAAATTCAATATATAAACTCCTATTTGTGAAGTTTTAGAAAATAATACTCTCTCAATTTCAATGTAATTAACGGTTTTAGCGTCACTTAATAGACTTAATTATAGGGAAAAACCAGCTAAATAAGACTAAATTATCCCTCTATAAATATATTCAAAGAGGTATAAAATTTTGTAAAACTATTTAATATAGATAAGATTAAAGAAAAAATTAATTTTGGATTAGATAAAAATGACATATAATTGATTTTTTTATTTAAAAACTCGTCAATTAGGGAGTATATATAAGGAAATGATGAGAATTGAAAACATTTGAAAGCATGTGACTTAAGGTGCACTCAATGGGACAATTAGTTTAAAAGTAACATATGTACCCACTAAGTAATGTTTGATTAAACAAATATTAATTAGCCCACTTAGAAATTGATAGTAATATACTTAGGAGTGTGAATTTGTCTCGATCTATACCTTTCCACCATTGCTTCTCCTTTCCTTTCCACTTCAACCTCACATATTAAACAAAATATGACCAATTTTTTAATTCAAAAATTATATTTAAAAAGGAAATGTTAATATGATATTTTCATATTAAAGAATGTTTGAGATTGTCGTTGGATTTAAAAAAAAAGTAAATTTATAATATTTTGAATTTAATTGATTGATTTTTTAAAATTTTTACTTGTTTTTCTTTAAAAATAATTTCAAAATTCAAAAAAAAATTAAAAAATGTTTTTCCCAAACATCATTTCCATCAAATAGTCAATTGAGTGCATGTATTAAAATTTGATTTGAGTGATAATTATTGGAAGTACACTTTCTTAGAGTTGAAGATTAAAAAGTAATAATTAATTAAGAGGAAATTATTGAAACAAAACGTTTATTTATTTATTTTTTCAAAATCACTACCACACAACCTATCTTTTCAACTATTAAGCTTGTGATGGGTGACCTACATGTTCTTATATAATTTATATATTATCTTCAATTTTTCCAATCATCAATTGGTGCAGAACCAAAAAATTAATAAAATCCTATGGCACAATGGAATTTCTTTAGTAGTTTCTTATATTAATTAACCAATCTTCATATGAGCCTTTAAAATGTTAAAGATGTCTTAATTCACACCTAGCAGATAATTATATATATATTAGAACAAGAGATCAAGAATTTAAAATCTAATTCCAATTAGCTTCAATGTAATAATACTGAAATTGTTTTCCGAATTATGAGATTGTGAAAATTTATTTCTGTGGAAAAAATTCAAAAACTAGAACACTTTTTTTATTTTTACATTAGTATGCTTATTTCTTTAAAATTTCAATATATATGAAAAAAAATATTGAAAGAAACACTTGGTATAGTCCAATATATATGAGAGAAGAATCATAATGTGGATGTAGACCTCAATGGTAGAGATGATTGATTGGGCAATAAAAGTACAAAAACTAGCTTAAAGAAGAAGAAATAATAGTCAAGAAAGTTGGGGAAATTAGATTAATGTAGCTAATTTATCATGTTTGTGCTTGTTTTCGTGTAGAAAATTTTCATTAAATTAGATTAGTGTATCTAATTACCCTATAATCAATAAAATAATATAATGTTAATTAATGGCTCGGTCTATAAATGAAATATAGATGGAATTTAGAAGAATTTTCCATCATATAGATGAGATGTTAAAGAGACAATATAGGACTGGAATAAAGAAGAGATGTTATTTCCAAGGATTTTGTAACAAAAATTATGTAGTTTTATCCAAAAATAATTTGGTACAAAACTTAGTATCAAGACTAGATTATTGTTGTTATTATCATAGGAGATACAAGATGGATTGGAGTTGAAGCTGGTCTTTTTTATCAGCATTTTAATCTTAATTATTTATTTTAAAAAATAAATAGTTAATATTATATTTTATTATATATATATATATATATATATATATTTTATGAAATTTAATTTTTAGTCATTCAATTATGAATGAAGGGTTAAAATTAGACTAACTAGATGGATCATATTTTGGTGAATATATATGAAGAGCTACTGCACACACAAAAAAATGTCATGATTAAGCAAAGTAATTATTGTACAAATCTAAATTTAGTTGAAATCAAACACTGTGATGCGATGAAGAGGAGAGCACATGAGTTGAAATCATAGCTCTTTTTAATAATTGCCTAAATTAGTAGGAAACCCAAAAAAAATAGAATGTTTTTATGCTAAGCTTCATTATGAATATTTCCTTTTTATATACATTGTAGATTGAGATGCGAAGGAAAGACCTGATAACCAGTAAGTAACAGAATATTTTTATAAAAAGTTTTTTTTTATAATTTTTTTTAAAGATGAAATAGGATAAATTGTAAAATTAGATTCCATACTAATTAATTAATTGAGTTCAGGAAATAATTTTACGGAAAGCTAATCATTATAAAAATTATGAAGGGCACAAATTGTTAATTCATCATTTTTTTTAAAGTGAAAGCTTTTGCATAAATAACTCTGCATTTTTAAACCATTCGATTTAGTGGTTTGATGGTCAATTATTTGATTTGGAATATACGAGGCTACGAGCATTCAAAGGTAATTCTTGCCACTTTTTTTTTTCCTTTAATTTCTGGCTTCATAAAGCAAGCATTCAAAGGTAATTCGATTTGTCATATAGGAAAAGTGATGCTTTAACCATCAACACTGATGCCTGCATCAAGTATTGTGACAAATTATTTTTACCCTAACCAGACAAAAAAAGACATTTGAGAGGTACATTTGGTTAAAAAGGAAAAGAATAAAGAAAAAAATTCTTTTCTTTTACCTGAATCTCGTAACATTAAAAATAATAATATAAATTATTTAAAAATATCAAAAATAAAAGATGTGCAAGATTTGGTTTGCTCTCCAATGAATACGTGTTCCAAGTCTCAAACTCTCTTTGACATATCAAATTGTCTCCCATGTGATATTTCTTGAACCTTCAAATTGAAGTAATGTCTGGATATTGTCATATCGTACAAAGACCTTTTGGGTTCTAATTTCTACAGTCATTGGAAGATTCTTAATAAGTTAATATTCGACCTCTCCAATACTGGCCTATGCAGTCCATATTAAAATTAAATTCAGAAGAAACAGGCCATGTATGCAGGTCATATGTGACAAAAGGACTGCAACCCACAGGCCACAGATATCAAGTATCAAAAGCAGGATCAACCAGAGCTGTAGAAAAAAAGCAGCCCATATATTGAATTCAATTCTCTAAACAGCCAATGAGATGGTGGCGACCTACTTGACAAAATCACTCTTCTTGCTAGAAGGGGTTTGATTACTCAAACAGTAGTCTTTAACGGATGTACCTCATGGGAACAACTCGAATCGGAAAGACAACGAAACCACTGGCCGGTGTGGTTCATAGGAATGGCTCAAATATCGATAATGCTCAACCAACAGCCCCAGGGCCGAGGGTACTATATTTTCAGTTCAAAAAGGAAAAAAAAAAATCTATAAACACAATTTATTTTAAATGAAATAAATCCTATATTTTATGAGTATATACCAAATGAATTATAACAACAAATTCATCCACAGAGGAACTAAATTGGCAAGAAAATTTGAACCAATTGACTGTTTAGCTAAATATGAGAAATTTGCATCCATTTTGATCTTATATTGACAAGAAAAAGGCCAACGTTCCAAGCAATTAGCTGGTACGCAAACTTAGACTAAGATAATATTAACAAGACAGGCCTCCTTTGTTTTGTAGATGAGCAATAACAGAATAGAGTAAGTGGCAATGGACCAACGGTAGTCATAGCATGTTAAATGACAGAGGTGGAATTGTACACTAACTTTACCATCTTTGGGCTAATTTCTCATAGAACAAAAAAGGCATTATAATCTAGAATGCTGGGGATGAGCACTGATAGAATGCGGTAATGTAATTTTAATTATACGTATAGCGCATTGCAAACACAAGATATAAGACATTTAAGGTTACTCGATCACTCGATCATACCATAGCCAGGACCCTTAAATATGGTAGGGATGGACATACACAACATATCATGATTTATTCTTTGCATGTCTAACAAAAACGCTCAGCTCTAACCTTAGCCAGCAAAACTTGGCTTATAAAAAAGGAGAAGCAATACCAAAAGAGTATTTCCAAAATAATCTCATTGCATTCCGAAATATCTTCTATCCAACATCAATTTAAGTTCAGGAATAGATCAACTAAATAAACATTATCTTAAAATTCATTCAAACAAAGACCACTACTTGGTTCATCCTTGTCCTTTACTCTTCAACTCTCGTAGGAGAGGTGTTTAACATTCAGCGGTACTGCAAGTGAGAGTGCCAAGTAAAAATTTCACCAGCTGTTCAATCAATGCAAACAAATAGAATATAACAGATGATACATACCTTGATGAAGCCAATTTCCTTGGCGTTGCTATGGAAGCACTGTCTGCAGCACATGAGCCCATACTTCCTGATAATTCCATGGGGATTTCCACACACACGGCTAACGTAAAGAACAAAACAGAGATTAGACTACATAACTCTACCTGAAAAAATTCATATCTAACTAATACTCACAGCATAACTCATGATGCAAATACACTATGGAAACACTTCAAGTTCTGCCAGAATTTGCCAAAATCTTGATCCAGAGAACCAGCTTGTAAATAAATGGAGTAAAGGCCAGTAAATATATCTAAGGCTTAAAATCCTACTGTCATAAAATAATTAAAGCTAACAAAAAGATTAAGTACTTCCATTACTACTAGTAAGAACAACATAAAGGGAGAAAACCATAAAAAAGACTTTTTACCAACCTCATAAAAATCCCTGAAATAAACATATTAAAGAACAGAACCCATTAGCCCACTAACAAATCAATAATCTGTCGAAGAAGACAGAAAGCTCTGAAGCAATATCCGACTTCAATCATGGAGATGTAAATCGCCTCTGAATTACTAGATAAGTACATTTCAGCACAGAACGAACTTTAGACTTAGTAATCACCATCACCCACAAAGTCGATGTAAAAAACAGAAAAAATAGCTTCATTTCTGTCTATAATTTTCTCGGGAAACAAACAGAAAGGAAGGAAATATTCGTACCAGGCACGGGATCCAGGCCCGTAGTTCTTGGGGTGAGAGTTCCATACGTTCGAGTGACCCATGATTCGACGATTTTCCACTGAAGATCTGAGGATGAAAAGCTGCTCGATAGATTCCTGAAAACCCTAGAATCACAGAGGATCTGACAAGGCGGGGGAAAGAGTATTTATAGATAAGCTTTAAAAACCCTAGAGGTCTAAAATGAATCTTTTTTCGGGTCGGGTGTGTCAAAATTGATAATTGATCTATTTATTTTCTTATTCAGTATTATATAACAATTAGACGTAAAGAAATAAAAATAAATCTTATTTTTTTAATAATATTCTTATTTGTAGTTAAAGTAAGATATTAATAATATTTCAATTTTTTTATATTTTTATATCATATGTGACATATATTTTTTAAGATAATAATATATAATTTTTTATTAAAATTCTAATACTAATTTAATGTTTAAAAATATAAAAAAATTTAAATATCTGCGAAAAAAATATAAAATAGATTTGTAATTTTTCAGCATCATAATCATTAACACTAATCCATTATAATTTTAAGGAATTTTTTTTTGAAAAGTAAAACTTCATCAAGGATAAACTTAAGAGCATAACATCATTAATAATTAAACAAGCGAGTTCTAACAAATGCAAGAGCTTCTTGCCAAATTTAAGGACTAGCAGGAAACCGGGCTGCCTTGTCTAAAGCATGAACAATCCTGTTAGCCTCTCTTCTAACAAAACAAATACTAATCATCATTATAAATTTTAACAAAACAAATAACATCATTCTAATTTCAAGATTAATTGGCCATATAATTAATTAAATACATGATTATGAATCCAAATTTAATTAATACTATACCGTAGTTGTATTATGACCGAGGGTGTGTGTATATATATATATATATATATATATATATTCCCATTTGGCACTGTGATCTCCATGATTAATGTTTTCTTCCTCCATTTCCACTTCTCCAATTACTTCTTTCTCAATTAGTGTTCTCACCTTAACAAATCCAGGCTACAGGGGTTTAATAGACAAAAACAAAAAGTTCAGGGGTTAATATGTTTTGTCATGAAAAATAAAATTAACCGCCTGGCGTGGTGATTGGCACTGCCCACTGTGGAATAAGATACGGCGTCGTTTTTACCCGCTTATTATCCTCTGATTTCTCATATACTGCTGACATGGCGAACCAAGCTGCTGGGTCTTCATCTTCTGTGCTGGTAAGAAAACGAATATGAAATTTTGTATCTTTACCGATCATTAGTATCTAATTAGAAGATTTTGTGAATAAAATAAAATGTGATAGGATCACGATGTCCGTGAGGAAGAGGATGAGTTGTTGATGATGTACGGGTCACAGTCTGGTTGGGTTGAGGCCCGAACATCTTGCGGGCACTTGGGTTGTTTATCATCCGATCTTTCTCATATCCCAACTCCTGATACTCCGTGCCACAGGTTATCTTCTCATCTCTTTCATCAATTCTTCCTCTTCCTCATCGAATTAAAAATATGAAGTCAGTACAAATAATTTGTCATTAGAAAAAAACTGTGATTGTGGTTGATTTTTATGCTGTTTGGGTGTGTGGTAGGGTTTAAGATTGCTCTTTTTTTTTGTCCCGATCTATGGATTCAATTTTAGGTGCGACCATCCAAGTGAGAATTGGTTGTGTTTGTCATGTAAGGATGTGCTATGCAGTCGTTTTGTTAATAAACATATGCTTCAGCATTATCAGCAGAAGAACCACTGTTTGGCTCTCAGCTATAGGTATTTATTCCCGATTTCACCATCATTCTTCGAATGGACTTTGCACTGAGTGACTACAATGTTCTGGAACTTCAATTGGTAACCAAAAAAAAATCTTTAATTTTGATAACACTAGTTTCTCTCTTACCATCCATAGATTGTTATTTCGATGAATTTGACAACTCCAACTTGCCAATCTAAATTGCCTTATATTTTTTTTTTTCGTGGGTAAATTACAGCCGTGGTTTCCCAACTTATCACTAATGCACTTGATGTTCCCTGAACTTTAGTTTTTAACCTGAAAATAATCAAACTTTTAAGGGTGTAACAGGAATATTTTCTTTACTGGTAATAGAAGGTGATGATGGGTTAACATGCTGACTAGGATGATGTTTATTTCCCATTTTTCTCTCATGGGTCTTAATGAACAAAAAGAAAGTTCTTTCTCATCTTTAGATTCTCTCTTTCTTCAGCAAAAGCAATTTCTCTCTCATCATATGTCATTAATCACTTGGATAGTTTGTCTTTCACATACTTTTCCTTCTTCCAAACTAATCTCATCTGCAATTCCCTGCAACCAAGGTTTTCCGTTTTTACTTTTACCTTTTTCATCATTATCATTCAAATATGTAGATATCCGCATGAGTAAATACTTACCCTATAAACGAGTATGCTCTGCACAAATGACGCATGCATCAGTGAATAATTAAATGAAATTTACTATTTTCTATATTTATTTGATTTAACTGGACTCCTTAGGAAGAACAGGCAGGTAAATCAAAGAGTTGCCAAGCTGTTGTACTTGTCATGGTATTTTGCTTAATTTTTTGTTAGCCATTAATTGAAAAAAAAAATCAACATAGATAAAGATGTAAATGGTTTAAAAGTAAAAGAAAAATAAATGTAATAGATAGAATAAATTTAAAGAGAGGATTTTTGAAGTTAACTGGAAGTTTGGATAAATTAACATATATCAATGAATCATGACAATTTCAAGAATCAAAGACCAATCAAACAAAAAAGGTCAAGAAAACAAATAAAATTCTGCTGACATCCAAATATTTTATGAAATAAATTCTAGAAGCAGCAGCAGTACAACGTAATTCCAGTAAGGCTTTTATGAATCTGTACATGTTATCATTTCTAATAAGCATGCCTCTGCCGTGAAGTCTAAGATTTCTTCAAAAATCCATAAAAGTTTTCCAATGGATGATGAATACCTGCTAAAATCAGGCTTTTTGGCCAAATATTTCCTTGCAAACACCACCTTTCTGCAGTAAAACTTGAATATGGTGGACTCAAAATCTTCACCTCAGATTCTCGAGTGTGAAAATCTCCTTGGGGCTGCTGAGAGTAAGTAATTTATTTTAGTTTCTCAGCTTTTTACTAATTCAAAAACTTAAATATTTATTCAGCCTTGTGGTAAATATAGGAGCAATGCCAAAGGCAACTCTGATGGATTGACCATCTTTCATGTGAAAATTCGTTTGCATGTATTATTTGCCTTACTTACTAGACTTAAGATATTTTTTTAAAATCATAATTTTTTTTTTATTTCTCTTCTCATCTGCCTTGCAGAAGTATAAAATTGCAAAATAAATGCTGGGCCTTTCAAAAGGTTAAACTAAGCCAGCCATTTAAAAACATTTTCCTGTTGAACGAAACCAGCCATATCAGAAGGTTAATATCTCTATTAAGCGTTGAGGGTAATCAAAGATAAGTTTCCGTGACCTATATATTTACTTCACTTTTAGTCTCTTACAAGAAAATATGTATGTAGTGGAGGAAAATTGACAAGGAAAAATGAAAGAGAGGCTGGAGAGCAGTCAATATTTGATAAAGAAATTGCTTTTGTTTTGTATAAGATGAGGGAGAGATTATAGAGGAGAGAGAACTTTCTTTTTGTTAATTATCAATGACGCAGGAGAGAAATGACAAAAATATCATCCTAATCAGCATGTTACTGCTCGTAACCTGTTGCTACAGGTAAGGAGGATATTCTGGTTACACTTTTAAAAGTTAGATGATTTTTAGGTTACAAATTGAAGTTTAGGGACTATGGATGTCTTTTACCCTTTCTTCTATCCATGTATTTAGCCCTTCTCTCTACATTTTTTGAGTTTTTCTCTCCTTTGAAAATGCCAGAAAGAAGAGAGAGTATGGCTTGATACACTTTACGCTATCGAAATAACAATGCATTGATAGCAAGTGGACAGGAGAAGAATTTTGTGTTACATAAATCATTAAATTGAAGTATTATTATTATTATTGCAAATTGAAGTTTTGGGACAACGCTGTTACTTAACTCAATATCCACAACCGATGGGTGAAAAATACCCTTCCTTTTCTATCTTATTATGAAGTTGATTTTCCTTCTGAGTAGTAGGTTCAAGCTTTATTTTTGGTTGAATTTGGAAACAGTGACCTGTCAGTTTGGTGTTTTGCCTGTGATGCATATCTTGATGCTCAAGTGATTATGCAGCTGAGGCCAGTTTATGAGACTGCTTACATCTTGAAATTTGGTGAGGCGCCTCCATTTCCTGTGGTTGAGTGTTCACAAGACAGTACTTCATCAAGCGGTTAGGTTCATCAGAATACTGCTAATTGGAGTTTGTTGGTTCAATTGGTAAAGTCAGTTAATTGCAGGCAAAGGATATGGATTCAATACCAAAACCCTTACCCAAAACAAAGAAAAGAAAGAACTACTTCGGGGGATTTCGCTTTTTCTTGTTAGTTAGGGAGCTCATCTTGGTGTCAACTGAATGAGGGTTATTTCATGTTTCTGATGATTTGCATCCAAATATAAAAGCAAAAGCTCTTTGGTTAAATCTTGATACAGATTGTGCATGATTAGATGCTGCATCAATTCATCTTTCTGCTTTGAAATCTTGATTGTTTTGCCATTTTCTTTTGAAAGTTATGCATAAAAGTCTCCTTTGATGTTTTCTTATAATAAGACTTGCTATAGACACATTAATGTTTGCTTACCAGCTGAGAGTTGAGAAGGAACTTGTCTTTAACCGTTGGTTTAAGACATTTTTGTGCTTTTTTACTGTGATAGCGTCCTTACCTTTATATTTATATCTTAAATGAAAATTTTCTCGTCCCTCTGCAAAATCCAGTCAACTTGAATTCAACATCTCTTTAGATGAGCTCAGGCTGAGAAACGACTATTTATAGGTATATAACATCAATTATTGAGCTGCATCACATTACAAGTTTATCCAAAATTAGATAAGTTTCCTTGAGTTTCAGAAAAATACACCTTACGCAAATTGTTCTAGGTGGATTCCTCCACTGGCTTGTATTAATGCTTCTCAGTTCTCATTATGTAAAATCTATAGTTGATTGGAGTACAAATTATGATGTAATTATCACAGTACTAGCCAAGCGAAGGATACATTCAGGTACAGAACTGTTCTTGCCCCCTGCTTAACATGTGAAAATACTGCAAAGCTATTGGATAAAGGGTGGCAATTCTGGATGGAATATGACTCAGATCCTTAAAAAATGACTATTGTAAAGAATTGTTATCTCATTGGAATAGAGCAAAAATTTCACCCCAACTCTGTTATCGTCAATATAATAAATAACACTGACCAAGCAGATGGCACAATTACACCATCTTGCTTCCTCACAGTCATATGATTCGACCGACGAGAGAAATCAAAATTAAACCAAAGAAATCAATGGTTTTCCTTTATTGATGTACAAAAAAAAACCAACGGTGCAATGCATATCTTTTTAGTTTCAGTGCATTAAGTACATGGGAATGTCAATCTCTAGTGGAATTTACTGTAGTTCCTTGTAAATCACATTCGTTGCTCACACTCTAGCTTGCCCCACCTTGCATCAACTCGCTCACAGGGTAACGCCAATTTGCCATGGCTTTCAAAAATCAGCCACATGTTAGCAAAGGCAATATAAATAGAGATGTCAATTTTCCTCCGCCCCAAATGGGGCGGTTTTTTCAAGTTTTTTTTTTTCCGCCCCGATTCTGATTTTTTTTGCTGGAGACAGGATAGGGACGGTATATATATTCTCCGTCCCGACACCAACCCGAAAATATATTTATTTAATTATATTATTTATATATATAATAATTATTTATATTTTAATATAATTAATATTTTAAAAATAATAATAAAATAAAAATATAACACTTATTTTAAGTAAAAATATTTTTTTATTTAAAAAATTATATAATTAACTAATTAATTAAAATTAAAAAAATAAAAAATAAATTTAACATTAAAAAAATTTAATAAAATTCGGAGATTCCCGTGTGGTGCAGGGACGGAAATTCAAAAAATTTTCCAGTCGGGGTGGGATCGGGGATGGGGAACTCCGCCCTGAACTGGCCCCATTGCCATTCCTAAATATAAATTTTGCGAACGCAATATATCTAAGGCTAAGCTGCAAGTAATTATCAGATGAACTAGAGAAATTCAAATGGATAAACAATCTAAATTTGCTGTCAGATTCTGGCACAGGTCATCAAGGACACAGCAAGAGAGAGAGAGAGAGAGAAATGAGACAAGTCAAGAAATCGGCGAAAACTTCAGCATTTGTTCACCGTACTATATCTGCCCTCACCTCTGAAAAGTCATTTGATATCTACTTTAGAAAGACATGCAAACGAGCAATTAAATCCTAGAAATTACAGCAGCAGAAAAGTGAGAACTTACCTTCTGTCAACAATACATGGCATAACCATTGTGAGAACTCATTCCGAGATCCAGCTTGTACAGGATTTGCTCTGTGAATTGTGCAAGTGCAAATGTTAGTGACAAAAATTAGAAATTAAATACAGGTGCATGATTCTTGACATACTAAGAAAAACTCGAGAAATATGAAATTAAGAACAGTCTCATCTTAAGCATCTGGGAAAAGCATGTGCAATTCCATTATTAAGCAAGGAGCTACTCCGGTTCTTTCTCTCCATTCTATGTTATGGGCCTAGTTTTGTACTAGATCTTGGAAGGGGTTCCAAAGAATTTGAACAAGTAATGTCTCAACAAGAATACGAACGAGTAATGTCCGTCTCTCATACACGCACAAAAACTACACATAAACGAGTACTCTCTATGTGTGTGTGAGAGAGAGAGAGAGAGAAAGAGAGAGCAAGTCTGTTGGATTCCATAATATTTTCTCTCAATGGGAGTAGGATCTCCGCTCTCTCTCTGTGTTGCATAAGAATACTTAATCGGCAACCAGGTAGGAGAGAGGAGTTGAATGACAATTAATCTATCACCTATCTTCCATGAAGACAGACTGAAAGCTCCAGCTGGGTCCATATCACCAGCAGAGAGCTAGGACGGGTGTAAAAAGATAAAGCATACCTCAGGCTCAGAACTTCTTTAAAGTGATCAGCATATTCCTTGCAAGGTTACATTCGAGATAATATTGCCATCTACAAATTAAAGCAGTCTGGTTATTGGATCTTAATGGCTATGTATTATTTACACCGAGAAATCAAGTTTCAGTTTTCACCACAAGTTCATTCATCTGAATTCAAGTGGTAATAACAAAAAGCTTCAATGCAATGCTGTCTCATTTAAAATTTGTTGTGTATAAAAGTATGCTCTTGAGAATAAATAATTCATTAATACATAGCCAAACAACCATATGATTGACTAAATAATTATGAATTCATTGCCAAACAATCATACAATTCAGTAACCCAAGCCAAAGCGAAAAATATTTTGGTTCAAATATTTGCAACGAATTCAGAAACTGGTCAACTGCTCCGTCCAGCTACTCTAGGTAACACGTACAGCAAGACAAGGTTTTATACATGTAATGAACCAAAATGACAGTGACTGAACTGTTCAACAGACGAATGATGTCATTTGCATGTCAACTCTATCTGTTTAACTTAAACAAGTAAAAAACAACATTTAAGATTTTCATCAACTTTAGCTAACCGATAACAAATTACATTGGTCACATGGAAAGAACCAGAACCTAGTTCATCCATAGGACGTATTGGAGCCTGCCATGCTGCAGGCCTACTCTATGGTGTACACAAGTAATAGAAAAATCTCCAACATCCTTCAAGAAATTTCTCTAGGTCATTATTGGCATTAGGAACTGTTCTCAGTCGGCTTATTATTAACAATACGAACTTCAAAGCCTCTACCGATTAACGGTGGGGAGCCAATGTTAAGCATGAATAAGTTCAATGTTAAGCATAAAATAAAATTATCCTTGTGACATTTAGTATTTGAACATGAGAACTCTGCATGCACAAATGTACAAAAATGTCATACCAGTTCTTTTACATCCTTCTTTTGCTGTCTCGTCGGATGTTCTGGATACCAGAAGAAACGAAAATTGATAACCATGTTTTCAACATAATATGACTGAGCATAGTTAAATAAGAAAAAAAATCATGATTTGAGGGGCAAAAGTGATGCTGAATTTTGAAAGCCCCTGATTGCTTACAGAGAGCCTTTGTGTTCAAAAGTTGATACCAAAGAGTCACACAAAGAAAGAAATTGGATGAACTTCATTGCCTTATTAAAAGAAACTAAGAAAACAGGATAACAGGTCCAATTCAGATAGTTGTTTTCTTCTAAATTTTTTTCTTCTCATAGAGAGAGTACTTTTAGGTGTTAAGTCATCTATCTAAAACAATGAGAATACCTGAGCAGCAAGCGTGTGAAGGAAAGTCCAAGTACTCTTACCAGCTCTTCTTTAGTCACTGGTGCAGCAGATTTTCCCTGAATAAATGAGTAACAAAAATCTAATCACACGTGAAAGTTTGTATGATAATCAATCATATACTTGGTCCTATCTGCACTAAGGGTCTTTATGAACCACCCACTACCCATCCATTTAACAGGATTCAAATATCATATTTCCGTTTTCCTTCAATTTTGAAAAGGACAGCGCAAGTGCATTAGGCTCCCCATTTTTTGAGGGCTGGGGAAAGGCTGTTTATTGTACTTTTTCTTCCTCATAATTGTTTTCAAAGATGAACCCATGGCCGCAAAGAAGCAATCCTATATTGCACCAAGGTTCGTCCCCACTGCTAAGATCATCTTCAACCGACGGCTGTAAAAATGGAGAAACAATAAAAATGACATTATCTCCGTCAACTACAATTGTACGCCATTTTGGTGTCCAATTGGATTTGCTGGAGATACTGCCATTTTTATCGTTTTTTCATTTTTACGCCAAAATGACGTCAGTTAGGGATGGCCTTAGCAATGAGTAGAGGAAAAAAAAATTTCTAGTGTTGGGAAGAAGTTGCAGGAAGAAAGGAGGAAAAAGAAGAAAGAAGAAGCGAAGGAAAGAGAATTTTTTTATTGTCGGGTTTTGTTTTGTTTTTTATTAAATATTTTTATTTTTATTTAAAAATAACAATTTTTATTAGTTAAATATTTTTTAGTTAACTAGACACCATTTTTTTAGTTAAATATTTTTTAATTAGTAAATTGATTTTAATTTACATTAAAAGATGTTTTTAATAAATCTATGTTTTGCTTAATATTTTTTTAATTAACAAGTTTTTATAATATGTGATATTAAAATAAATTTTTATTTTTATAATATTATTAAATAATAAAATTTATAATGTTAGATGAATATGTAAAAAAAATATTTATTTTATAAAATAATTAAATAGTATAAAAATAATAAAAAAATATAAAATAAATTATAAATAGAAATATATATAAAAATATTCTTTTTGACATAAAAAATAATGTAATATGTTGAAAATAAATTTATTATAGTTATAGTATTTCAGTGCAGTGGATTGGAGATGCATATCGGGGAAAAAATATTATTCAATGTTTATGCTAATGGTAAAAACTATGGAAAAGCAAAGTGTGAAGAATCAGAATATCATGCTTTTCCATGGCAAGTTTTTGCTGATAATGACGTACATTGCAATGAAAGTTAATTTCCGCACAAAACGTATTTAACCAAACATCTCTCGAGGATTTCTTACAAGTTTCTCACAACTCAAGGAAAATCTAGGCTTTAATATCCGGTTGGCAGAAAACTGGGACATTGAATCACATGTTGCTTATAAAATAAGAGGAACATAAGAAACAATGACATCTGCATTTTCTCTTACAAATTATTTTTGAATTTTTTTTAAAATAATTGATATTTTTTTTAATAAATTGATAAAATTATTCTATTTATAATAAAATATAGCATATTGTATTTTTTTTTTATTAAAAACAGAATACGCTTCAAAATCATTCAATTCAATATAAAATATATTATATTAAAAATATATTAAATTAATTGATTATATTTATAAATTATTGATATGCAATTGTAAAATATTTTATTTATAATTAATTATATTATTGTTATTGTTTTAATAATTAAAATATATAATTATATCAAATAATATATAATATTTTATTTTTCTATTTATTTATGTATTATAAAAATATATATATATTAAAATAAATTATATGTCCAATAGTAATTTTACATTCTAATAGTAATATTTCAAGTAATTTTATTAAATAATAGTATCAATCAACTACCAATTAACAGTTGAACCAAACGCCCTTTCAATTTGATTTTTTTTTTCAAAAAAATTATTTATTTGCTGAAAATAAAAACATGAACTTTATGAACTTTTGTAATCAAATATCTCTACTAGAAATTCGTTCCACTTTGAAATACTTTAATTCTTTAGTTGGGAATTTATTTAATTAGTTATCAAATTAGATGTTAAGTATTTTATAAATAAATATTAAATTAATTCAAATTTTATTTTTAAAGAAGTCGATGAATAAATTTAATTGTCAAATGAGTCCATCAAATAAATTTCAATTGAAAATTTTAATTACACAAATTTATAAAGTTCATATATCAGTTTTTTGTTTTCTTTTGATGTTATACAAATAAATTAATAATAAGAAGTTTCTTTATCTTTTAGCAGAAAATTCTTAGTGACTGAAGCATAAAAGTAGGCTTGTTGGTAAAATTTATTAATACCATTTTTTCCATGCTCATCAGCAGAATTAGACAACATTTTTTTTATTCAAAAATAATAAAATTTTTGTATTTTAAGACAAAATTTCTTCACAGTTCATTAAAAAGCATAGTTTTTAAAACAAATAAAGACATAATTCACAAAAAAACTTAGGGATGATTTATGCTTGCAAGAAAATAAATATTCCATTGATAGGCCATTAGCCCAAAATCTCAATGGTCTCCTTTGAAATAATTTTCTTATGCTATAATTGAATTATTTTCTATTATTAAGAGAATTCAAATGAATTTTTTTGTGATAATTTTTTTTGTTTAGAATAAATTTTACTGATAAATTTGACTTGAATTCCATTATTTGAATTAATTTAAAAATAAAACAAGTATTTATTCTATTTCCTCCGCAATCATATATATAAGTTTATCTTGAACACGAGTATTTTGACATTATTAAATGTATTAAAATTTTGTGTAATCATGTCATTATTGGGATGATTTTATTTTTTTAAAATTTCTTATTTGTTGGAATTTTTTAAAAAAATTTAAATGTAGGATTTTATGGGAAAAAAAAACAAAAAAAAACTCAAATAAATTAAAATATCAGAATAAGAGAGCAAAAAGAAAAAAAAATTACGAAGGGACCATCCAATAATTTCTGTAATTTGGAATGATCCAAAATATCAGAGAATAAGAGATTCACATAAAGATTCTTTGATTATATTTTTTGTACGCAATCCCGTGCCAATTTCCACAAAGTTTTCGCCCACATCTTGGAATCGCAAGATGCCACTGCACTCACTTTTGTAGCGCGTGCGTTTCACTATCATAACAGATTTTTATTTATTTAGATTCCTTTAATTAAAAGTTTTCCCATGTACTATTTTTTATTAATGAATCATACTTATTATTATTTGCACATTTTATTTTTAATTATTTTCTGTTAAACTTGATAACTATTTTAATTAAAATACATATATTTTTACATTAGAATTCAATAATACTGAGAGTTCAAATATATTTATTTACTTTAATAAGAAAATCATCAATTGTGTATTGATTGAATATATATATATATATATATATATATATATATATATATATATATATATATATATATATATATATACATACACACACGTTCAATAGGATTGTAATTAAATAATTTTTTAAAATTAATCAATAAAGTTTTTTTAATAGTTTTATTGTGTAACTCTTCAGTAAAAATAAAGATTTCTCAAATGCATTTACTATTTACTACCAAGGAAAAAGTGAAATTTTTTTTTTCTTTTTACAAGAGAAAAAAATTAATTTGTTACTATATTTTCTCAATATAATTTTGGTATGTATTCATATTTTTAGAGAGAAAGCCCATCCTCTTTTTTTTTTAACTACATTTTTGTTTGTATATATATTCGAATATAAATACAAAAAATTTCTTTTTTTATATTTCTTACTATTAGATAGTGTTCATAAATCTCATGATAGGTACCCAAAAATTCATAGTGAACTTCCATGGGAGCTTCTCTTGAATCAATAGTGCGTTGATCTAGTTGCCACTAGAGCCATAAAGGACTATCTAAATTGATTCTTTTCTGTCGATAAGGGCCAATTGCATCATAGGAATTAGAAAAAAAAAGGTTTTTTTGTATATTTATTGTTATTATTGTCAATTCTTTGATTTTGATAATTTCTACAATTCTATGGATTATACGTATTTGAACAAATATCTCGACCATTTCCGCTTGTTAATACATAGAGTCCAATAAGCATATCTTGAGTTGGTACGGAAATGAGATCTCCAATCTGGAGACAGGAGATTTATATGAGAAAAATATATATATATATATAATTTTTGGACTAAAAAGATAAAAAAAATTTCAATTTTCTTATATAAGCCAAAATCCCCTATACCCTACTCCGCAGAGCAGAGAGTGGGCTTGATTGATGGACCAAGATACAAAAATTTCTTAAATGTCAACTCTGCCAGCCACTTTTCATTGAATAAAGAACAAGAAAAACTGAGCATGGGTGATGGGAGAATTAGAAGATGTTAAAAAGGGGAAATTGGAGATAATTTTGAAATAGCACAAAGTCCTATGTATCAAAGAAAAATTCATAGCCGTATATATTCTTCTTTGTATGGTAAATATCTGAATATTTCTCTCATCGAATTCAGGCGCAGAGTCCAATATCCTTCTATGAACTTGCAAAATAAGCAGGTTTTTTTCTTTTCTTCAAACTCAGTTCATGTTATTTTATTGATTGGTATGCAAGAACCAGCTTCCTAATATGTACAAATTTCATTTTCATGCATAATCCAGTTCTCTAATAGATTTCCAGCTGTTTTTAGAGTGGAAGTTTGAATCTTTCTCTCCTTCCTGTGTTGCCCGTGGATGGGTGAAGAGGGGATAGCAACTGATGTTAAAAACACAGCTAAAGCCAGTCCGAAATTGACACTTTTGCCTCTTATTGCTTTGATATTTTATGATGTATCTGGGGGTCCGTTTGGTGTGGAGGATTCAGTGAAAGCAGGAGCTGGCCCTTTGTTGTCTTTGCTTGGTTTCTTGATATTCCCATTAATTTGGAGTGTGCCAGAAGCTCTAGTAACAGCAGAATTAGCGACTAGTTTCCCTGAAAATGGTGGGTATGTTATTTGGGTATCTTCAGCTTTTGGTTCCTTTTGGGGTTTCCAAGAAGGGTTGTGGAAATGGTTTAGTGGGGTTATAGATAATGCCCTTTACCCTGTGTTATTTCTTGATTACTTGAAGCATTCATTTCCAGTTTTTAACCAATTAATTGCTAGAATTCCAGCTCTTTTAGGGATTACAGTTTCCTTGACATATTTGAACTATAGAGGCCTACATATTGTTGGATTTTCAGCAGTTTTACTTGCTATTTTCTCACTTTTGCCATTTGCTGTAATGGGTATTCTTTCAATTCCTCATATTAGGCCTAAACAATGGTTAGTAGTAGATTTTAGGCAAGTAGATTGGAGGGGATACTTCAATACCATGTTTTGGAATCTAAATTATTGGGATAAGGCTAGCACTCTTGCAGGAGAGGTTGAGAATCCCAGCAAAACATTCCCAAAGGCACTTTTTGGGGCAGTACTGTTGGTGGTTTCTTCATATTTGATTCCTCTTCTTGCTGGAACTGGGGCATTGAGGACCTCATCAAGTGAGTGGAGTGATGGATACTTTGCAGAAGTTGGTATGTTAATAGGGGGTGTTTGGCTTAAATGGTGGATCCAAGCAGCTTCTGCTATGTCTAATTTGGGGTTGTTTGAAGCAGAAATGAGCGGTGATGCCTTTCAGCTTCTTGGCATGAGTGAAATGGGAATGCTCCCTGCTATTTTTGCCTCAAGGTCAGTCCTTTCTCTTGGTTTTGGGCCTGTATAACTAATTTGACTTCTGCTAATTCTTGCTTTAGTTCATGATTGAAAATTAATGCTTTTTAGATAATGAACTCTCCTCACATATTCTAGTCACAGTTCCAAAATGCGAGGGGAGGTGTCACATGTCCATTACTCTCTCCTCTAAAAACATGCCTGATAAAGTGTATAGTGCGCACATGTATTTTTTCCTAAAGACCATCCCTTGCTTTTCCAATATGTTTGGGATTATAATACACTCACCCAACCAATCACATGATGTCCTCGTCATGGATGGCGCAACTTAACTTGTGGGGTCAAAGTAGCACAAGGTCAGGCTTTGATATTATTTATTACTTGTCTGTTACCTTTTTCTCAAAAGACATGCTTGATGAGGTGTACAACGCTCATGTGTATATAATTCAAGACCAGCACTTGACATGGTATCATCAGTAAGCAAGTAGAAGAAGAATATTGAGCATAAAGATTAGCTAGGAATGAAGATCAATAAAATATTTCTTTGACTGATATTTTGCAGATCAAAATACGGGACACCAACCATTAGCATACTGTGTTCTGCAACAGGAGTAATATTCTTGTCATGGATGAGTTTTCAAGAAATCCTGGAATTTCTAAACTTCTTGTATGCCATAGGAATGCTTCTTGAATTTGCAGCTTTTATAAAATTGAGAATAAAGAAGCCAGAGCTGCATAGACCCTATAAAGTCCCATTGGAAACATTTGGTGCTACATTGCTTTGCCTGCCTCCTGCTGTATTGCTTGTTCTTGTCATGTGCCTAGCTTCTCTTAGAACATTCTTAGTAAGTGGTGCAGTTATTGTTGTAGGGTTTATCCTATACCCTACTCTGGTCCATGCCAAGGATAGGCAATGGACCAAATTTTGTGCAGAAGAGACAGTAGTACCTTCAAGTACCACCATAGCTGATCAAGAAGTTGCAGATGAAGCTTCTGTCATGCTTCTTTCTGATCTGTCAAACACAAAAAGAGACCAAGAAGAGTATGGAATTCTGGTGGAAGGAAAAGCAGAGTAGATATGATAATTTCTTTTAGCAGTCCTTTTCAAAAGATAATATTTACCTAAATCGGATCCGATATTGATCAATAAAATTATGGTTTGCTTTACATGCAAAGTATTATTGCTTCTAAAATGGCTTAATGCATCAAACTATCAAAGATGGTTCATAAGGATGTATGTTATTGAAATTTAGTAGTGTATTATTTCTTGCAAGCTGTAATAGTAGAAGATGAAATGGTATCATGAATTTTATGCAAGACCATGCCATAAATGAAGTATCAATTTGTCTCTAAATCTTTTTGCATTGTCAATTTTTATATTTTGGCTTGATTAGCACAAAGTTTAACCTTTGCTGTCAATTTAATTTATTTTATCTTAAGGACATTTTTTTTTTTTTTACAGAAAAAAATTTATAAAACTATTATCTATCATGAATTTCTATTGCAATTTTATATATCATCAATGTAAAAAATAAAAATAAAAACTGAAAAGGAATATTTTTAAGAATGGAACATAATAAATTGGTGGCAAAAAAGCAAATTTTATGCTAACTGGGGCTAAAATTATTTTGAATCAAACTAATAATCGCAAACAGATTTGATGGACAATTATTCTATAGAAATTCATTTGTTCAGCCTTTTATTTTTTTATTTTTTTTATTTTTATTGAGAGAATACTAATCTCGTTAAGAAGCAACAGCAAAACAGTCTTCCAAAACAAAAGATTCAGCACGAAGAGGAACCTCCTTCATCAGAAACTGATCCTCAACCAGCGCCTGAGCCCGGCGTGCTAACCCATGAGCAACTTTATTATAAGACCTATGAATAAAAGAGAGTCACAGGGAAAACTTCTACTAATAAATAGAATATTCATCAATTAAGATTCTAATAGAGTTGTTTGTAGAAGCCGGAGAGAGGAGCAACTGCACCACTGATTAAGCATCTGAATTCGACTTTGACTGCTGAAAAAGCAGCCTCCCAAGCAGCTGATAAACCGAAGAGAATGGCAAGCGCCTGAGCTGTCTCCACATCCCAAGTCTCCTGAATAGACTTCCCTCCCGACATCAATACCTGCCCATCTGAATCTCTAATAACAAAGCCCAAGCCAGAACTCTAAGAGCTAAGATTGAAGGCAGCATCCACGTTCAACTTAACACGACCAGAAGCCGGCACCTTCCAGGATTGTGGAGAAAATACCCCATCAGGTTTCTGCCTAGTAATTACTTCAGCCATTTTAATCATTGAGAAAAAGAGAAAACTGAATTAGTTATGCTTATATATATATATGTTAGTTGCTTAATGCCTATCGTAGTGCACTCTTCTCCATTTTCAAAATTTAAGTTCAACATTTATGTAAATTTAAAATTTTCATGTTGGAGCTAAATAAACTCTTTAAATCGTAAGAACTGATGAGTGATGAGCAATATTATACATATATTTGGTACCATTATTATAACTAATGTAAGAAAAGCAAATCATATTGATAGAAAATAATTTAAAAAAAATCTACTAACATGGATTTAACTTATTAAAATATGTAACAGTGAAAATATTTTCTTAGGATATACATTTTTATTTTTACTAAGAAATCAATTATACTTTTTAAAAAAAGAAGTGGATAATCATTTTTTTGAAAAGAGAAGTGGATAATAATTTGATATGAATGAAGATAGTCAAATACAAAGTAAATATATTCTTACAGGATGGAGAGAGTAATTATAAATTTATTTTTTCTATACTAAATTTTTCAAAAATTAATTATGAAAAATGAAATTTATTTTCCCCTTTGAAAAATTAATTTTTCTGTATGGTGATCTTGAAAAAAGAAAGGAAAAGAAAACAGGGCCTAAACATACGGAGATGTTGTGTCCTAAAAGACAATCCAAAAAGCCCATAAGCCCTTACAATTTGGGTGTGTTCCTCTGCGAACACAAAAATTACATAGTAAACAAACAGACAAAGCATCGATCACCAGAAACCCCCTTTCATGGTAGCACAAAAGCGCATCAAAAAATAAACCCTTTTTCCGTTATGGTACGTCTCTCATCTTCCGCTCATTTCTTAATTCATTTTATGGGTTTTCGATTCGGGTCAAATTCTCAAATGGGTTTCAATGATTTCGAAATTGCTGCTTCAATCTCCCTGATTTTGTCTAATTCAGTTTCTGTCACTTCTGATCGTGAAATTTTCACGGAATTCTTTTTGTTACTTCTTTTCATATTCTGTTCAGTGTTTACTCTGTGTTTATTGGTTTATTTTACGCCTTGCATTTTGAGCTAATTTATTTTATAGGATTTCCTTCTTTTTCTTTTTCTTTTTTTTTTAAATTTGAATTTGAGAAATGTGTGCATTTTTATTGAATTTTGTATGTTTCTGATAATTGTGCAGATGGAAACAGTGTTTTTGGAACTATTATTTTAGGCATTGTATATATGAGGAAGGTAAGTATGATCTGAGTTTGCTTAGAAGTTTCAGATTTTGTTGAGCATTTGGATTGTGGGAAATTAAGTATCTTTTGCGAGGTAGAAATGATGTTGTCTAATCAAAGCTATACTCGAATCAACACGTTAGAGCTCAAAGCTTTGATTGTTAAAAAGCTTGGGCATCAAAGAGCAGATAAGTACTTTGATCAGCTGAAAAGATTGTTCACTCTTAAGATAACTAAGTCTGAATTTGATAAGCGTTGTATTAGGATTATTGGTAGAGAAAATATCCCTCTTCACAACCGATTGGTTAGATCAATTGTCAAGAATGCTTGCCTTGCAAAAGTTCCCCCACCAAAAGGTATTACAAGAATGGAAAGTAGTCTTAATGTCAAAACTGCAAATGGGTATCAGAGAAGTCTTCAGTCACTTTATGGGGATGCCTTTCCTCTATCCCCTAGGAAGGGAAGGTCTCCAGTTAATCGAGATCGCAAGTTTAGGGACTGCCCAAGTCCTCTGGGCCCACTTGGGAAGCCCCAAAGTGTGGTGCGTGAGGAAATGAATTCAAGGGCTCAAGAACAGCAAAGTGCTACAGAATTGCTTTCAGTCGGCAGCAGGCCTCCTATTGAAGTTGCTTCTGTGGAAGATGGGGAAGAGGTTGAGCAGGCAGCAGGGAGTCCAGGGGTTCAAAGTAGAAGCCCAGTTACTGCTCCTCTTGGTGTTTCTATGAATTTAGGTGGAGCTCGCAAAGCTCTTTCAATTGTTTCTATATGTGACAGTCACCTTCGAGAGACCTGTCTAAACAGTGGTTTTCTGCCTGATACAAGATCATTAAGAGGTCGTTTGGAGAAGAAGTTGGAGATGGAGGGAATTAGTGTGTCAGTGGACTGTGTTAACTTGTTGAATAATGGATTGGATGCCTATTTGAAGAGGTTGATTGAACCATGTATGGGCTTAGCTAGCTCAAGATGTGGAAGTGATTTTTTAGAAAAGGTTTGTGGCCAGTTTGTTCCTCATTTGAATGGCATATTACCGGGTGGATACATGCAAAGGCCAACCGAATCTTTTTGTGCATCTATGTTGGATTTTAATGCTGCAATGGAGGTGAATCCCCGGATACTTGGAGGAGATTGGGCTACAATACTTGAGAAAATTTCATTGCGTGTTTCTGGAGATTGATGAATATATTAGGGACTGTTAGGAAATCAGCAGAGCAGTTGATGAAATTGGATTCCAGTTCATGTTCTCGTGGAATTTTTTATTCAGCTTTTTGAATCAATCAGTTACTTCAATTTGGCTCTCCAATTGTTATGGAGCTTTGCATTGCCAAAGAAAATAAGTTGTAGAAACTGAGGAAATATTTAGGTCAAGTCACAAGGTTGCCTTCAAATGCCAAGCAGATGATTGTTGAAGGAATACATGTTTATACAGTAAAATGTAAGATTAGATAAGGGATAGATTTTGCTATTTTAAGAAATTTACAGCATTCTTCCATTAATAGCTGATTTCTATTATTCATGTGCCTCTAGTGTACTGAGTTATTGATGAAATAAAGATACTTTGATCTTATAGTTATGTGTTTAGTTCTTGGTCCAGTTAGTTATTTTTATATCATGTTTGTCTTAAATCATTTTCTGTTCTTGTATACATGATTCTGGTTGTTGCTTTCTATGATGCTTACATTTTCCAACTATGAATGAAATGCTTGTCAATTTGGGGGTCTAAAGAATCTAACATATGATACGACAGAATACATAATGCGGACAATACCAGGACAATCTTAATTTATCCTGTTGTAGAAGATTAAATATATGGTGCTTGAGTAAAGGAAATCTGGCACAACCTTAACTAAATTACTTTTACATCCAAGTTGGATATGTTGTTATTGAAAATTATATGATGCATCGATCTTCTTCCCTAGAATTATTAGTTGACAAGGTTTAACAATATTTCATGACATTTTTTCTCATGATATGCATATCGACTGGTAATCAATCCCCAGCTTTTCTTCTGTTACTTGATATTCTTTCTTAGCTAAAGTTGGGCCAGGGATGATACAAACATGTTTATCAGCCTTAACATAACCAACTTTTGGCTTGGGATGTTACGTGATGTTCTGTGTTAGAAGAAAGTTATGTTTTGATTGAGGTTTAAAGGTGGGACATCCTTGACAGAGGACCTGCTTCACTTATCCTTGGAAATGAAAATGCAGACCTGATGGCTATTGCAGGTTGGCCATATTTGCTCTCAGGTGATGTAACTCTTTTTACTCTGTCATGAGCTGTGTTTAGATTCTTTTATATAAACAGAATAGGTTGATTTTTCAGTGAGGTATAAAGGTCTTCATATCCACAGATGTGAAGATATTGCATGAGTTCTGAATTGTTATTGTTGTTAGCTAAATTTCTGGAAGAGCATGCTGAGAAGACATAGAAAGCATGGAGTACTATCACATGAAACTCGTATGCATCAGGTTGTCAGAATTAAAATGGTATGCAGGTTACCTGATGGTCAAAATTAGCCAAAGTATATAACAAATTATAACAAATTAACTATATTATTGTAATTTCAACCAATTTGTACTACTAAATGTGAACCAATAAGATTTTAGTACTACTAAATTAGCTATTGAATAATCTCTCTCTTCACATAAACATATAATTGTCAACAATGAGAACCAAACAAGCAATGGAAACTCTAAAAGAAAAGAAAGGAAATATGTGCAGAATGCACAGCCTTGAGATTCAGTCCCCTTAATCAGGCCAAAACAGCTTGAAGACCCAAATGATTCCAAAATACTCAACCTGCCTTTCCTACTCTCCTCCCACCTTTTCATAACAGAATTCTTTTGTTTTCAATTACCTAACACCCCTTCTTCCTCCCTCACGTGTCCCTCCTTTTTAATTCTATAATATTCCTACTTATTTAGCTATTCTCTATCAGAATCTATATGACATGTTGCTTTTGGGATATAGCTGGTTGGCAATTTCTTATTTAAAGTTGTATCTGTAAGCTATGACATAATTGATTTAACCTGGAATTTGACAAACTCTTCTTACAAATATTGAGGTAGATGAGTTTTTTGAAGCATCTTTGGAGTTACTACAAACGCTTGAGGATTTCTTGAGTAACGTCTTTGTCATGGTGGTATGTTTTCTACAGAAACTTATTCATGAATTTGGAGTGTTTTATCCATTAATGGGCGTTACAAGTTACAACTTTGAATATGTGCAAACATGCATATCACATGTGTAGAGCAAGGGGATTGTACTTGGACTTGATAATAAAAGAATTCCTTACAAATAAGAACTTGTATGTGCACTAAACTACAGCAAAAGATTTTGTGATGAACAGGTAAATCCGACAATTGACATTCTGCAGAAGTAAGCCGTACAGAGGAAGTGAAAGCTAATAAGACGAGGGGGAAAGAGTTATAAGGGGATCTTGAGGTTTATATGAATTTTTGAATAGGGAATTAGAGATAAATATTGGGACAACAATGCTAAGCCTAAGGGGTTGATGCTTGTGCTTGGAATACAAAGTCAAATTGAACACGAATTTGGAATAACCTTTAGCTAGCGGTTCTAAGAATGAAACTGAAACTAATGTTTTTCGATATCACCGAGATAAATGGACTATTTTCTGGTTATTCTTTCTGTTAGCATCCAAAATTAAAAACCTTGTGAATGGTAATAATAGTAATTATTAAATATACAAAATTTGATTGGTTTAAAGTAAAAGGAATAACTGTTAATAGAAGTCATGATCCTTGAGAATGAAGGTGGATTTACTAAGTTGCAACTGTTATGAGTTACTGTTGTAGCATATGCCAATCCCATATAAAAAAAAAAAGAAATAAAATTAGACAATTTATAATGTTAAAGGGGTCGAGCCAAAATGATTAAAAGGTATTTTGGATGAAAGATATTACCAACAATTTTCAAGTCTACAAGATCTACATCAATTTTAACATGGTATGAGAGTCAATTGTCTAGTCATCTATAAAAATCTATTTGATTTAAGAGTATATGTCTAGAAAAATAAAATATAGTACAAACCCAAGCAAAAGAAATATAGAAATTTGAGAGATCTAAAATTTAATAATATAAGCCCTAAGCCTATGATATAAAAATAATGGCAAGTCAACTGAACTAATTCATTTGGACTTGAGGGAAGTGTTGGAGCAAATGACAATCCTACATTAAAAAAAAAACAAAAATAGGTAACTTATAATATTAAAGGAGACCAAACCAAAATGTTTCATGACATTTTAGATAAAAAGTTTCTTCAACAATTTTCAAATATACGTCTTTTGCATTTACAATGGATCAGATCCATCAATTTCAACAGTTACTATGAACTACTGAATAGGTGGATTATCATTTTGAAGATTCTGAGAATGTTCACCATATGCAAATTGGTTGAGGGTTTTCGTGAATAAAATTCTAACTGCGTAAATATAAAATGAAGAAAAAGTCATAGTTTCCTATGTAAAATTCTGAGAAAAATTAGTACTTATTCATGGTTTTACATGATCGGATCAAATATTTTGCTTTGCATTGTTTTCATGATATCTTCTTATTCGTTGGTAAGCAATAGAACTATTTCTTACTACGTGATTTGTATAAAAGAACTACTGCTTAATATTTGCTTATGCCTGCAAGTAGGAAGATGAGAGAATCAGTAAGAACAGACTTGCTTTGCTGAAGAAAATTGCAGATTTGCCAAGAGGCATAGCAGATCTGTCAGTTTTGCCAAGTTTTTAGATTTTGTCAACCGTCTATTTAGCAAATCAAAAAAAAAAAAAGGAGAAAGGGAAAGATGAGACAGAAGATGAAGAATATATAGATAATTTGGGAGATTTTGCAATTTTATTTTTTAGGATCAATTGTGCAGAAAACCTCATGGTTTTGTGAAGCTTGTAAAAAATTGTGTAACATTTATTTGAAGTAGTTTAATTAATTTTTGTGTGACTTTTCTTTTTGTTTGGACTTGAACTTAATCTTTAATCTTTCTTTTACCTCAATAAGTTCTTTTGAATCACTGTTGAAGGGGAGATGCTTGTTATTTTGGATCTGGATTCAGCACAAATCATGTATGGTACAACTACGAATCCGATTAATTGACGAAACTTTCCTGTGATTGTAAAATAATGTTGGTTTAGATTTATGACTACGAGGATGTTTGGTTCAACTGTTGAAGAAAACTAATAATTTTTTATTTTCTGAATATAAGTGTTTCGTAATCCTAGTTGATAGCTGATAAAAATATTAAACAACTGTTAATTGAAAAAAATTTATTTTGAAATAATTAATATTTTTTCTAATAAAATGACTATTAATCTATTTACAATAAAATACATCATATTATAAAACTTTTATTAAAAAACAAAATATACATCTTCAAAATCACTTTATTCACTATAAAATATATTATATTAAAAATATATTAAATTAATTGATTATATTTATAAATTATAGATATACATTTATGAAAAATTTTATTTATAATTAATTATATTATGTTATTATTTTAATCATTAAAATATATAATATTTTATTTTTATATTTATTTATACATCATAAAAATATATATTTTTTGAAATAAATTATACTCTAATAGTAATTTTATATCATAATAGTAACAATTCAATTAATTTTACCAAACATTAGTGTCAATCAGCTACCAGCTATTAACTATCAGCTACCAGCTATTAATTAAACCAAATGTCTACTGTATATACATGATCTGGATGGAGTACGAACCCGAATTTGGGTGATGATGCCATGATAAATTGATAATCATGGTACATTCATTCCAATTCCATGTTAAAGCAAATTGTTTTAATTATTAAGTTTTGATGAATAAGATAATTAGGAAAAAAAAATAAACTGAAACTTCAGTAGAATGTGGTTGGCATTATATCACATGCTTTGGAACTCTTCACACTCAAAATCAAAAATATGTTTTCATTTATGTCAAATTAACTTTTTTACTTTTGTGTTCTACTTGGTTTTAATTTCGTGATAAATTTCATTTGAAAGAGGATTTATATGGTATGATATGGATTAAACATATGGCACTGAATCATGCGTTTTGTATATATGAAGAATATAACTCACAATATATTTCTTTTTTTTTTTAAAAAATACTCTTATTTATCCAAAAAAAACAATTATTCAGGGACTTATAAATTTAGAATGGATAACCAAAATGAAAATGAAGTTAGTTCAATTGATATACCTATTATAAAATAGTTATGGATAAAAGTGGGATCATGGATTCAACACTCCGTCTTTACAAAATTTGTATAAAAAAAAGTTAAAATTGGTTTATAAATTATATCAATTTTGATATATTAATTTAATCATAACCAATCTTGTTGAAGCTACAAATGAATCTATAGTTATGCAGAATATGCAAATTTTAGATTTACAAACAAATATTATGAAATTTTGGTGAAATTAATTTATATAAAGGAGAGTTAAAAATTATATTTCTATTTTATTACAAAAAGCTTGTTTTTTGCATAAAAATTTACATTTTTTTTATCTTACTAAATAAGTTATAGTAAATAATACTTTTAATACATTAGATTATGAATTTTATAATGCATAAGCATCAAAATTAATATTTTATAAGAAAGATTATAAATCAATTATTTTATCTTATAAAAATGGATTTATGTTTTAATATATTAATTAAAAATCATGAAAAAATAAAATGAGTTTATTATTTAAAATTTAAGATAGTGAGAGAGTATAATGACTCGATAAATAAATTTAAGCTATTACCTAATGTTGAAGGAAATGAGGGAGCGTGAAGTGGCTAAGGCTTCTTTCTTTGCTGCAATGCTAATTTGGTCATCTGGACTTCTATTCTTTTCTTTCTTTTTTTTTTTGGTCTGCGAGCTGAATTGATCATCTGGATCTCATTTGTTTTGGCAGATAACTCGGATTCATAGAAAGCCCCAATTAAAGTTGGAGACTTGATATTGTCTTTGTATGTTATTCAATACATGTCCTGGATGAAATCCAAGTCTTTCTTACAGTTTCCACTTCACATTGTAAAGAAAGAAATTCATGATGAAATCAGACTAGAGAAGATGTTTGCTAAGATATGTTAGTAATGTATTTTCTTTTTAGCTTGCAACTATGGAGATTGTTGTCTTCTGACTGTTTTGCTGCATAAGAAAGAGCTTACAGAGGATAGCTGTTAAAGAACTTATTTTTATTTTGCTTCCTCGGAGATTCTTGTCAACTGTATACAGAATCAAGAACCTGATATAACAAAATACAATCTCACATTGAGATTTATAATTATTTCTCACTCTATTTTTGCTATCTCCGTTTTCTCCAAAACGAAAGTTGATATTTGATTCAAAGTGTCCTTGTATAATAGGATTCAAGCACTAGTAGAACAAAAACAATTAACATCCTTCTATTACGCTATTACTACAGTTTTACAGAATGAAGTCCATCTAATTGCACAACTCTAGTAAATGTAAAGATTGCTATTCAGCTATAATCGACGCAGATATACTTTCTGAATTGCCGAAACGTCACTCAAGAGGCAGATTGAAGTAGCAGCCTCAATTGTCCGCCCTTCATCGACAAGATTACAGGCATAAGACAGCAGGGTTTTGTTTAAATTGGTTTCACATGCTTCCACCACTCAAGTGTTTCGCAGTTGGAGGCAAGACCCAGAAGCATTAAGCTAATCAGTTGGGAGTGCTCACTTTCTCCAGACTTGCTATGTAAGTCATGTAGACAGTCCATAGATATGAAAATGAGTTGCTCACCAGTGGCTGTTGAAATGAAATCGAGAATATTTTAGGAACCTGAGAAAACAATTACCAAAAGAATTCCAAAAACAAAAGGCTGTTGCAGGGTTATCCATACCTGTAAATGGACAGGGATGAATTTGAAAGTGATAAAATCACATATGGGCCAGTACATGACACCATTAATCATTGTAGGCAGTAAATCACGTTTCAACCGGGCAACAATCTCGTCACTGTGCTCACCTGAGCTAGGCCATCATGTCAACATACCAAACATTAATTTAGTGTTAAAATTTTCCAACAGCATATATGCTGGGTGCATTCTTCCATGAAGTATGATTTAACCTCAGATTCAAACAGAGAAGCACATGCAGGCTTGCATGCGAAATGATAATCCTACTTCCAATAATTTCAACCAAATACATTTGAAGTTCAAAACTTGGAAACCATATTGATACACAGAAAAACAATCTCTTTCTTTATTTGAGCTCACAATTGTGAGTGTAACTTAAAAGTATACCACATAGAGATATGTTCAAGTTACACGTACTCTGGCTGAAAAGGGGTGTAGTAAGGATGATCTTTCGGATCAGCAATACGGTCCTTAAGACTACAGATGGTCCCACATGAATACAAGTCCTAAGAGAGTCCAAAAGTTAATATTTTGTAGTCATTATTTTTAACTGCAAAACTCCTTTTACCATTCTTTAAAAATTGAACGAGTCCAATGTGGTTTTGAACTTCATAGAATAACTTTACTTTATTATCAAATTAATGATCATTACCAAAATTGACCATGATGACACTTCACATAAATGAAATATAATTACATTAACCCAGGTAAATAGTTTGTCAGTGCTTAGTGGCTATTCTTTCTTCAGGGAAAAAAGTTATCTTAAATACTTTCTAATTAATCAATGAAAACCATGTAGAAAGTGTGATGTGGTGTTATTTTGGGTTAAGTGAGGTAGTATAGGACAATAATGAAAGTATAAAGATAGCACAATAATGAAAGTATAAAGGCTGTACAAATATACTTATTAGACTCAGAAAACATGTGAAACAACCCTGTACCACAAAAAAAAAAAAAGAAACTAAGAATTTATGCTCACCCTGTAGCCGTGCGTTCAAGGAGAAGAAAACTGCAGTCATGGCAGGCCCATAGAGAGTCTGCCCCATGATAATTTTCTTAAATGTTGTGATTAAATCCCGCTTTGGAAATAGTTTTGACACAAAATTAAACCAAAAATGCAGCGATGGTCCTAAAATTAGCATCCCATATCCTGCCATGCGCAATGTCCTCACCAAATCGTAGGGTTCTGAAATTGGCCGTGCAATTGTCTATAACAAAGAAAATAATTTGATATAAAATCCCAATAAATTAAATTACACACAATGTTTCTCCTAAAGTTCCAATACAGATATCAATGTTTTATATTCAATTTGGAATAAATACGTAAAATTTTTACAAGGAATACAAAGAAACAGGAGATAATATAAACTAAAATGTGCAGAACAAAAGAACATACAAGAATATATATGTATAATGGTCTGACTTGATTATGCAATTGCAAACACATTATCAACAGAATCTAAAAGCAAACTTAGTTTGGTGCAGAATCTTTTCCTTTCCCCTTCCCTCTACAGAACTTAATGGTTCAGAGATGATTCAGATGAGCTATCGAAGCACTAAAATAAACCTTATTGATTATTCTGCCTAGTTAGCCTAAAAAAAACTGAGAAGCATGGAGCTTGATGGATAATTGGGACAAACAATTAAATGTAACCCAGATCAGAAAAGTCAAGATGGAACAAAACCATTGCAAATATGAAACTGCATATGCAACCATACAATCCTTTTTTTTTTACAGACATGTTTTTATAAATAATTGATAATTCAAGGTCACCCAAACAGAGGTACCTCAATTAGCCAGCAGGATGCATAATTTCAAATGGCAAGACAATTTTGGATTGCCCACACAACACAGTCAGTTATATCTGATAGAGAACAAGCCGCTCAGTAAGACAATAGAACATTGTTTTGTTGATCATGAATTGACGGATTAATTAATCTCTTCCAAACAACAATTTTCTCAATGACCAACATCACAAAGTGATGAGCAGGCATAGCACCGCACTCCCACAGCCATGAAATGGAATTCATGAAAACTAGCACAAGAAGAACCATTTTGCATTGCCTCCCCAAGAACTACAATAAGTTCATTTGTCACTATCATCTTCCTGCAATGATATCCAAAGCTACAAAGAAATTGCAAAACAATTCTAACAATTGAAAATTTTCCATTAAAATCAATCTAAGAATTTCTTCAACAGAAGGAAATAAGAAGATAGCAGTAGGGCGCATAAAGATTAGCAAGTTCTAACAACCTCCACTAAACATGATGCCCATTGTCACAAAAATTACAAGGCGTAGGTTAACCCCATGGTGAGAGTAAGATAACCCTCCCTTTAGTAAATTCATTATTCCACAAGGCAATTATCCCATTTAGTGCGTTGATGCGAAAATAGTTCTCTAAACACACCTCATATTACTATGCTCCACACACATAAAATTGACAACAACACTAATGGGCAGATAAAAAGCTAGAAAAGAAACAACAGACAGAATAACCATAGCAGTAACCCTCAAATGCCCACATTTATTTCAAAATATCAAAACCCATTATACATAATAACAGGGATTATTATATAGATGTTCATATATAACTAAACCCACAAAAATAATTTAAAGAAATAACCAAACAGCAATTACCCATAAAACAAAGGGATTAAATTTAGTCATTTTCATTCACCAATATACCTGAGACGAAAGATCGGCAGCAACATAAATAAGCGAGCAGGTGATGCTTTTTGTTAAAATAGGCCGCGACTTCACCATCTCCAAGTACCAACCCACAAAAGAAGCAGCAAGAGTCGACGAAGAAGAAGAAATAGAGGAGAAAGGAGAGGTGAAAAACGGATGAGCAAGCTCACTAAACTCTCTAGATTTCCTGAAAAACTGAGGGAATCGAAGGTAAGCTCTAGAATGAGATGTTTGGTGTCTAAGAATCGAATGAATTGAAGACATCGGCATCGGCGTCTTCGTCGTATCAGGGAAAATGCCAGTGATCGTGCGGCTGCGTAATAGCCGATGAACGCTAGATTTCCTCAAGAAAGAGCCGCTCATTCTTGGTTTTCTCACTCAAGAAAGTTCCCTGCTTTGTGGTCTGCGATTATAAAGGACTCTTCAAAGGAGGGAGCTTTTGAGGTTTTACGAGGGGAAAAGAAAAATGGTGTACGGGGGAAGCGTGAACCAACTGTATACTATGCACACAAAAATGTTTTTGTTAAGCTACTTCGTCGAGCATAAATATAAACCTGTACTCGCCTCTTCTCCCTCTTAAAGAGGGGTAAATTTAGTATGCAGTATTCCAATTTACTACAGTAAAATCTCTCGATATTAATTTATAATACTAATATCTTTTACTTTTTAACTTATAAGAATAAAATTATATTTCTTACCTAAAAAAGTCGATTTTACATATTATCTTGATAATTAGGTATTGTATTACCATTTATATAAAATACACTTATAATGAGATAATTTTTCATTACCTACATGAAATATGTACTTTTTTAATGAATTTATACTTAAATGATTTTTTTGTACTTAAAAAATTTGCACTCAGATGATTTTGTTTAAACAAATTTACTGTACAAACTATCCTATCAAAATTAATGAAGTAAAAAAAATTAAGCACAATATTTTTTTTAAAATGGGTATTTTATATAAGTGATAACATAATGCAGAATTATTAAATATATTATATATAAGCGATGATGTTGTTTCTAGACATTAATGATAATTTGTAAACATATAAAAATAAATAAATAAAATATTTATATTACATAAATTAAAGTTGAAGATATTAGTGTTGCAAATTGAAAATGGGAGATATTATGTGCATTAATACGAAGTCGAAATATGATCTATAAAATTTATCTAAGCAAAGGGATTTATCATTTCCAACTTAATTAATTTGTTTTTATGATACCTAAATTCAATTATAAATGGACTTTTTTTATTTATTTTAACCACGGTAACTATTGAGGAGAGAGAATTAAACTCCTATTTACAACCGTAGGGGACTTGAATTTAAGTTCAAAAATTTTATAAATCCTTTGTCATCAGAAAGTCCCTTAGAAAACAAATTTACAAATGGTTTCGGGTTGAGCTCATAACCTATTTGTATGGAATCATAGTTTTTATAATACTACATTTGGCTTATAATGGATATTATTATTATTATTATTATTATTATTATTATTATTATTAGTTCAGATTGAGCTTATACATATTTTTTTTTAAAAAAAATATGTAAAAGTCAAAAGAACTTCCTCTTTATTTCATTTTCAACTTTTTATTATGATTCTATTAGTATTGCGTTTGACAAAATTGCTTCTAAATAAAAAAAATATTTTTAAATGTTTTTACTTTTGAAAATTACTTTTAGAGAGAAACGAGTAAATAGATATTTTTTCTAAAAATATATTTGAAAAAAATAATTTATAAAAAATTTAAAAAAATTACTCAATTAAATCAAAAAATTATAAACCTAATTTTTAGATATCTAATAACAATCCTAAATACCTCTATATATTTCTTAACAAAGCGCATCAATTTTTCTTTTCCAAAAAAATGAAGTGTGTGCATTATTCCTTTTCTTTTTTATATATTTCAAGGACATGCGTTTTTCAAACTAATAAATATATTTCAATTTTTTGCAATTCCTATTTTTCCTATGAAATGTAATTTTTCTTTTGGAAGAAAAATACTTCGTTATTTATTATTGAAAAAATAAATTATTATAATAAATACGATTATACATTTAAAATTTAAACCTAAAAATAAATAAATAAAAAACTATAAGAAGCAGAAAAAGAACAATCATAAATTCATGTCCTAAAATGCATATGCATAGACTGGACGAAGAATACAAATGTATTTTATTTATTTATTTTGAATAGAAAAGATGTGTATTAATTTTGAAATCATTTAATAAATGCTAAAATTATTTTTATAGTATTTCTAAATTATAATTTTGTATCCAAAAGAATATAAATAAATTGATTTAATCAGAGATTTTAAATTCAAAATTTGAATATGCAGCTAATTTACAATTTTTACGAATATGATTAGTATCAATTGAAATTAAATATTGTTTCACAAAAAAATAAAATCTATTTTTGTAGAGCAGCAAGGTAGCGAGTACGTAACACTTGGTCATGCAGCGAGTATTATAACTGGTAAAGAGTTACGGGCCCTTTGAAAAGTCTCAATAACCAACCACTAAATAACTTCCCAAACTTTCCAAGATTCAGGCACGGCATCACTTTTCTGACACGTGTTCAACTCCACCATTATTTTCATGCCACGTGTCTCTGCAATTGTACACGTCTTAACCACTTTTCCACGTTTTACTTGCTTAAAATTTTAATAAAAAATTATTTATTAAATAAATTATTGATGATTGTGGTCTATATAAAATAAAACTTCTCTTGCAAGGGAGTTTTGATATAAAAAAAATCCTAATCAGAAATTTAACTAATATATTTTGAATTAAAATTTTTGTACTGTAAATATATAAACTTGAGTTTTCACTCTCTGGAATGACGAATTTGCGTTCTAGCAATGAATTTTTATCATTAACAACAAAAAATTTTGTACCTAAATGTTTGTTTTTTTAGTATAGATGTCATATGGATTAAGCTACCGATTTTTATTATTTAGAGGTAAAAAAATTCATTGCTAAAATTATTTTTTTTTATTCGAGAGGTGAAATTGAAAATTTGTATATTTAAAAAAAAATTAGTTGAAACTATATTAGCTAAGTTTTGCAAAGTTGGTGATTTTTTTTTATAAAAAAATAAACTTATTATTATAAATTTTATAAATTGGATTAAAATATAAATTTGTATGACATATGTTTATAGATTTTTTTTTTTTTTGGTTACAATGGAGGGGAGCAACCCAAGTAAAGACAAAATGAGTTAGATTGCAATTTTTTTAGGCCTTGAGAGCTCAATCACATCATTCTCTAAGATCTGCATTGTTTGCATTAGCGGCACAAACAAATCCACCACACCTCTGTCATAATTTAAAGCTGAATTAGACAACCAATTAACGCTGCAATTCCCTTCTCTAAAAAGATGTTAGAAGCTTGAGATTTTTTTTTTCACAAATACTAAATTACCACGTTATTTATATATTAATTCAATTATATAGTAATATATATTTAATTTTTTATTTTTATTAATTAATATAAATATAATATTCATACGTATTACTAAATTATAATTCTATCTAAAAACTTTTCCAAATTCAAATATGAGCTGACAGCAAGCGTGCACCAAGTTTGAATGTATCCACAATAATTGGTACCATCCTTTAACCATTGAACCACCACCACCTAATCAACTTATAGAAATTTCTTCCATGCATTTTGTCTTCATATTTATTTATTATGCAACGGGTAATATAAATTCAGTTCACATGTTACCTATAAATTTTTCACAGAATAATAGTTATTCATTTAATTTATAAAATAGTGATATAAATTAGACTAAATAAGAATTTTTCTGTGAACTCAAGTGGGAGTGAATTGATTCATTAAATTACCACCGTACAATATGTTAAAGCTTTGGTTCTGCGAATATTATTCATGATGCTTAACAATTAGAAAAAGAGAAAAAGAAAAAAAAATCAAATTACTCATAGTTTGAATTCCAACAATTAATTAAGTATATTGTCATATTTATTAAGTAGATGGAAGGAATGACATGATTTTATCTTTATGCAAATTCCCTATACTTGAAATAAAAGTAACATTTTATTTAAACTAATTAATAATTAACTAATATTTCCTTAGAAAAAGTGAATCCCCTTTTTACATCATTTGATTTCCCAATAAACATCAATTTTGAGAGAATATTTATTTTTAAAATAAATATTTAATATTTAATTATAAAAATTAACTATATATGATCGTTCTTTAATAAACAAATATGATCTACCATATTCAAGTCAACTTGAAGAGATATTAATTCAGTTATTATATATCATGAATTTCCATTAGTAAACGACTAAACAATGCAAACTAAAACAAAGAAATAAATAAATAAATAAATTTTTTAATATAAAATGGAGCACAAATTGATATAAATTTACAAGTTGCATACTAAATTAATTTTAAGATAAATAGATAGTTACATAGCTTCAAAATTTGAGACTTTGGGGATATATTTTATATTTTTAGTTTTCAAGGAAAGTGAAAATATGATTTTTTTTAATACAAAAAAATAGAATATAGTAAAGTCAAAATAGAGTTAACAAAAAATTTAAGAATATATGGGAATCCAAAAGAATAACCTCATTTCTTGAAGTTTTGAAATGAAAACTTGCAGCTTATTTTAGTATAAAGAATATTAATTTTGATCTTAGATTCCCACTATAATTTAATTTGTGTGTTTCCCCATACAAGAAAAAGTTGATCTTTTGTTTAAGAGATTTCGAATTTTATATTAACCATTATATTCTCTTACAATTAACAAACTGAACACTGCTAAGTATCATGGGTGGAAAGAATGTAACACAATTGTTAGCTTTTTTTTTTTTATCAGATCTCAAAGTAATTTGATTCCGAAATCTCCAAAATTTTAATACAATAAATATCACTAAGCTGAAGTTTTATAGGTTAGATGAAAATCTACTTCAAACAGTTATACATATGGCTGTTTTTGCATCCAAAATCCTCTGGGTAAATGACCCCTACTCCATGTCTCTGCCTCAGTTTCCTCAAATTCTCCCACATCGGTAAACAGCACTTTTTTGCAATAGTTTATGATAATTCATGCCGCCTTATCTCCACCGCTGGGCTTGGTGACGCTGGCCTGTGACCCAAGTGGGGGCAATATTGTGATGGGACATTGCTTAGGCCCGGAGGGTTGGTCTTGGCATGGCTTTATTCTGGCCCACCCGTTCCAAGCTGAGAGTTGAGTCCAGTTACCTTGGCGAAGGCTGAGGTGGCGTGGTTCTTAGAGCGGAGGGCAACGCGTGAGGCTGGATTAACAGAGCAGCGATAACCTCCCACTCCCTGCAGTGGAAGGACAACGGGCCGGTGCTGTGCCAGTCCCATATAAGCCTGATGGACGTAGCTAACTGGACCATCACTTTTTAATTTGTAAAATGAAATTTTGCATCTAATTTTGGCATATAAGTATTAAACTTTAAAATTCTGTTGAAATATATTATCAAAAGCTTTTTACAACTTATTATCCCTTCTAAGTACAATAAGTTGATTTTAAAATTAATCTGGGATTTGTTAATAAATTCTATGAGAATAGACACTGCCAAATTTTGTTGATTATTGTTTATGATGCGAAACAAGAGATTGCTATTATATTTTGTAGTAATAAACAAACTGCTAAGTTAAGCATCAGAAGAGGACATATAAAGCAATTATGCTCAAGACAATTGTTAACTCGAAGTTCTACTTCAAACCTCGCTTTGTTTTTTTATATATTTATAATATGCAAATTGTTGGAATTAATAAAACGATATGGTGTTCAAAACACATTAAAACAATTCAAGGTAAGAGTTATTTTTGACGAAAAATATACTAATTCACCCATATCTTTATTTCGTTGCTTTAATACTTCTACTTACGTTGAGCCATTGTCAATTACAATATTGCAATCTTGCATATATCATCCTATTATATCTCATAGCTAAACACTTAGCATTACAGTCTTCTTCAAAGGAAAGATCGGCTACCTACTATATCCAACCGATTCAGCATCCAAAATCATACGGCACAAGACCCTTCAGCTCTGGCCCGTTAAGCTGGTTATTTTCGAAACTGCAGCAATACCAGGCAAGTAAATGGTTAAAGAGAAAATTATAGACGACAAAAAAACAGAAAGAGCTATGTTCAAAAAGGCTTTGAATCATCTTCCTGTTTGATGAATGTTTTCCTCGACGGACACTAATTTCTATGCGTATGAACTCTTGCCTAAGATGTGTACGGCTATAATTGGATACTTAGGACTTTAGAAATTCACATGCTGTTACCCTTTTATTTCTGCATGTGAGAAGTTGGAAACCGATTGAAGTGAAAATGATTTGATTATAATACCAGATTCGACAGTTATGACAGCAGACATTAACATAAACAGCTGCAGTGAAAATGATTTGATTATAATGCCGGATTCACCACTTATGACAGCTGATATTAACGCAACTCCCATCCAACTTGTGGTGTTGTTCTTTGCAACCATTGAGATGGAAGTTCTAAAATCCAATGTAAATGAGACAACCTCTACATGTTTGTCATCCATTTAAGTAAAATTATATAGCACCCACTTTAAGGTGACCTTGTCAAGTTATTTCATTGCAAGTTGAGGAAAGGTATACATAATTTTAATGGTTTATACAGAACTCAAACAGTACACAATCGGCTAGCAACTCCCATGACTGCAAATAGTATAAACACGAAAGAAAAGGAAAAAAAAACTTTACTCAAAAGAAAATGTTATTGATAGGATGAAGAATACCTTTCCATTGAAAAAGTAGCAAAAGGACCATCAACCGGAATTGTTCCACAGAGATCATTATTAGATACATCACTGCAATAATAGAAAACAAAACATAACTAAATAGAAAAATCACAAGAAACAAGTAATGAAATAGCAGAAATTAATGCAAATAGTATCATTTTCCCTTTTTCTTTACTTACAAAACTTTAAGATCTTTGAGGGTAGTGAGCTCCCTTGGAATTGATCCGGTAAGCTTGTTGTTATTAAGCCGTCTATACATCAATTGAACAACAATTTGGCATTAAAAATCCATGGAAATAAAAATTCAGAAATGGGGTATGTTCAAATATCTTTGGCTAATCAAAGCAAATAAACTTACAGGAATCTGAGGGACTTTAACTTAGCTAAGGACTTTGGTATTTTTCCTTCAAATTTATTGTCATACAAATCCATGCTAACGAGATTTTTCAAATTACCCAGTTCTTTAGGAATTTTCCCACTGATGTCATTCCTATAAAGCTCCCTGCAATCAAGAATTTCACAACCTACTATTTAGTAATTATCACATCAATTGCAAATAAGCAAAACCATAATCTCTAGTAGCAGTAATAGGTCTAATTTGACAAAGATAACATATTAATTGAAATAAGTTTACATCTCTCTTTCAAAAGATTTTAAAACAAAAGTAGAAGAAATGTTTCTGAATTTAATTTTATAGGAATCAGCACAATCACATAACTAGGTACCATTTTAGTAGATTAAAGTCAGAAAATAGACATACAGGTACTGTAGATGCTGGAGCTGGCCAAGCTCTGGTCCTAAACTCCCAGAAATGTTAGAATTTCCCAAGTCCCTGAAAATTTAGAACCAAAAAAAAAAGAATTTTTATGAACAATTAATAGCAAAATTAAATAGAAAATAAAGAAAATAAGAGTAAGAAAGAAAGAAAGAGGAGCTCACAGGCGAATCACATGATTGTTGGAATCGCAGGTGACATGGAACCAAGTGCAGGGATTAACCAGAGTTGGGTCCCAACTCTGCAACACATTGGTTGGATCAGAGAACCTACTTCTCAAAGCATGCAAAGCATTTCCTGAAAAAAAAAAAACCAACAAAACCACAAGACAACAAAAATCCATCAGAAAGACAAAACCCAACCACATTTCTTCATTTTTTTTTGCTTCCTCAAAAAATAAAAATCAAAAATTGAGAAAAACCCACAATTTTCTAAAACACCCTTACTATTAACTAATTAAAAAAAACCTTCAAAACAACAAAGTTGTTCCCTCTCTCCGCCTCCCCACTTCCTCGTCTATGTTTTCATCCCAAAAACATTAAATTGAGTAGTGGGTTTCAAGAAGAGTGAAACAAAGTTCATACCTTCAGAGTTGGTGCAGAGAGAAGGAGAGAAAAAGAGAAGGAAGGAGAAAGAGAAAAAGGAGAGGGAAAGAGGTGCCATTTTTTTCTGAGAAAGGAAGTTAATGTAAAGATGAAAAGAGTCTAAAGAAAAGAAGTACCAAAAACAAAAAAAAGGAAGAAATTTTAAGAGAGAGAGAGAGTGAGAAGGAGTGAATGGTCAAGTCAAATTCAGTGTGCAGTTTGAGTAGAAGAAAGGGTTCTGGTTTTCACTGTTGTGAGAGAGAGAGAGAGAGAGAGAACGAAAGTGGAAGGAAGCACAACAAGAGATGGTGGTGGTGGAAGTCACGCTTTGGTTGTGAGGAGTGTGACTGGTTTGCCGTGTTTCAAAGTAGGACCCAGTTGATTGACTTTAAACTTCAGAGCCTCATGAAAGTACTTTGTTTGAAAGTTAACTTAAATATATGTTTAAATAGTTTTAAATTTATGATTAATGATGTACTTATTAGTTGTATTAGCCGGAAATCTGGCGCTCATAAAGTACACTATTCAATTAAAAATATTTAATAAAATTAATTGAAAAATATAAAATAATATATATATATATATAAAATAATATAAAAATTATATTAAATATCTTTATTTATCTTTATTTTTTAATATTTTATTATTATTATTATTATCTATAAAATAATTTAATAATTATATTATTATTATAAAATAATAAAAAAGAAAAAAAATTATAATCTACTACTAGTTTATAAAAAAATTACTTCTACTAATTTTTTATTTTAAAAATTATAATTTAATTTTTTTTAAAATAAACTATTTTATTGAGTAAATTATTTTTTATGATCAAACTATATTATAATCTAAATTATAATATTTACTTTCGTTTTAATGGAGTAGCCATGTTTTGATCTTTAAGGATTACAATTCTCTATTCAATTTTTTGTTGAATATAGAAGGAACACTACCTAATTTGAGTCTCACCAAAACCAATATATTAGTAAATGTTTTAAAATTTTTGTAATAAAATTTTTCATTGCTTATAATTTTAAAACTTTCATGATGGAATTTTAAAAAAAATTCTGTCGTTAAATATTTAAATAATTCAAAATAATAATAAATTTTTTGCTCAATTAACAATAAAATTAAATTTATAGTCAAAAAAGCCAATTAAAGCTACACTAGTACCACTGTGAATTTTGCAGCATGATAAATTTTGCAAAAATGCAATTAAATTATTATAAAAATATTATATTTTTATAATTTTTAATAAAAAATAAAATTATTTATATCATTAATTTGAAAAAAATACATTTAATGAGTTAAAATAGAAAATTTTATTTATTTTTTTAAATTATTAAATATTAGTGACGGATTTTATTCTCCAAAATGAAGATATAAATAATATTATTTTTTATTTTTTATCAAAAATAAAAAAAATGGACTTGTAAAAAATATAATTTTTTTATAACTATTAATCGCATTTTTTGCTTAGTGTTGTTAATTGTGGTTTCAATTAGCTTTTGACTATAAATCTAATAGTGGTATTAATTGAGCAAAATTTATTATTTTTTAAATTATTAGATATTTGCCAATAGATATTCAAGAAACATAAAGCTAAAAAATTATTAGAGATGAAAAAATTCATCCCAAAATCCGTTGCTACAAGTTAAAACATTTATTGACACTACTTTTTTCAGACTTGCTTTGGTGGAACCACATTCAACAATTATGTCACGGTTCATATTTAATAAAAAATTAGATATAGGATTGTAATTGAAAAAAATTGAAACATATGATAGCCCATTGAAAAAAAATATATGAGAGATCTAATAAAAAATGAGTTGAAAACTTAGGAGTATTATTGAAGTTATTCCTATATCTTTTAACTCTAAACTAGACAAAAAATAATAATAATTAAACTCCTCAATTTAAATTTATTTAACAAAACTTTTGAATTTGTATACAATTGAGCTCTTTATTTGCCTTAATAAAAATTATTATGTGATATGTGTGTGAGTGAAATTTACAAGTTGAGGGATTCAATTGAATTAAAAAATAAGAGGGTAAATTGAATAGAATTTGAAAATTGAGGAGTTAAATTTTATTTTTTTAATTATTTCATTTGATGCATTTTACTAAAAAATTTCAAGAGCTTTAATTGAATAAAAATGAAAATTTCGATTAAGAACTCCATTGCATCTTTGACAAAATTCAAGGTGGAAAATGCATTTTTCCAAGTAGAAACTTTAGAAGTTCAAAGTTTTTTAGAAGGAGAAATTGATGAAGTCTTCCACTGCAAAGTAGATCAACCGAACATGGGATTTGGCCAACTTTCCAATCATGTTATGCCACGTAGGATTGATGTTCCAATACCAGATTTGGACATTTCCTTTGCTCTTCAATTTTTCTATCTTCTTTTGTAGCTTTATCTGTGCTTTGTCCTTGTAAAGTTGTAACCAATGCATGAGACTCAGCCTTTCTTTCGGAGGGGGAAAAATATGGAGAAAGAAAAATAAGAAGTAAAATAAGTATATATTTTATTTTATTTTGTTTGGAAAAGAAAGAAAATAAGGAGATTTTTTTTTTAATTTTTCAGCTTGATAAAAGAAAAATACGAGAGAGAGAAAAATAAAGATATAAAATAAGAAAATATTTTCGGTTTATTATGTCTGGGAAGAGAACGAAAATAAAGATAAAATATAAAATAATTGTTATTTTCTACCCCTCACTATTTTCAAAATGAAGAAAAAATATAGAAAATTAGACAAAAAGTATCACTATTACTAATAGAATTATTTTTTTTTAAAAAATTTGATTATTACAGTAAAATATTTATTATTTTATAAAATGATATGCAAAATACTAAATATGTAATATTACAATTTTTTTCCTCTCACAACAAAATTATCCAAATAAATAAAAATAAATTTTATTTTTCTTTTATCTCCCTTGTTATTTCACTTATATTACTTCAATTCAAAATATGATGAAAAAATTAAAAAAATAAATATGTCAAGGGAAAATTGTAAAAAATGATGAGAATGAAAGAAAATAAGGGAAATTAAATTTATTTTCCCTCCCCTTTGCAAAGTTCTCAAACAAGGTATGTGAGAGTCTGTATTGAGTCTCTGATTTTTAATTGGTTAAATTACTATGTGTCTCTTCATTTTCTAAAACATATTATAAAGTCATTCAGGTTTGGTTCAATCTAGCTATTTCATTTATTTCTATCGTTATATATGAACAAAATATCAAATTTATCTTTATTTTTTTGTCTTAAAAAGTACCAAATTTTTGTTAATGCCAACAACTTGATACTATAATGTCAAATTTATCATTCTTTTTAAAAAAATTTTAATATCATCAACCTGATACTAAAATGTCAAATTTACCATTTTTTTAATGTATCTTTTAAGTTAACAAAATGTCAAATTTGTTTAAAAAAAATAAGGGTATTTTTAGTTTTTTTTTTTAATTTAATTTTGACTATTCTAACACAATTCTAATTGAGTAACAAAATATTTCATTAAAAAATAACATAATCTTTTTAGTTAATGAAACTAAATTTAAAAAATTTTATAATATATTTCTAAAAATAAAGCAACTAGCTATTTGTATTCAACTAAATTTGAGGGGTCGTAATAATTTATCTTTTTTTAATTTTGGTTGAAATTGTGTCTGAAATAAAAAATAGAAAAAATGATAATATGTGCTAAAATAATTATATAAAAACTCAATAAATTACAATAAAAAGTTAATAAATCAGTAAAAAAAATATGAATTTTTCAGCACCATAAAAAAAAAAATATTTTTTTTTTGGTGAAAGGAGAAGGTATTATATAATTTCTCGTAGTAGTACCCATTTTGATGTTATTCACAATGCTTTAGATGTTCTATTACTGGCTTCATCCATAAATCTTACCGCATCTAATCAAAAAACTTTCATTCTTGTAATAATATTATAAAAAATTATATATAATTTTCACCTTAAATTGAAAATAATTTTAACAATTTCAGTATTTTATATATATTAAAAATAATTAAGATGATATTATTCTAATAAATCCATAAATAGAAATGCAATCTGACTGAAAGATGGTAATTAAAGAAAAATTGTGAAAAACTCTTTTTTTTTTAATACCCATATCAGATAAGAGATTGGAAAAATTATTTGTACCGCATTTCTAGTCATAATATTTATATTGATAAGAAAACTATTTTACATTATTCCCTCTTTTCGTGTGCTTTTTTTTTTAAAAATCTGGAATGGTGTGATTATCTTACCCTAATTGTTAAGCTTCATATTTACAAAGTAAATATATTTACTTTCTTGCACGATTATGTATTATTTAAATCGTTTATAAATAAATTCAATCGATTATAAATAAATTTATTGACCTAATTTAGGCAAGAAAATTCCCTCCTAGTGAATATTGTTCTAATTTGTTTTCACTTTGCTCTTTATGCTATAATTTGGAAATTGCTCCTATCATCTAAGGGTAGCCATTGACAAAGTTAAGTTTTACTTCGTTCTGATAACAAAATAACCAAGGAAACTCTCTTTAACTTCATTACTTCTGGAACCAATTGATGAAACCGAATCCTTCCATTGGATCTTTTCGACTTCTTGTTCAATTTTAACAACAATGGCAAGGAGCGATATGATACTAATCTCACTGAGCTACCACACAAGGAACAAAAGCGGGCGCTGCATTTTGCATTGATGACTCAGCACAAATAATTTTCCATGAATCTTACATAACATTTTTCTTGGGGAAATCAAATCAATCTATGAAATTTTCATAGCAAGGGTCATGACAAATATTCCACAACACATCTCAACATGCAACTTCTTTTTTTCGCAATCATCATTTTTTTAAATGTGGAAAACAGACATGCAAATCAGATTTAGGGTGCTTTGCTTCAGCATGTTCTCGACACTGTCGTGGTGCACATGAAAGTCTGCATGCACACCTTGCACTGCATTCAGTTTTCCATGATTGACCATGTGAATCAGGAAAGGAAGCCGTTGCCAACAACAATGGAGTCGCCATCAACAACAGATCAGGTCACAACATTTGTGAAAGAACTGATCAAATTGTCTTTTTTGCACTAACTAAAAAAATTTCGAAACAATGAAATCCCATCAAGTCAGTAAAAACTGCTCAGGCAGCTAATGTTAACAAACCATCTATAGATACCTTAACATCAATAAAAATCGCATCTTGAGTTGTGAGGTGCACAGTAACAAAGGTCATATTCAAATATCCTCACAATAAGCACAAAACAAATTGTGCCCAATTGAGATGGGTATCTATACAACACATAAAAATCAATGGAAACTCAATTTCACACTGACGTAAAAAAACAAATCTCAACTTGCTATGAAGTTTCTGTTCCCCAGTCTTAAACTTGATGTCAACATTCTTAAATTAAAAAGGGTTGTCAAAATTTGCAGTGAAGAAATGTAGCATCGACAAAGGTCCATCCCAACAGATTACCAAAACCTACATCTAAAACATTTGCAGTTCAACAATTTTTTCTTATGATTTTTTGGGAATGGACTCAAACATATATTTGGTCGTCCATAATTGCAGCATATGCATATCAAATAGACATGCAACATGAATGAGAACTAATGGGTTATTAAAAATGAACAGCAACATGTGACAGTAAAGAAAAAACTGCACTCAAGAATTTAGAAATGATGTCCATGACTATGTTACAATCCTTGTTTCTCCACTAAGATGAGAAAAAGAGTAACCCAATACCCTATTTAAAGACAGATTAATGTATAATGTTCCTACTCCCTATTGTTTATTGAACCCTACAACAAGAAGCTGAACTCAAACCCAAGAGCAATAACGACTGAGGAACAAAAAGACTCGTTTAATATTCAATAAAACAACCTATTGTATAAAACAATTCTAGCCACATAAATGAAATGAGAGCAAAATCTATTTTCCTTTTTTTTATTAAAAAAAAAAAAGAAAAAAATAGATCCCAGCTAGTTTCATCAGGATAAGGAAACAAAGAGAAATTCTCAATGATCTAATTACTTAATGTCGATCTCACAAGCTCATGATAAAAATCAGTAAGCAATAGCAGTTAAATATCGAATTAGCTCCTATAATTCAAAACAAAGCATGCAAAGAGACTACCTGGATGCTCATGGCTTTCTTGTTAGACTCAAGCCGGCTTCCTACATATAATAAATAAATAAATATAACAATTAATTGCAAGAAATCTACCAAGTAGCCTTTTAATAAAAACCCAGAAAATAAATAAAGGAAAAAAACAATCTTCAATAAAAGTCAAAACCTAGCATGGAACAATGTATTTCTAACGGCCAAAACTGGGAGTAGAGGGAGAGGGAAACAGAGGATAGAATACCCTTTGTAGCTTTTTGCTTTTCCATATGCTTATCACGAGCCATCTTCGATTTCTGGCCGTTACCTCCTCCTATCGCTGAATAATTTCAGAAAATTTGGGCGTCTTTGAAAATGGGAAAGATGGAGGCGAAAGGACACGACGGCTCGCAGGCAAAGCGGAGCCTGCGGAAGGAGATGAATAAAAAGAAGAGTGTCGAAAGAAATATAAAATTACAACTAGCTGTGAATTATTAATTAATTTTGCGGGCCATGAGCAAAAAAGATAATAAGGTTAAAGTACAAAATTACCCCTAAAATTATGCTACATTATCAATATAGCTCAATTTTTTTTTTGTCAATTAAACCCTTAAAATTTTAAAATAAGTTCAATCTTATTAACGTCTCAGCAAAAATAATCTTATTGAAAAATATAATACAAAAATAATCGCAAATCATTTACAAATTTTATCATATTTACAAATTTCATACAAGTAATTATTTATATCTTAAAAATTCCTTACTGATTTATATATATATTGAATATGTACTGTTATATCATCGTGTCTATATTTATAAGAAAATTGTATTTTTCTTATTTCCATTTCACTAAACAAAAAAGTGCTTTTTCTTTAATGGAAAAATATAAATACAAGATTCTTTGTATTAAAATCAGTTTCATTTTTACAAAATGAAAATTAATTTTTTTAATGATAATGTATTACTAGTTTTGTGCATGAATAAATAGAAGCAAAAAGATTTCCTAAGCTTAAAGTATTCATTATCTCTTATGCAACAAAAACATGTTGAAAAAGAAAAGTTATACACATTATAGAACTGAGGATTCAAAAGAAAGAACCAAGAAAGTTGTGTACATAAGGCATGGCACAGTAAAATTTTTTAATTAGACTTGCTCTACATCCCGACTTCTTTCCTCTTCTTCAGCTTTAATCCAAGCAGCCTGAAACATGGAAGAGCAAAACAAAAAATAAATTAATATTGCAAATATTATTTTCTGTTTTATCAAAGTTAATATTAGCTTATGAAGCTGTATTGAATATATATTCTGGCAGACCAGAATTAGCTAGGGGATCAGGCCTAAGCAAGTAAAATCTGAACTAGTAATAAAAAGAAGTAACTTGCCTTGTCCCTTTCAAGTTTGGAGAGATGAGGCCTAATGGAGTTTCCTAAACTTAAGCCTCCCCAAGCTTCTTGCAACTCTCTCTCTCTTGCTTCTCTGCGAGAAACTGAGAGTCTGATCTCCTCCCCAGCTTTCTCAGAGGAAACCATCTTCTCTCTCTCAAGCCTTGATTTATGTTTAACAAGAATCTGGTCTAGGCTACCTTCATCATACACCTGCACATGCTTATTTCTGCCACTTGTCTTCTCCTTCACATGCTCCTCTTCCTTCAGACTGAATTCCATTCTTGCTTTCACTAGTCTAGATACACGCTTCACTAACACTCTGTCTAATCCTTCGTATTCTGCAGCAGTGTTTCCTCCATGTTTCCTCTGATTTCTATGGCTGCTTTTCAGTGACGAGGTTTGCATTTTCTCTTTTTCCAGTCTCTGGACCGGCCTGACCAGGATTTTTTCCAAGCCATCTTCTTTTTCTTTATTTCCTGCCTTCATAACCTCTTCGGGAATTTTTTCCAGCCCCGCATTCAGATTCTTATCTATATTTTCCTTCTCTGCTGCTGATGCTTCATCTGCAGAACTTGTGATTTTCTCAGATTTTGAGATTGAAGCTGATGAATGTACGCTCTTCTTCTCATTTATCATCATTCTGTTCTTTGCTTCTTGGACTTCTTTTTCAAGTCTTGACACATGTTTTACAAGAAACTTATCCAGGCTGGGGACTTCTGAAACATCTTCTTTTCTTCTATGACTGATCACCCCATTTGATGCTCTTTCAAGTTCCTTGCCATCAATATTGGGTGTTTTTTGGGAGTTCTTCAGTAACTCTTGAACTTCCTTTTCGAGCTTCGATGAACTTGCTATCATTATACTACCGAGGTCAGGAGTGGCCTCTGATGGATCACTGACTGATTTCTTATTAGCAATATCAAAAATTTTCGCTGAATTCTTCTTTGCCTCTTCAATCTCTTTCTCTAACCGGCAAGAATGTTTCACAAGAATACTCTCCAAATCAGGAACAGTCTCGCATGAAGTTGAATTAGTATCTAAATTGACGCTACCATCATTATTTTGATCAATATTCTCTACATTTCCTTCTGTATTCCTCTTGCTGTTCTTAGCTTCTTGCACCTCTCTTTCGAGTTTCGACATGTGCTTAACCAAAAACTTGTCTAGACTGGGCAGATCTGACTCAACTTGCTTCCTTCTCATCTGCTCAAGACTCAAGTATGTCATTGTTCCTGCTCCTGCAGTAGACGTTCTTCGAGAAACATTATAATTTGAGGAATAATCAATAGCAGAGCCTGCAGTAGACATCCGATGAGGAATATTTCTGTTTTCTGCTTCTTCCAAGGCAGCATTTAAACCACAAGTTGCCACTATAGTGGCCAAAGAAGAAAGTTCATCTTCTTTCAAACATCTCAGCCTCTCAAGCATCATATCCACAAGTTTAAGCTTCTCCAAAAACTGCCTTTTCTTGTATTTCCTCTGTTGTGTACCCATAGTTGGAATCTTACAACCTTTGTCTTGAGCATTAATCCCATCATTTTGGGATATAGTTTCAACTTCTGACCCTGACTCCGATTCATACTCTGAAGAAAACTCTGATGATTCCTGATTATTATCATCCATATTTGGATTCTGACTGATTTTGCATAGGAGCTCTTTGAATTCATCTTTGTTAAAAGGAGGACAGCTCGCAAGCCGAATAAATGCAGTTTTTACTGCTGCAGCTACTTCTTTATCTACTTCAAATGCAGTTTCAAAAGATGCTGTGACAGTATGAGTGGTAGATCTCCCCCCATTAGCCATGGATGTTTCCATTTCATTAGGTTTTCGAGGGCAATTCGGCTTATCATATATGACCACTCCCAAAGTTGTCGCTGCTTCAAAAGCTTCTGCTGCAGCCTTTTCTGCGTTCAGTAGAAGTTCTTCTGCTTTTTTGCTCTGAATCCTGCAAAAGATAAATATATTAATGCAAAAAAAAAGGCAAACATAAAGGTAATGTGTTACTCTGCTTTGCAAATTAACAGTTACCTGGCTGCTTGAAGTATTTTACACCAAGATGCTTCCACCAATGCAGCTTTTCGACCCTCCATTGCCGCGTGAGCAGCCTCTCTAGCTGCAATTTTTTCTCTCAAGACTCTTGAATAATGTGGATTAGAATCACCTAAAGTCTCATCAAGACTCAAATTCATGCCATCTATTTCCTGAAACAAGTACTTAAAATTTTTGAGCCATGATTATATAAAAAAGTACTTTCATGAAGAATAACAAGAAGACAACCTGCAGCTTTTTGATTTTCCTCTTCAAGTAAGAGTCCACCTTCTTGCGTGGGAACCAGTTGATAGGAGAATTCTTACGGTGAGGGGGCTTCTTAATTTGCGATGTAAACTTATTCAAAGCAATCAGTGTTGATCGTCCATTCCCTTTTGGAGATTTACTCTGCATTATTCAGATGGAGAAAATTTATCATCTAAGAATGAAATTAAACCTCCATTAGGGGAGAATGAGTTTAAGAACAAGTGAATATAGGACTTAATGCTGAAAATGGAAGCTCAGCCGCGGAATTCTTCCAATTACAAATTACCAAAGGCCAGATTTCAAATGTTACAATAATAAATCAACAAACTATTTGCAGAAAATATATACAGACATATCATGTCAACCGGATTTGTTGCAAGGACAAACTAGGTGCAGAATCAAGAGATTTTGTTGTGCTAATCTGAAATTACACATAGAATCTCTAAAAAGAATTACAACTCGAAAATCCGTATCATCTACATGTAAATCTAATTTTATTTGTTTGATGAAATTCAAGGGTTATGAAGGGGGTTTCAGTTCAAGATTCAGCTTAATTCTAAAGAATAACAAGAAAATCGAATATCACATCCAATCTTCAAAAAAATGAAATATCCAACAACAGGAAAAATTACGCAAAATCCTAAACCTAACAAACACTAATTTTTTTTTTTTTTAAAAAGCCACAAATCTTTAACACCACCCAGATTAAAATTAGAAAAAAAAAAAGGAACATTTTGTACCTTTCCAGTCTTAGTAGCTGAAGTTACATTTTCGCTGGCATCGGTTTCTTTGTTAGGAGGGTCAGGAATGGTCGCAGTGCTGTGCTTATCTGACACAGAGGTGCAACCCAAATCCAGGCATCCAAGATCCATTGCCAAATCAACCAATGTTTGCTGTTGCAGTCTCAAACAAAATTTAAAAATGATTAAAAAGATTGAGAATGTGGGTTTTTAGAGAGGAATTCAACGCAGAGAATGAATGTGTGCGTTACGAAATGGAGATCCTTTTTTTGAAAAAAGAAAAATTATGGAAAATTTTGGAGTTCTTTTAAATGCAAAAGTAGCCGTTATGTATCGAGGGCGTTTGCTTTTAACGGTCTAGTTTCGGCTGGAGAGGGATTTTACCTAGTGTAGCCGAAGCATCCGTAAATGCGGAGAATTAGTGTGACACGTGGAATTCTTAGCACTTAACAATATATTTATTTATTCGTTCATTTTTACTGAAACTTAGCACTTAAATATTAGTAATAATCCCACTAAATTTTTTTATAAATTATAGTAAAAAACAAAATTTTAAGGTACATTTTCGGCTGGAAAGGGATTTTATCTACTGTGTCCGAAACATCGATAAATGCAGAAAATTAGTGAGACATTTGGATTTCTTAGCACTTAGCAATATATTTATTTATTTATTCATTAACTTAGCAGTTAAAAATTAGGATGATAATTCCCCTAAATTTTTTAGCAAATTATAGTGAAACAAACTTTTAAAAAATTAACAATGCATTTTTTTATTATTTGAGATAATATCTATATATTTGATAATATCTATATATTTGATATATTTGATATTATATGAGATAATATCTATATATATATTTGGTAAATAAATGTGGTTTATATTGAATTATGGAATTTGCTTTCTGGTTTGTCCATGTAGTTTCATGAAGCTAATTGTTCTATTAATGGTGGCATATGCTTTTCAGCTTGTTGTTTTCTTAATAAATAAATAAATAAAATTCTGTATATAAATTAGAATGTGTGTCTGAAATGGAGTCATGGTCATTGTTCAAACAGATGGCATTCAAGCCAGGACAAGTGCCAAGTCCAACCCATGAAGCTGTAGGAAAGGAAATCCTAGCAAAGTGTTTGGGAGTTCCTTTAGCCATTAGAACAATAGGAGGCCTCTTGTATTTCCTTGATTCAATGTCCGAATGGGTATCCTTCGATAATCAACAACTTTCAAAAGTTGACCAGAGTGGAAATGGTATTTTATCTACTCTTAAGTTGAGTTACAATCATCCCCCCTCACATCTTAAGCACTGCTTCGCATATTGTTGCTTGTTTCCAAAAGACTAGAATTTATGTGAGTACATTAATACATCTATGGATAGCACAAGGGTATGTTGAGTCATCAAATCCAAGTGAGTGCCTTGATGATATAGGACTTGTATATTTCACGGATCTGTATCGGAGGTCATTCTTTCAACAAGCTGTAATGGATAAATTGGGTAATATAGAAAGTTGCAAAATGCATGATTTAATGCATGATCTTGCCATGTCAGTAGCTGGAGATGAGTGTGCTATTGCATCAAGTTCTGGAATGGCATGGATCAAGGTTAGACATTTATTGGCTGAATTTAATCAGCCAAATTTACCATCCTTGTTGAAGGCAAGAAAGTTACGAACACTGCTTGCTTCTCATTTGGAGTTTCATCCTATGTATACCAAAAAGAAATGGCATGCATTATTTTGTAAATTGAGATGTTTAAGGGTGTTAGATTTGTTGTGGAAATCGGGTTAGTTTCCACCAAAATGAATAATTGTGCCAAAAATTAAGACAAAGAAAAATTCCCAGGTAGTTGGTGGAGTCACAAATGGTCTCCCTTAAAAACCAACTTCCTTAGACTCTTGAGTCTTGGTGACAGAATTTTTCTAAGATAATTTAAAGCACAATATATCACAAAGTAAAAGACCCGACAATAGCTATTAAATAGAAATAAAAGGAACACCAGAATTTAACGAGGTTCGGCCAATTATGCCTACGTCCTCGGACACTACTAAAATAATATTTCACTATTTCAAAGAAATATTACAAAGTGAAATATTACAAGAGAGAGAGGAAAAATACAACCAATCTTAGAAGTAGAGAGATTGGTGGTTTTTGGGATGAATTGTTAAGAGAGGATGAAGTCCTTTTATAGCCTAATGCTATGGTGGAAAAATCATCTCTTTCCAATGTGAGATTGTCATATTTCAACAAATCTCCACCTTGACAATCTCACAATTCCAAACAAACATCCTCTAAACTCTTATATTACAAATTTCAGTAATGTCTCCAAATGCGCTTCAAAGCGCCCAATTTCAAATTCTAATAACATTTATCAAGTCCAAACAATGTTGGAACTTGACACCTGTCACAACTTTCGTTGCCATATCTGCGGGATTTTCAGCAGTCAAAATCTTCTGAAGAAGTATCCCACCATCTTCAAGAATTTTCCGTACAAAATGATATCGAACATCGATATGCTTCGTCCTTGTATGATAAACTTGATTCTTTGCTAAACAAATAGCACTTTGACTGTCACAATGTACTTTGACATGCTTCTGACCAATTCCCAAGTCATTCAACAACCCCTGAAGCCAAATTGCCTCCTTAACAGCTTCTGAAACTGCCATGTACTCTGCCTCTGTTGTAGACAAAGCAACTGTTGACTGTAAGGTGGACTTCCAACTAACCGGTGCCTTTGCAAGTGTGAACACATAACCGGTAGTAGATCGACGTTTGTCTAAATCACCTGCATAGTCGGAATCACAATATCCAACTATATATTGACCACTTTTCTCATCCCGCTCAAACATTATACCAACATCTACAGTATTCTGAATATACCGTAGAATCCATTTCACAGCTTGCCAATGTCCTTTGCCAGGATCATGCATGTACCTGCTCACAACTCCAACTGCTTGTGAAATGTCAGGCCTCGTACACACCATTGCATACATCAAGCTACCAACAGCATTTACATATGGAACCTTTGACATATATTCTCGTTCTTCATCACTTTTCGGAGATAAAGATGCACTGAGCTTAAAATGAGGAGCAAGTGGAGTACTAACTGGTTTTGTATTCTCATTTATCCCAAAACGCTTTAGTACTTTTCTCAGATATTGTTTCTGAGTCAAACAAAGTCTCCCCAATTTTCTGTCTCTGCATATCTCCATACCGAGAATCTTCTTAGCTTCCCCTAAATCCTTCATTTCAAATTCCTGATTTAGTTGAGCTTTTAACTTCTGAATCTCTCATTCATCTTTCGAAGCTATCAGCATATCATCAACATAAAGGAGAAGATAGATAAAGGAACCATCCCGTAGCTTGCGTAAATATACACAATGATCATATTTGCTTCTTGTGTATTTCTGCCTTATCATAAACTTGTCAAATCGTTTGTACCACTGTCTTGGAGATTGCTTCAATCCATACAACGATTTGCTCAACTTGCACGCCAAATTTTCTTTTCCAGCAACTTTAAATCCTTCTGGCTGAGTCATGTAGATTTCTTCTTCTAAGTCTCCATGTAAAAATGCAGTTTTTACATCCAGCTGAACTAGTTCCAGATCAAATTGTGCTACCAAAGCCAGCAGTATTCTTATGGATGAATGTTTTACAACTGGAGAAAACACTTCATTATAATCAATTCCCTCCTTCTGAGCGTAGCCTTTAGCTACCAATCTTGCCTTGTAGCGGATATCATTCTTATCAGGAAATCCGTCTTTCTTTGCATAAACCCATTTACAGCCAATCGCTTTCTTTCCCTTTGGCAGACTTGCTAGCTTCCATGTCTGATTCTTTTCAAGGGACCGCATCTCTTCTTCCATAGCCTTTCTCCACTTTTCTTCTTCTGAGCTTTGAATAGCTTCACAATAAGTGGAAGGAATCTCATCATCTACTGAAGATGTATAATTAGTCATATCTTCAAGTCGAGCAGGTTTCTTAATCTTCCTTTTCGGCTTTCGTAGTGCAATTGGCTCAAGTTGCTGAGGAGGTTCTTGTGCTGAAACCTCTGCTTCCTCATCTGATCCATTTTCTACCATTATCTCCTCTTCTTCCGTAGGAGTAATTTTATCAGACTCTACAATTGCTGGATCAACAATTCTTCTTCTATCAAACTCCACCTGTTTGGGAGTTTCCTCCACCTGCTGTGGAGAACCATCCGTCTGCTCCTTTGTTACCTTTAACATGGTAGACTCATCAAAGGTAACATCTCTACTAAAGATTATTTTCTTCGTCTCTGGGCACCATAGTCGATATCCTTTGATACCAGAGGATATCCCCATAAAGATAGCTTTCTTTGCCCTTGGATCTAACTTTGATTCCTTAACATGATAGTATGCAGTGGAACCAAACACATGTAAGGAATTATAATCTGTAGCAGGTTTTCCATACCACACCTCCAAAGGTGTTTTGCCATTGATAGCAGTTGATGGCAAACGATTAATGAGATGACATGCGTATGTTACAGCCTCAGCCCAAAACTGTCTGCCTAATCCAGCATTAGACAACATACACCGAACTTTCTCCAGTAGAGTTCGGTTCATGCGTTCAGCCACCCCATTCTGTTGTGGTGTATTTCTGACAGTGAAATGTCGAACAATTCCTTCATTTCTGCAAACTTTCATGAAGGGATCACTTGTGTACTCTCCGCCATTGTCTGTTCGAAGACACTTGATCTTTCTGCCCGTCTGAGTTTCTACCATCTTCTTCCATATGAGAAAAACTCCCAACACTTCATCCTTTGTCTTCATTGTATACACCCATACTCTTCTTGAACAATCATCAACAAAGGTAACATAGTAGTGTTTACCTCCCATTGAAGCAGTTTTGGAAGGACCCCATACATCTGAGTGAACATAATTCAGAATACCTTTGGTATCATGGATTGCAGTGCCAAACTTCACTCTCGTCTGCTTCCCTTTGATGCAATGCTCACAGAAGTCTAATTTGCAGGTTCGCACTCCTTGCAATAATCCTTGATTCGCCAGAAGTTTCAAGGATTTTTCGCCTGCATGCCCCAAGCGCATATGCCACAATCTGGTTATTTCTAGCTCATGGTCATCACTAGAAACTGCTGCTGTTGTTCCAACAACTGTATTGCCTTCATAGTAATACAAGTTGTTGCTCCTTTGAACTCCTCTCATCACCACAAGTGCTCCAGATATAACTTTCATTACTTCATTTTTAATGATTATAGTGAAACCCTTTCTCCCAAGGATTCCCATAGAAATGAGGTTTTTCGTCAGACTGGGCACATATCTTACGTCTGTCAGAGTTCTGATTGATCCATCACGATTCCTCAATTGGATTGAACCAATTCCAGTTGTTTTGCAAGGGCTGTCATTTGCTGTATAGACAACTCCACCTTCAATTTCTTTAAAATCGAAAAACCATTCCCGATTGGGACACATATGGTGGCTACAGCCTGAATCCAGGATCCAAGCAGTCGAACTGCTTATTGATGGCATCAATGCTAATGAAAAATCTGAATCATCACATTCAGCTACATTTGAATCTGCAACAGCCTTGCCTTTGCCAGATTTGCTTCTCAACTTAGGACAATCTTTCTTCCAGTGCCCCTTTTCTCGACAAAAAGCACATTCATCTTTGCCCACTCTGGACTTTGATCTGTCTTTCTTTCCCCTGTTCTTATTTTTCGAACGGCCTCTTACTATCAAAGCTTCAGCTGCTCTACTGGTGCTATCCTTCTTGTCTTTTCTCCTCAATTCATAGCTGTATAGTGCAGCACATACTTCACTAAGAGACACCTCAGCTTTCCCATGGAGTAGAGTAGTTTCTAGAAACTCAAACTCCTCAGGAAGGGATCCCAACAGCATTAGGGCCAAATCTTCATCTTCAAATGTCACATCCAAGTTCATCAGATCTGCTACAAGTTGATTGAAATTGGTGATGTGATCATTCATCGTGGTACCAGAAACATATGTGAATCTGAACAGTCTTTTCTTCATATGAAGCTTATTTTGACTGCTCTTTTTCAAGAATTTTTCCTCCAATGCCTTCCACAATTTACTTGCAGAAGTTTCTTTACAAAAGGCATACTTCTGCTCTCTGGACAGGCACGATCGAATTGTACCACATGCCAAACGATTGATTGTCTTCCATTCCTTCTCATCTGCACCTTCTGGCTTTTCTCCCTCAATGGCAATGTCTAAGCCTTGCTGAAATAAGGCGTCTAGAACTTCACCTTGCCACATGCCGAAATGGCCTGTACCATCAAAAATCTCCACTGCAATTCTCGTATTTGCCACAGCAGTTCTCGCCAAAATTGATGAAGTAGAAGCTGTTGTGTCCATTGTGGATTTTTGTCCGTCTCTTGCCATTTCCTTTTTAAGACTATTTAATAGCTTTCAAATGCGGAATACCCAAGAATCCAAGGAAACCTTTCTGATGTGGAAGATCAGCTTACGCCGCAACCACAGAGCATACAACTCAGTAACCTTGGCTCTGATACCAATTGTTGTGGAAATCGGGTTAGTTTCCACCAAAATGAATAATTGTGCCAAAAATTAAGACAAAGAAAAATTCCCAGGTAGTTGGTGGAGTCACAAATGGTCTCCCTTAAAAACCAACTTCCTTAGACTCTTGAGTCTTGGTGACAGAATTTTTCTAAGATAATTTAAAGCACAATATATCACAAAGTAAAAGACCCGACAATAGCTATTAAATAGAAATAAAAGGAACACCAGAATTTAACGAGGTTCGGCCAATTATGCCTACGTCCTCGGACACTACTAAAATAATATTTCACTATTTCAAAGAAATATTACAAAGTGAAATATTACAAGAGAGAGAGGAAAAATACAACCAATCTTAGAAGTAGAGAGATTGGTGGTTTTTGGGATGAATTGTTAAGAGAGGATGAAGTCCTTTTATAGCCTAATGCTATGGTGGAAAAATCATCTCTTTCCGATGTGGGATTGTCATATTTCAACAAGATTTACATGGTCCATATATTAAGACAGTGCCAAGTTCCATTTATAAACTGAAGCATCTAAGGTATCTTGATCTTTCTTCGAAATATAGAATCAGGAAACTTCCAGATTCAATCACCAAACTACACAACTTACAAGTGTTGAAATTAAATAACTGTAAATGGTTCACAGAATTGCCAAAGGATATAAAAAAGCTGGTCAATATTAGTCATCTTGACAATTCCGGGTGTGACCAGTTGACTCATTTGCCACGTGGGATTGGACAATTGACTCGCCTTCAGGAATTACCCTTATTTGTTATGGCAAAGGATAGTTCTGTCTGGATGGGCTTGAAGAATTACATGGGTTGAACAAGTTGAGAGGTAAGTTGGAGATTAGAAATTTGAGATATGTGAAAAATGGAGCATCTGAATTTAAGGCGGCCAATTTGAAAGACAAGCAACACCTTCAGGAATTGACCTTAGACTATGGATATGGTGGTGATGAGAATTACTCCTATCCAGAAGAAGAAATGGGACTGGAAGAAATGCGACCACAAGAGAATTTGAAGGAGCTGACTTTGAGGTCATACAGGGGAGCCAAGTGTCCAAGTTGGCTTCCTTCCCTCGCTAATTTGATGTCTATTGAGTTCTATTTGTGCGAAAGCATACAACTTCTCCCACCATTTGATCACTTCCCTTGTCTTCAAATTTTGAAAATTGTTGGATTAACTAATGTGGAATGTATCTCATCACTTAATCACCTGCCTTCTATTAAATTATTGTCAATTAGTGGATTAACTAATCTGAAATGTATAGAATTGTGGGATGGAGGGTGTGCATCATTCTTTCCTTCCCTAAGGGAATTCGACCTCTTCAATTGCCCTAATCTGGAGGGATTTGTGAGGTGCAAAACATCATCGTCGTCGTCATCATCAAAGGCAGAGCTACCCTGATTTCCTTGTCTTTCTCGTTTGTACATCAGAGGCTGTCCTAACCTTACTTGGATGCGTCTTTTTCCATCCCTTGAAACACTGACACTGGGGGAAGACGGCATAAAGTCATTGAAGATGACGACTTCTTCAGTATTAAAATCAACCTCTTCTTCACTTTTCTCTTCTCTTTCTCAATTAAAAGATCTTCAAATTTATAATCATATGGAAGATTTCGCAGCGGAGGGAATGGAGTTGCTACAAAACCTCACTTCTCTCGAAAATCTTGAGATTTGGAACTGCCAATGCAAAACTATGTGCAGTGATGATGGCATAGAATGGCAAGGCCTTAAAAGCCTTCATTCTCTTTCAATAAATGACATGCAAAACTTGGAGACTCTCCCAAAGGGGCTTCAATATGTTACCTCTCTGCAACATCTAGAGGTCGTCAACTGTCCTATATTGGAGCGTATACCAGAGTGGATGCCCAACCTCACTTCACTGCAATATCTGAGAGTCGATGGTTGTCCCCGTCTATCAGACACAACACGGCTGATGATTGGCCTAACATTGCTACCATCCCAAATATTGTGATCGAGTACGAACATATTCAACAGAATGGCCCCTACTCATTGTGATTTGAATCATCTCTTGCATTCTTATTTGGTACGTGCGTCTCCTGGCCTTTTTTCCATCATTTTTTTAATTAGAAAAATATAGGGTTATGTTGGTTAGATCATTAAAATTAAGTCATTTTCAAGGAAACGAAGAAAAAAAAACTATTAGCATAAACATTCCAATAGTTTTTTCAATTGAAAGAACATTGTTCTTTTTTTTTTCACTTAATTAATGTGTAACAACCAGTATAGAATGTTTATTTTTCCAAGTAACTTTCTATATTAGAGAAACAAATCATTTTTCTGAAAATTGTTTCTTAAAAAAATATTTCTCAAGAACATGTTATGTTTCATGAAGCAAAGTATAACCTTTTGATTCTAATATATTACTATATAAGAATTTCTGGTAAAAATGGAAGATTGTAAAATTCATCAAGGAATCATATAGACGGGCTCATAATTAACATTATTAGTTCACTTCACAGAGGTTGGAGAAGGTGAGAGGTGAATGTGGTCACTTGTTCCTCAAGTGTTCTTTTTTCTTTTAATGGTTTATTCACATCCTTGCAGGAACTACTATTACTAGCGTTGGAATGATTGGACTGGAATTCATCAACCAATTTTACATACTTGGCTTGTATTTTATTAAGTTGCAAGTTCATAAACTCCTCAGTTTTTGCTACTTGTGGCTTAAAGTTATATGCATGAATTAGTTTCTCAATTTTCTTGTTTTTTGGAAAATCTAATAGGGTATGTTAAACAAGAAAAAGAACACAAATAACTGCATGCAGGGAGTGCTATATATTCTCACCTTATTACATACACTAACAGAACTCTCGTTAGTATGTGTTGAGCTTTTCTGCTGGTTTAATAACCAGAATCAGTTACCGAAACAAACTTGGTTGGCCTGGCAAATGAAGCTCACCTAATGATATTGTTTCTTACGCTTGTTTGGTTTCGCAGGAGTGGGAGACTGCGAATATGAAGGTTGTTAACAGGGCCGGTGAAAGTCTAGCTACTGCTGATAATGTGTGGAAGAAGAAGAGTTAATTGTAACTTAGACGCAGCTCTCTTTTCAATAGAAGCCTTGTAAATTGGATGCTTGTTTCAAGTTTTCTCTGAGATGCTATCATGTTTCAGACTTTTATTTCAAGAATCTTTAAGTTTGGGTGTATTGGATAGATCTATCATCTATGGCTTTGAATTTAGTACAGGTTTTCTGGATTTTTTCAAAAAAAAAAAAAAGCTAATAATTTTCCTACTAGTTAATGATGATCCTAAATTTGGGTCATATCAATAATATATAATTGATTGAGCACTCATTTTAATTATTAATGGGTAATTTTTACTCATCCTCCCTAAACTTTAATGTTTTTGAATTTCAATATGCAAGGAAAAAAATCTCTAAATTTTAATTTTTGTACTAGTGAAAATTGTGAAATCCTTGTAGTCTTTTCCATCCAAACATCCTGTGTGAGAGAGAGAAAAAAAAATTGAGAAAATATATATATATATATATATATTTGGATTAAAAAAATTTAAGTTGGCATGCTACGCCATTGAAGCGAGACCTTTAAGCCACTAAGTAAACAAGGGGCTCTGGCGCTGGGCCGAATCCACTAGCATAACAGCTTCGGGAGATCTTGGATTTTACTTATTTTCCAGTACGGAAATAATGGAGTATGTTAATTCAGCAGCTTATACCACTCTCGTCATGAAGCGCGTTTACACACTTACTGATGTTAGCTGTTTAAATTTTTTTTATTTATTATTATGTCATAAATATAATTTTACAATTATGTAATTATTTTTAATACATTGTCTGCAAAGACTAAATATTAAATTCATAGCTTCTATTTTTTCTATGATTATCTTATAATTCTACAATTATGCTATGTTACATATAAAATTTTGCTTTTATTAAAAATAAAAAATTTACAAATTCTTTCACAAATAAAAATATGAATCTGAACTTTTTAAAAAATCCGATGAAGATGCAGTGGAGCGGTGGCGCGTAGAGTCTACTCGAGCAAATCCCAACCTAACTAGGGCCAAAGCAACGCATTCCACAACCTAGAAATAATCTGATTACATCATATAATGAAATTTAAATATGACAACTAAGGAGACAATAGCATTTCTTTAAATACATAAATAAAAGAAACACTTTTTTTTGACATTTTATCTATAATTGGTTCACATTATTATATTTAATTTATTAAATAAAGTAGCAAATTTTATAAATTAAAATTATAACAATGTGATCCTTGAAGAAACATCTGAAAAAAATGTTGAAAAGAAAGTATTGGTTATCTAAATAAAAACTAATTACCATTTAGTTGTAACAAACTATAACAAATTATGCTTATCCCTTGGAGCTAGTTCGATACTTCAATTTGTACGTTCATACATATATTTATGGAATAAAAAATAGAGATTATGGATGCGAGATCTTTAAAAAACTGTTGTATCGAAAGAAGAAAAGAAATAAAAACACAATTTAACATATTTCATTTTCCCTAAAATGAATCAGTTTCCACAGGGCATTACAGCACTCGCAACAACAAAATAAATAATCCCAGATTTAACATCTACCTTAGTCTATTTGTACTTGATCTCTAATCCACTTAGTTGCCACCCATTTCTCACCTACGATGACGGGGCAGCTTCCATGAAGAGAGGTCTGCCAAAAAAATCAGAATAACTATAGCTATCAGCCCACCAGAAGTTGGTTTATGAATAATGGAGAACAAGAATATACTTGCTTCGACAAGTCTATGCTTATATAGAGATTTACCGGATCAATTGTACCATTTGGAAACAGAGAGTAGAATAAAATCCCGTCACCTCGCCGAGGTTTCACTTTTAAACCAACACATTTTTTATAATCATAACCAGAACTTATTACACCATCCTACAATTGAAGCAGGGAAGCAATCAGTAGGCGAGATTATTCATGTTCACAATGACAAGAAAAAAAAAATTACAATATGCTTGCATACCTCAAAAGAGAACATGGTTTCTCCACCTTCTTCTACATCAGATAAATACAACAAGAAAGAAGCAACCTGCATGTTATAAAATCAATCAAGCTTTCATATAGACTGCATGAATTCATAAGATCAATTTTTTTATCTTGTAAAAAGAAATGAATGAAAGAGAGACATCTAAGATTATAGATGACATTCCATTTACAAAAATATGCTTAAAAGCACCAGTGAGTGATCAGTGGAAAATCCAAAACAAGATAAATGGCTTTAAATATGAATTTGGACATCGTCCCAAGCAATGACAACTGAAATGGTAAAATGACAAGGAAGAAAAAAAAAAACTAGAGCCGCATGAGAGCAGTCTATTCAAGTTACCGAACTAACAATATGGTATAACAATGCAGATGTTTATGAACATATTTAAGAGACATGGATTACATCCGGGATATAAACTTCAATCGGTCCCTCATTTTTTTTTTCTTTCATACAAGGCATACTGTAAGAACAACAAAAAAATTATCTTGCATTAATGTCATAAAAAATTATCCATGGCCATTGGAAGATATGGTTCGACTGGACAAGTTTTCTAGTCCAACAAATCTATGTAAAAAATAAAGGAAATAAAGGAAAAGTGTAACATTTATTCTTAGTTAAATATATATTTCCCCCCACATCACCAAAAAGGTCTCGTGACTATGACAATGAGTTAGATCTCTGGAGGTAAGATCCCACATCCAGTTTCACAGTTGTACTATCTAACAAATACCACTGAGTAATTAAAAGAGCCTAAAAGCAACAGCCAACAAGTATTTAAAAGTGTACAAAGAACCTTTTCCCCAGGAAATATAAGTACAGAGATATCATCAGTCAACGAAAGTCTCAAAAATGAAAACAAAAAAAAATTATAAGCAGTAGCCAGGGAAAGATGTTTATCATGTACCCTTTGGCTCATTTGCGAGCCATATTCTGCTGGGTTAAATGCGTCATAGTGTGAATCATATTTCTGCCCAGTTTCATAGCGCAATATATTAAATGCCTGCAATAGGGTGACATACGCTCAGTATGGATTAATTCAGAAATGGTCTGTAATGAAGAATCAGTTATTTCAATCTTTAAATGCAAGAGAAACATCACATTAACTTTATCACTGTGTTTAATAATAAAATCATAATTGCAGTAGAAATATGATGTTTCATGACAATAGTATTTCGAAAATAAGTGACGCTAGACTAGATTCCAACCAGATCATAAAGGAAAACATATGATGCCAAATGCTATTGGTACCATCCTACCGAGAGACCACCACGTTTGAAGGCCAAAAGACTGGAAGAGCAGCAGGAACCAACTACACGTTGAAGGGTATACGCCAAAATCAGTTGAGACAGAAGGAATGTGGCAGGTGGAATGCCTAGCAACGCAAACACACCATGCAGAGCCAGACAAACTATTAGACTTCTGTGCCAAGCCATTTCCAGGCATCAGGAGCAGCCCCCAGCTGACAAAGCTGGAAAAGTGTGCACCAATAGAAGGACGACACCATTAATGCTCCACAATGGCCAATAGAACAGTAAACACATGGTATAAAAAGAGTGCATCTTCTCCACCCTAACACTTCAACCTTTCTTTCAATCATCTTTTTCCTCTCTCGGATCCTGACTTAGGCATCGGAGTGGCCATGCCAGTTTACCCCGGCTCAACATTCTCACCTTCATCTTGCAGGAATACTGGTTGAAGACTTGGGCGTTATCAGCTATGATTGCATGAATTGAAACATTGGAAAGCATTTTAGAGGCACTCAAATTTCCCCTTTCTTTCATATAAGGAAACATGAGAACTAGTACAAAAATCTATAGCATATGCAAAGAAATGAAAATGTTGGAATCCATTAGATGAGAGAGTTGAGGATTCGATTCGATGGAAACATACAAAATCGGGAACTTTACCATTTCTAGTGTTTGGCAAGTTCTGAGGCAGAAAGGAAGGAAAGTTCATATTCCTAGAAACAGCTTCATTTGTTAGCTTGCCTCAAGAAAAAGGCTCGTGATTAAGGATAGAATGGAGAAGTGGGGGCTGGGGCATTCTGCTACATGTAGCTTCAGTGTTCTTTCTCTGCTCAAGTTTGGGACTAAGTGCTTCAGAGATGCCACGGGTCTAGAAATGGCTTTAGATAGAGAAGAGAGGTCTCTTGGTTCATTAGAAAAGCTGGGTCCTGGGTGTAAATCACTCATTGCCAAAATCAGAAGGGTTGCTTTCATGGCCTCGATATATAATATCTAGAAAGCTAGAAATTTGCTGGTGTTTATAAATGAGAGGATCTCTGAAGAGAGCACATTTCAAATGATTAGAAGTAGTGTCATCCTTAGGTTCATTAAGGACAGAGATGTTGCAGCTCTAAGTAGATGGTTGTAAATTTGCTTTCTTTTGTTGGTGCTGTTTTTGTTGTTGTTGTTCTCCTTTTTCTTGTTGTTACCCATTATTCTAGGGTTTGATTCTTTGTACTGTTGTTTGCTGTTAATAATATTTCTTTTGGTGGTTTACGAAAAAGAAAATGCTGGAATCTGGGTCATAGCCCTTTTAAGAAAAGAATAAATATTAGATTACATATATCATTTCTGAAATGCAATACCAAGCAGGTATCCCCAAACAAGCTTGGACTACGAAGCATCAGATAACGTTATATATGACTAGGAAACCAGCTAATCCCAGAGAGGTGAGCATAAACTAGTCTCACAGAGGCATAATCACATTGGGATGAAGAGGGTCATTCCCTCAGCCACAGGCTTTTCAATTTTAACGACAGCCTTTAGTTTTTTGCGTGTTAATTTAGTTAGGTATTTTATTAGCATGCGACAATTCAATCTATAGACATAGTGGACAACTGAGTATTATGTTCATTGCTATTGTCTTGTGACCATGATTCTGCAGAATATCCTACAGCACTTCTCCACTACCAAATGTCACTTATTTTAAGCATCAACAATTACAACACACCCCAGGAACATACTAAGATTTTGTTCCTAGTTCATCTCAGTAAAAGAAAAAGATAATAATATATATTAGCAAAAAGAAGCATTACAATCTATTACACCGACCATAATAAAAGCGCAACGAATTTTACTCCGACACTTGGACCAAAATTATAGGCTGAAAAAAATTATGATATTATGATAGCAAAAGGTACCTCCCCATGGGACCTTGGAATCATCGTAGCTCTTGCAATTTTTTGCTCAACAAAGTCCAAGATTCCGGTTTCATCTTCTGACGCACTAATAAATGTACCTGAACTGTTGCCATGAGTTAAATGACAAGAAGATGAAAGAGAGGCGCCCTCTGATATGAACAGCTGCAAGGCCCAGATACTTCACACAAAACTATAAATAAAAATGAACAAAGATACCTTGTTCTGGTTCCCTTAGTACTATCAGCAGTTTCCCCTTTTCGCAAAGCCAGGGTAGATGGTTTTAGGTGAGACTTTGCCATTTCAATTATCCTTTTGCATTGTTCTGGAGTAGCAAAATTTGGAAAATGAACAGCTCTTGGTTTCCAGCTTAAAACCTGCAAACCAGAAAAGGAAGACCAACACATTAGAATAAATCACATAATAAATTCCTGCAAGCATTAGATGATCATGACCAAGCCATTTACTCATTTAACCCATTGCTTAATCTGCAGACACTAATTTATCACAGAAAGAGATTCCCATTAGCATTTCAATTAATTAATTTCAGTTTAATCGTCTATTTCCAACATTCTCCCATAACTTTAATTTTAATTAGCCTTTTTCTTTCTCACTATTTTCATTTCATCTGCATTGTTACAATTTTCTGATCTCAAAACCAGAAGACGGAACTTTAATTGGAATGAAGCATCAAACCTACTTAAATTAACTTTCATTTCCAAAGTGGACCACAGAATTTTCTCATTTTCCAAGGAAGATTATAGCTAGAATAGCTATTATTTTTTTCATAGAGTGAAGCCATATTCCTAAATACTCCAGCAGTCTGTAAATTCTCATACATCAACATTGACCTAAATACAATTGACATCAATTATCCGATTTAGCACTAACATAGTCTAATCTCAATAGCTAAATACAGCATACAGTAAAACAGATGCATTTGAGATCCAGGTACACGGAAATCACCTGAAACGGAATAGATTCAATTAACGATTCTCCAGTAGCACCATGCGGCATCCCTTCAAGCTCTCCAACTCCATTTTGTTTTGTCACTTCAATCATTCTCAACCGCGGTCTAACGATAGGCACATCCTGAACAGAAAACAAAATCAAATCAACCAAATCGTATTTCAAACACATACAGTGAGAATATAAACAGAAAAGGAAGAACAGACAATATGAGAGAGAAAAGCGGAAACGTAGAAGCCGGCGAGGAAGAAGACGGAGCAAAGGAGTAGAGCAGCAGGTAACCCTAGCTTTGTCTTGGAGCGCTTCGTCTTGGTTTTCATCTATGGTAAGTGATTCTGTGCTTGGTGGTTCAGCGATGGCGGATCTTACGGCAGAAGAATTTAGATTTTTGTAGCAGAGATTAGGGTTTATAAGAAGAAAAATGGTTAATTCATTTATTTAATTATTTTTTCTTGTTTTGTTTTGCTTGGTGGTGGAAGAAATGGCAGAACGCGTCAATGGCGGGAGAGGGCTTTTTCTTTTCTTTTTTAACTTTTTTTTTTCCATTTTGGTTTTTTCTAATTTTCTTTGTTTTGATGTCAATGGATTGATTTGAGAGTCAGCATCATTGCTATGATCTGTCAACTGGCTAAAAACGATGGCCACCACTCTTCACCAATAGGCAATATCTGTTCAAGAAATTCGGGTCCCAACCTTTATTTTCTTTTCCAATCAAATCAAAATTTTGATTAACTTTATGTTTGGAATTGATTTTAGGCGTTGAAAAAGTAAATTTAGATTTTTTTTGTTTAATTGATTGATTTTTTTAATTTTTTATAAATTATTTTTTTTAAATTTATTTTTAACAAAAATATCTATTTATCTGTTTTTATCTATAATTAATTTTCAAAATTTAAAAAATTTAAAAATAATTTTTTTTTCTAAAATCGATTTTGATAAATTCAATGTCAAACGGGACTAATTCAGCTCAAATTAAAATATTTAAGAAATTAATTGTATTATTTGAATTGAGATTATTTAAATTCGATTCAAAATTGAATCAATCCACATCCCTAATATAAACTCTAGAGCTTGCTTACTTTAGTGTCTAAAATTTTATTCTCTATGTTAAAAAGAAGAGTCAATTGCTACCAATATATATTAGATAATGTAAGATGTTGTGTTCGGGAAAAAAAAATAAAAAAATTATTTTTAATTTTTTTAAATTTTAAAAATTACTGTTAAAAATAAATAAATATTTTTTTAAAATAGATTTTAAAAAAATAATTTATAAAAAATTAAAAACATCAATTAATTAAATCAAAAAATAAAATTAATTTTTTTTTACGTTCGACACCAATTTTAAACGCCTACTTTAATGTATATTTTTTATATATAAAAAAATATATGAATTTAATATTCAATATCCACAATATTATGGATGTGCCTATCAAATTAAGAAAAAGAAGAAAAAGCTGTGAAGTGATGGGATAAAAGGGAGGAAAGCATTGGGTTCCAATTTCTCACACTATCACCTGCTTTATCACAAGTATAAAGCCCATTTTCTTTTCTTTAGCCATACGGCTTAGAGTACGGATGCGGCAAATTTGGGAAACCACCCCACTTTCACAAAATAGCGAAAATACTTAGGGGTGTGTTGTTTGGTGAAAAAATGAGTGAACATAGAAATAGAAAAGGGTCATTATTAATGTTTGTTAATATAAAAATAAAATAGAATCGGAATAGAATTTTTCATAAATAAAAATCATTTATTATCCTCTCCATCTAGGATAGAAAATGAATATTTTGTCTCTATTAGAATTAAGTTAGACTAGCTAAAAAGTAGTGAAATTTTCTATATTTTTAATAAATCCCAAGTTATATACATATTTTTAAATATATTTAAAATGCAACTTTTATTTATAAATAAATGACTTTATTTTATTTTTATAAATACTTTTTTCTACTTTTATTTTATTTTATTTTTTTATAAATAAATAAGTGATTTTATTTGATTTTTTTAATTAAATTTTCAAGTTGGATAAGTGAATTATTATTAATTTCAGATAAGAAAAGACTGTCGTAGTGTCATATAATGCCTGGAATCCAATTATGAATCCATGACAGAGTTAATTATTTTTTTATCAATATTATAATTTTTCTTTTAATTATAAATCCTGGCAAATCTGTTTATTAAATATGGTTTTTTTTATCTAAAATCAAATATATTTATATTTTTATGGATTAAGTTAATAGTACAATATTATTATCATATCATATAAAAAAATAATTTTTAATTTATAATTATGAAAATAATTATAAAAATTATTTCATCGATACTAACGTAATGACTTCCTTAATGCAAAGATAATTATTAAAGGTTTTAAAATGTAAACTAAATCTCATTCGTTCATGGATGAAGTTTGTATGTTAAAAAAATACTTTATAAATGCGAATTAATTGATTGTAATTTTTTTTTACATTATAACTAGTTATTAATTTATTTAAAAATAAAAATATAGAGTGAATATAGACAAGACATTTTCCTTTAAAAACTAAAGCCATTGATATGGTATCACACAAACTCATCACCATCCTTTTACAGAGAAAATCATATATATATATATATATATATATGGAAAATTTTTCAAAGCTTACGATAACCATAATAATTATTAGTACTGAATAATATTCCATGCTAAATATTTATAATTATTGTATAACTTATTATGATTATTAAATTTTTTATTTAACAGTTAGAAAAAATGGTACCTAATAGGATCATAACCATTAAAAAAAATTATATATATATCTTAGTAAGATATGCAAGAAGGCATCAAAACTATAACCATCAATTTCCTTACCACTTATGGAAGGCATCTAACCAGAACTTCATGATATTTGAAAAATGAAAGATTTAGAACCATAGATTTGAGAAATTGATGATACCCATTTTCTTTGTTTTTTTTGTAAAAAAAACTAAAAAAGAAATTTTTTGTTGGTCTCTCAACTTTATTTTATTTTTTATTGAATCACCAAAGTTATATTATAATTAGATCCCTTAACAATTATTTTAACACATATTGGACCTAACTTTGACAGATTGAAAAAAATAATAAATATTATTTTAGATTTTTAGCATACATTATGTTCCTTAACTATTACTCGTACTCAAAAAAAGGTTGAATTTCCTTTTTTTATCTATTCAAATTATAGCATTTTTTAAAAATGTAATTAATTTATTAATTATGTATTATATTTATATTAATGTGCCTTATTATAAAAAAAATACGAATTTATATATTTTTTAGTGTTTTAAAGGACTCCTACTTATTGCAGAGTTATATTATAAAAATATGTAATTTTAATTTTTTATTATATTAATTACCTAAATTTTCTCAATAAGTATGAAAATTGAAGTGAGCTTATTCTTTAAAACTAATGAAGTTTTTTTTTTATTGAATTCCTACTATTAATATTTTAAAAAATACCCAATAAAAAAATGTAATTATGTGATAGTTGATTCTTTATTGTTCAAATGATGCTTTTTTTCCCAAGACTAAAGCCTAAAGGTTTCATTGTTCACTTTTTATTGCTTTTTTTGCAGTGTGTGTACTTTTGCCCAACACGTTCACCAGGTGGTGCAAGCAGAACCTATTCTTATCTTGATGTGGACAAGATTTTATATTATGAGCATAGAATGATCGGCATATATATATGGTTAGTTGCATCAAGGGGAGAACAGAAGCTGTAAGACCATCAGCTTTTAAGGTTTTTCTCTCCTTGATCAAGCTCATTACTTCTGTACCTCTGCCTCCTGTCTTCTCATCATGTTTAAGCTTGGGATTACAAATACAAAGATGCTCATTCTTAGGTAATAATGCCCTTAGACCTTAGTCTATTACTCTTTTATTGGCTATTACATATGCATGGGTTGCATAGTTTTTTTTTTTCTTTCTTCAAAACCTCTCTGCTTCAAATCATGAATGCAAAAATGAATTTTATTCTTCTAAACATGATTAATATTTTATTTCAGACATTTAGTAAATTATCATATAAAAAAATAATTTTCACTATCAGTTTTATATTTACGAAGCTAGATCAATTTTCTTATACAATATTATATCATTAATCCGCTTATTTCATAAATAAATATATAGACATGATTTAAGCAAAAAAAAAAAAATCCAAATGTATTGATATTTCATTTAGTGGGCTTTTTTGGTTTTTAGTAATTAAAAAGTCAAAATATTCATATTACTTCTGTTGCAAAATATTTTTTATGAGAATATGCTAGGTTCTTAATTATTGCTTGAAATTATTGATGATTGAGATTTGGTGGAGTTGATAAGAACTTGTTTTTCAAGTGGAAAATGATTTTATTTCATACCTTTTGCTTGATAATTGTGTGTATATATACTTTCCCCATAAACTTTTTACTTGATTCATCCGATAAAATTAGAGAACTTATTCATCTAATTCAAATACATATAACTAACAACATATATTTGTATAAAAATTTAATTGTACCAATGGATTTGATTTATGGTAAAACAAAGCACATTTTCCCTAATAAAAATTCTTCTTTAATCAGTAATCACCACTAAAAGTCATGATTAGAGCTCGGATTGTTAGACCAGAAATTATAATTAGCTAATATTTATTTATTTTTTGTTTCTTTGATATTTCTAAAATATCATATTGTCCAAATTCGAATTTTATATGCATATCTATTTTTGTAATGTTAGATTATGTTTTAATTAAATTTCACACACACACACACACATATATATATAATTTAATATATTGGGTTTATTTATTTATTTTTTAAGAGCATCTTATCCACTTCTATAAGAAACCCTAATATAGATATATTGATCTTCGTGGCAGGTCATGCAAAGAAGCAAACCGAGTTAAGATGAGCCATTTGATTAGTAGTTTTTCAGAAGCAGCAGGATATGATAACGATGATCATCATCATCATCATCAACCAAATTATGAAGAATCAAGAAACTCCATCAAAGAAGGGAAAATGGAAGGTTCATCATGCTGGGTGCCTCATCCTCGCACAGGAATATATGTTCCTAAAGGGCATGAATCGGTGATGGATGATGTACGGGAGACTGCAGCTTCTTTTGATCAAACTTACTGGCTCAGGAATGTTGATGGTGTTGAAAGGCCTGATCCTGATATATATATTCCTTCTGATCACTAATTATTTATCTACCAATTTATATTAATCATGATATAATTAATAAACTTTATTAAATTATATTAATTACCTTACTTAACATGTATTATACTCGACTATAGAAAATGCAATCTAGATGTATCTATCTATGTAATACTAGCTACTAGATTTCCATGTGTATGCCTGATGTCTTAATTACGTACCGATTGTATACCCTCTCTCTCTATATATATATAGGTTTTTCATGAATAATTTTGAGGATTATCCATTATTATGAATTAATTTAGATTATTTAAATTATCTTTAAAATAAAGTAATGTTCTTACAATTGAATTACATACAAATTAATCAAACAAGTAAGCCTTAATTATTAGGTTTAACCACTCTAGCCATTAATATATTTTTTTATGCATTACCAACCAGTTTCCAGAAGCTCATAGACACTGACTAATTTAGTCTGAGCTAACTATTAACTCATTATGAAATAAATCTCTCCCAATACAGTTGAACTCAAAATTTTATTTAAGGAAAAGAGATGACAAATTATTCCAATCAACCATACGTTGATTTATTAAATAACATGACACGAATGCTCTTGACTAGTAAAACATTTATGTTAATTAATTACCTCAACGGTAGAGATAATGAAGAGCTTCGGTTAGGTTAAATTGCATATGCATGTGAAATTTGTTCTTGTGTTCTCCCTTTTAAGTTAGTGGTATATAATTTTTCAAATTATGAGAAGAATAATATATATATTTAAGTGGATAAATGATTTGTATGTCAGATTTAATAAGATATATAATCGTTTTTTTAATTTTTATTAGGAATATGTGACTTGACATATGATTGCAACTTTATTTCATCCGAATTTTAAAAGAATGTGATTCGAATTTTGACTAACATAAGACTTTTAAGGCTATAATGTAGATATACAATTTCTATCATATATATAGCTTTTTATTTTTTGTTTTGTTTATATATTATTTTTATTCGCACTATGATAATAGTTTTTTTTTTAAAGAAAACTATTACTATATAATTTGTCCCTTTATTTTACTTAATATTTTCATTTCATGTGTAATTAACTTCTATATATTACTTATTTCTCTAACAACTGTCTTTCATACTAAAATAAATTAAAATTCTACTATTTTATATGCTTTTCCAAATTCAATATTAATATATTATAGTTGATAATACAATTTGTTTTCTTCAAACAAAAAAAGAAGTGAAGAAAACATGATCAAAGTGGGAATTAGGTGATAGTGAGATTCAGAATAAATTTGGGCTAATTAAGACTTCCAAATTTTAGTTGGGCCAGGATTTGAGTTTTAAATTACATTTCAGTTTGGAATCATGGTTAGAATTAATATTTATAAATGATTTTTTTGATAAGAAAGTGCAAGTGCACCCAAGTCAAATAAATTTAGTTTTGTTGGTAGGTATAATAACAATCTATCATAATTAATGATGATGCAATGTAAGCAATGAAATGACACAACAAAGTACTATTATTTTGCTTTCTGCCTCTCAAATGAAACATTTTTATTTTTTTTTTGAAAACACTGTTTTCTAAATACGCACACGTGTATATATATATATATATATATATATATATATATATATATTTACACTTCACCTCCTCCATGTCTCCATCAATCATTTCAAATTTTTAAGCCATAAACCTCTGCATAGTGCAAAAATATTTTTTTTCCTTCATTGCCAGGAATATCATAAAAAAAATAAAAATAGTTATTTATAATTTTATAGGTTTTCTGTTTGCATTCAGAGAAAAAAAAAAGCTACAAGATTAGAGATGAATTTATTATGCTTTTTTTCCTGAAGAAAACTACGCGTGCGCTTAAAAACTCCAAGCTAGCAAATAGAAAACGATACCGTTTCTAGCCAAATGCGTCAATGTCGAAACGTTTGAAACCGTCCCTCACGGGAAAATAGAACTCTCGTTATTTTCTCTCCTCATCTGCAATTCCATTTCACTTTCCCTTTTCTTTCGAATTGCTCTCCATTTCACAGAAAGAGACGCAGGATTGAATCTTTCTTTATTCTCGTTTATGGGTTTTCCTCGAAACCAACTCTTGCTTCCCTGAAAGCGGCTTCCTAGGGTTCTTCGACTTTTTCCTCCCAACTTTTCTTCTGGTTAGAAATTTTGTTCTTTTTTCTTTATATAGAAATTGGGATCGGATTCCGCATAGTGGGTTTAAATCAGTGTATGACGAGCGCATCGGAGCTGTTTTATCAGAGAAGGTCGCGTCTTGGCCGAGCCACCTCCGCCGATCTAGAGCTCGAGCCGTCAAGTTCTGACCGCAATTTTCATCCTAGTTTCACTCGTAGACATCATCATAATCATAGTCATAGCCGGCATGATTTAGATGGCAGTGATCCTTTCCGGAGATCTCCGCACGTGCGGCATCCGTGCCATCGTTTATCCTCTCACTCTGTAAGTACTTGATTTTTTTTTATTAGTTACTGTTGGATTGTTATGAAAATGCTGATTATTGATTAGTAGACAATGAAAAATTGAAAATTTGTTGTTATAATTCGAACTTGGCTCAATATGCTTGGAAAATGGTTAATAGAGAGTTCAGGAATGAATATTTTATCGTCTGTGAACTTCAGAAACCCAAATATTAACTAGTGAAAGACGAAAAAAGGAAGTGAGTGACTGTTTTTTTTGGCTTCATCAAATTCCCCCTCCCTCCTTTACATGGTCGATTGTGGATACTGGATCATGAAATCACCAATTTGTTAGTTTAGCTATGGTCTTCAACATGTTGCTTTGCTCATTCTTGTAATGAATTTTGTTTTCTCAGGACCATGCCCCAATTCGGCTTGATCAAGGTACCAGTCAGCTTGTATCCAGCAACAGTTTCAATACAGAAGCTTTAAGCAGCTTGAGCAGGTCAAGATTGACTGGAAATGACAGACTTCCTGGAGCTGTGCTGCTTGCAAGGTCAAGGCTTCTTGAGAGGTTGAGAGGGGTGAGTGTGTCTGGAAACAGGTAATTCAACTACCTTGTTGCGCTACATTATATGATGTGTATTATTTCATATGCCATCGTGCATAGGTTAGCATGATTTTTGGACAAAATTGTTAGTGACAGTAAACTTTGGCATTTCAGAATTTCAATAGCCGTCCTGTGTGCTATTTTACTAACTTTACTTCCCCATAGTTGCTCCACTTGATGGAATTTGAATGTGATGAAATCGTTGGAAATCCACTGAGCTGTTGAAACCATTGTGTTTGCTCCCAGACCATTTCCTTGTGATTAAAATTGTATCCCTACTTGATAAGGGGAAAAAAACAGAGAGTGAAAGAGTAGAAGATGACAGACTGAGTACTTCTTGGGATCCCACTGCTAGTTTCTTTTTGTATGGAAGGACTGCAACTTTTTCCTGAAGCTATCCCGTCTTTTAATTGAAGTGAAATAGCATAACAATGGAGTTATCTTGCTTTAGCTATTGCATTCAAGATTCACCTAAGCATTCACTTGGAAAACATAGGAGTGCTTTTGCTCCAGCGATGTATATATCCAATGGACTATCAATATATGATTATCTTCATTTTTGTGTTTCCTTTTCTTTTACTTTATTTTTTGGTAAGAATTTGATCTTTGCTATAACTTCTATCTCTTTCTATTATTGCTATATATTCAAATTACTGTGCCCGCTGCTCCCTTTTTTTGTCTCTACAGTTAGCTACTGATCTGTAATTGGTTTTTAATCACGGTGACCGTACAAGAGATGCTTGCATTTTATCCATTCCTTTCTGCAGTTACACATTTCTAAAATAATTTTGAACAAATTGCACTGGGTTTTGTTTTAACGATTAACCTTGTGATTTTGGCATTGATCAGGGGAAGTGGTCGAGTATTTGGCGTATACAACCGGGAAAGTACCTTTGGTGATGACTTAAGGGTTATTGATGCCGGGGACTGGGGAACTGATACTGCTTCCAGGTGGTCTGCCAGAGGGACTGCATTCACCGATTCAACTTATCAAACAGAAAGACTGCAGGAATCATACAAGAAACCTCCTGGTCTAACCCCTGAAGATATAGAGTGTTTGCAGTTGGAGATATTTAGCAGCTTGAGAGAAGGGAAAATTTCTAACGTTTCCTGCGATTGTAGTATATGTCTCGAAAGTTTTCAGGAAGGAGATAAGCTTATTCACCTACCGTGCGAGCATAGATTTCACTCTGCCTGCTTGGATCCCTGGGTTCGAACTTGTGGCGACTGTCCATATTGTCGAAGAGATATAGTTGTAAGTAGTCATAGATCATAAGTAAATTAATGTTCTTTCTAAAAGAGGTTTTCCTTCAGCTTCTATGCGGCTTCTGTTACACTGTGGTGAAACTTTTGACCAGAATGATGCTGTTTGTTGTTTTGCTTTATAACATATTGCCCTTATTTGAGTTTTCATTTTTCAGGGTTGAAGTATTGTCTATATAAAGGTTTTCTCTTACGTAGATCAGTTTCTTATATTTATTTATTGAACCAAATTAATGATATAATTAATCATAAAAATTGTTATTATTATTAGGACAATTTTCATAAAAAACTTTACTTTCACTTTTGGTATCAAAATATTTTTTTTTAACTTTTAGATATGTATACTTTCAATTTTATATCAAATGTAGTCTCGATAATATTTAATTTGGTTTAACAGTAATATGATATTCCAAATCTATTTTTTTTTCATTTGATATTACTAATATGTATTAATATATATATGTGACATTTTATTTTTTTTAGATCTGCACTAATCTAGTTATGTAAATGATTCTTATATTAAAACTACATTTGTATTGATCTAGTTATGTCTACGTAGATCTAGTTCATATACGACTAATTTTTAGATCTAGTTCATATACGACTAATTTTTAGCAGATATAATTATATATATGCAGATCTAAATTGCTTTTTAGCTAAGTTTCTAATGGCTAGTTATGTGAAGATCTTGGTATATTTTTGAAAACCAAGTTCCTTTTAAGTTTTGGACTATTTTTGTGCAAATTTATGTATTTTTTTAACTTATTAATATATGTAAACAGTATTAAATACAAAAAAAAAGTTTGGAGTATTATGTTACTGTTAAATTAAATTAAAATCTATGTAATACTACATTTGATATGAAATTAAATATATATATATAAAAAAGTTAAAAACAAAATAATATAATTATTTTGATACAAGTGAAAGTTTTATGCAATTATTATTGTTATTATTAAGTATTAGGTTGCCAGGAAACTAAATTTGCTTTACTTATATGTTACTTTCCTCTTAAACATTCCTTAAACTTCTTATTGGTCCATGGAATAATCTAGAGTTGTCAAATAAGAATATCATTAAAAAAAAAAAAAAAAACCATGCCTGATTGAAGCTAATCACATTATGTAGACATAGACAATGTGAATAAGAACGTACCATTAAATTTGAGCGTCAAATGGTTCATCATTTACTCAAAGAGCCAATATATTTTAAACATATTATTCTTGATAAATTGGATAGGATGAAAAATTTAGGTTTTGTTTGATTGACGGGACGGTCAACTATCAGTAACAGTGAACTGACAACAACCGATTTATGACAGTCAAAAAATATTTGATAATTTAATATTTGAAAATTAATTATAATTTATAATGTTATTATTAATAATTATATTTAGTTATTAATATGATATATGAATTAATTTTTTATTTGTTTATATATATTTCATATATAATTATAAAAAAATTAATTAAATGCTAAAATATAATGTAAAATATAACTTTAATAAAAAATATTATAAATTAATTTAAGTATATAGAAAAAAATATTTTATATAATAAATATTAAAAAGCTAACTTTTGATATAAAAAGTTAAAAATTTCTATTTTTTATAAAAAAATTAACTTTTAGTACAAAATTTAAATACTAATAATTGAAATTTTCAATCGCCCTACTCAACTTTTAATTTATTGGACCGCTAAAGTTGAACCAAATAATCAATTTAAATTTTGTTAGAATAAAAAAGTTGAATTAAGTGAGCACTTTCAATTAAAATTCACAAGTTGCCATGAAGCAATAAAAACATACATAGATGCAAGAACATTTCTTCACAAAATAAAGTGTTCTTCACTTTGTATGATCATACCAAACTTCATAACTAAATTTTTGAGATACAAGAAAAAATATCATTAAGTCATTTAATCAGAGCTCTATTTGCACTTTAATTTTATCATCACATGACAATAGACATCCAATAATTTAAGAAAAAGTACAACTGCCAAATTACAATTATTTATTTAATAAAATTATATTCTAATTTTATGCATGCATTGATTTAAAGTAAAATTTTAATAATATATTACTCTGTCCCAATTTGATATAATTATTTTTTTATTATAGTTATGTGTTCATTTTCTATTATATTATTTATTTAGAAACAATTAAAAATATTAAATCTGATAATATTTAAAATTAAATTACGGACACAAAAATATTTTAATTGGCATGTGTTAATTGCTACTATGTAGCTAAGAAGTTCAACATTATTTATTATTCTTGATTAAATATTTACACAAATACTACTTACACGATATTAGGATATACATAAATTCCCTCCACTTCATATAAATAGAATTATAATTATAAAACATCATTTGTGTTACAATTAAACTATAATTATAATCATAGTAGGATGTAAAAATAATATAATAAAATTAAATGTAATTAGAATTAATTATATTGTTAGAACGAAATAGAAAAATAATAAGCAGAAGGACTTTTTTTGCAATTGCAAGAATGGAAAAGAAACAGAAAATAGAAAATTTCGGCAATGTAATCCAGCTTTTGCCAAATTTAGCAGTTTTGTAATTATAACACCCAAGCCAAATGAAATTGGGATAAAGCCTACCTGTAATTCAAATCCGTTGTTTGACAAAAAAAAAAAAATTACTTAATGTAATATATTGATTAATTATTACTCAACTCTTTACTCTTCCATATTTATTTTTAAATAGGAATTTAACAATTATCCATATAAGCTATGAATTGGTTTTTTAATTAAATTATTAATTTAATTGCCCAATTCACTGTAATATTATTACAATGAAAATTCATAGTAGACAGAAATTTTGTGAAAAAAACAAGAAGATATTTTTAAGAAAGAAATGAGAAAAATGATCTGATCATAAAATTAAGTGCTGATTTAATTTATAAGTTCATTTTAAGAATTTGAAGGTCCAAGTGATGGTTTATGCAAATCTTATAATATAAGAATAAATAAAATTTTATAATTTTTATGACAAGAGTGAGGTATTTGATTATGTTGAACTGAACATAATCACTTAATTATTTGATCTATTAATATATATAAAAAAAGTCAACATAAATAAATTAAAATAATAAAGTAAATTATTTCTTTTTTTTTAAAAAAAAAAAAAAGAAAGAAAAGAAACAGAATTTACATTTAAACGCGTAGTGTACAGAGGGAGGGGAAAGAGTCGTCTTCCTCATCACGCGGCATCTCTTATTTTCTCACGCACTTTTCTCCTCTTTCTTCTTCTTCATCATCATCTTTTTCAATCCCCACTCTGAATACTTTTTCTGCCTCTGAAAATAAAACCCAAAACGCAAAATCAAAAATCATTAGGTGGGATACAAAAAATAACAGAAAAGGAATAAGCTTGAAGCGTAAAGTTTCTACCTTCAATTAATTAGGAAAAAAAAACAGAGAAAGGAGAAGAAGAAGCAACGACGACTTCAAAGAGGACTGTTGATGATGATGTTGCGCTCTTGCTACAGGCCACTTGAGCGTTGTTTCGGAAGAATAGCAGGTGGTGGTGGTGTAGGTGGTGATGGATTGTTGTGGCATACGGATTTGAGACCACACGCTTCGGGTGATTACTCGATTGCCGTCGTTCAAGCTAATTCTAATCTCGAAGATCAGAGCCAAGTTTTTGCCTGTCCTTCCGCGACTTATGTTGGGGTTTATGATGGTCATGGGGGACCTGAGGCTTCCAGATTTGTTAACAAGCATTTGTTTCCTTTTATGCAAAGTAAAGAATAACCCCTATGGCTAATCCTTTTTTATATGTTCCTTTTTTTAATGATGTGTTTGACTGTTTGTGTGATATTTACCTCCATTAGACTCTTTTTTAGCATTATAATCAAACTGACATGATTTTCATGGACTGTTTTACTTATTGCTAGAATGGTTTTTTTTTTAACGATTATTATGTTTATGATCATTTTATGGTATGTTTCATCAATTTTCTTTGGTAAAAGTTAAATTATGCATTTGCTTCCGTTTTAATTTTACTAGTTCTTGGTCTTGTTTTGTTTCCTTTCATTTTTTCTCTGTTTGATTGTTTTCCTGGAACAGATTTGTTTGGAACTTAATTAATTTGTTGACTGCCATTTTTTATTAGATGATATTTTAGGTATTAAGAATTTATTTCTGTGGTTTTCGGTGATGTGTTTGTGTGATATCTACTTTGATTAGACTCCATGGAAAAACTATTTGATTGTCATAAACTGTTTTACATATTGCTAGAATGTTTTTTTTAATGATTATTATGCTTATTATCATTCTATGCTATGATTCACCAATTTTTTTACGATTAAATTATGCATTGGCTTTCTTTTCTTATGTGACTAGTTCTTGGTTTTGTTCTGTTTTCTTTCGTTTTTCTGTTTTATTGTTTTCCCCTGACTGCATTTGTTTGGAGCTTAATTAATTAGTTGACTGCCATTCTTTATGGGTGGTAAAGATCTGAACTCTTGAACCTCCTGAAAATTTCAGTGATTGAGAATATAAGAAACTAGAAGAGATTAAGAGTACAGGTTGTAGAAATTGTGTTGAGATTCATAATTTTGAGATTCGAACATTTAGATAGAAATCAAAGATTAATTCATTGTACTTTGTTCTTTTGTTTTTTATTTTTCTTACACTGAATTGTATGTTTCAATCACAGAATTTGCATCGGAACAAGGGGGATTATCAGTGGATGTGATAAAGAAAGCATTTAATGCAACTGAAGAGGAATTTTGCCATTTAGTGAAGCGATCATTGCCATTGAAGCCACAAATTGCTTCTGTTGGATCATGTTGTTTAGTAGGTGCAATCACAAATGATGTATTATATGTTGCAAATCTAGGGGACTCGCGAGTAGTTCTTGGTCGGCAAGTTTATGAGGATAAGAAAAAACCTGTAATGGCAGAGCGGTTATCAACAGATCACAATGTTGCTGTTGAGGAGGTCAGGAAGGAAGTTGAGGCACTTCATCCTGATGACTCACATATCGTGTTGTATACTCGTGGAGTTTGGAGGATTAAGGGCATAATTCAGGTGTCTTTGAGTTCATTCTTCTTTCTTACGCTAATTTGTATAATTTGGTTGATATAAAACGGTTAGAGCTTAGAGGATTATATGTTGATTATTGATTACAATTTTGAGGATAAAGCACTTATAAAAGCATCAATATGCTCATTATTCTTGTATTTTTTAACCTTTTTCTTTGGGGTTACACCTCTATATATGGTGGAACACGCACCAGTGAAGATTGGTTTTAGAGATATCCTCCATAGTCTTCCTGGAATTCTTTGATTTGCTTCCTAGTTTACCTTCTGGTTCAGCTCAGTAAAGCATGTCTTTCCATTTTTTAACATAGCTGTTCCTCTTGCAAATGGCAGGCAGGCCATTACATTTTTGATATCTCATGTCCAAAAAGGTTTATAAGGAACATAATGGAATTATCACTCTAAATCTTGTTTTTCTTTCCAATTTCAGGTTTCAAGATCCATTGGCGACGTATATCTTAAGAAACCTGAATTTAACAGAGACCCAGTGTTTCAGCAATTTGGAAACCCTGTTCCTTTGAAGCGGCCTGTAATAACAGCAGAACCCTCAATACTCATTAGGAAGCTCAGACCACAGGACTTGTTCCTGATATTTGCTTCAGATGGTCTTTGGGAGCAGTTGAGTGATGAAACAGCCATAGAGATTGTTTTCAAGAACCCAAGAGCTGTAAGTACCTTTTGTTTTTTTTCATGGTCTTGCACATATTGGACCATGAATTTTTAAGTGGAGGAATAGAATAACCCGGTTGAATAGTAATGATCATATGTCTGTAGTGCATTATATGTTCCATAATATATCAATATCCCCTTTCCAGGAAGTTGATGGCTATTCAATTTTATTCAATTTTCCCTGTAATCTGACTGTATTTTTCCTGGATTATGTTCATTGCTCAAGAAATAATACATTTCTGTTCTTCATTCCATCTTTTGCAAAAAAAAAAAAGGAAAAAAAACAGCAATTCTTTTTCAATTGAATTGAAAAACAAAGTTTTTTGCATTTGAGTAGCATGCCTGACTCTGAGATTGACTGCTTTGTAATTTGCAGGGGATAGCGAAGAGATTGGTGAGAGCTGCTCTTCAGGAGGCTGCAAAAAAAAGAGAGATGAGATATGACGATATAAAGAAAATCGACAGAGGAATAAGGCGGCACTTCCATGATGACATAACAGTTATTGTAATTTATCTTGATCACCATAAAATATCCTCAAATGGAGCAGTGAAGAAACACAATGGCGTGAGCTGCACCACTGCTCCTGTCGACATTTTCTCCCTAAATGCAGACCAAGTAGAGGAAGATCTGCTTCGCACAATTTCTTGAACAAAGAAGAAAATAGCACCCTTTTGAAAGGTGATACTGGCTTGCTGATTTCTTGGAGTTAACGAATATGGAGTGCCTATATATAAAGATGACTGAAAGCTTTGTAAATGAGTGATGATGGTGGATAGGTGGATGGTGCTGATTCATAAATTCCTGAGAGATCATAGCTCCATTTTTGTAATTGGTTCAGTTTCTTTTTCATATTCCTCCATTGCCTATTCAGAGGATTGTCAGGCTTTATACCTTCAAGAGAAAACAGAGGACTACTTGTGAAAATAGACATCTGATCTTGAAATTAGAGGGCTAATTTTCACAAGCCGTATCAAATTTTTCATCAAAGATTTTTAACTTAAAAGACATTAACAAGGTTTTGTTCCTCAGTGGACCGAGTTTAAACTCCAGTCCATACAAAAGGTATAAAATCTTTAAAACTAAGACTAACCTTCATACTTCAAAAAGCATACTTCAGCTGAAATTCCATTTAGGCTTGTGAGATGAAAGGCTCATTTTGATGTAGATAACTCACATTCAAAGAATCAAAATGGTGATACAAAAGTGAGAAAATTGAAATATATGACGATCTTTAATATTTAAAATTTTAAACTGGAATTTACCAAAAGAATTAGATTTGATAGATTTTACTTTCTGGACGCAGCCAAAAATAAATGTGCCTACAAAATATATAATTTTTCCAATTAATTTTATATTTGTATATATATTATTAACTTAATTTATTAATAAATATAAGGACATGGTTTATGCAATAAATTTATTATATTATTAGTATATTTCTGGTCAATGTAATTACATGTTAATTTATTATTGAATGCTAATTGATAAAAGAAAATTGTTGTTATCGGTCAAAAAAAATTAACAATCTATATTTAAAAAAAAAAGCGAATAATCCATTAATATAAATTATAAAACTCAAGTTCAACAAAAGATTTCTCTAAAAAAAATGAAAAAAGTTAAACAAAAGATAAAAGAAATTCCTTCTTCTCAGTGATAGAGACGTGTTGAGCCGTTAAGGTAACAAACCCATCTTAAGGGGGCACCGAAATTTGAATAGGGAGACGAAACCGAGAAGAATTTAAGCAACCCATTTACACATGGCTAGATTAAATTTAGGTTTTCAATTTTTTTTCCTTTATGCTATTTTCCTTGCTTCTTGAAATAGCATATCCTTGATCCCAGCTTTCTGCTCATGGAAGCTAAGCATGTGCTTTCTTAAATTTCTAATTCCTCAAATTTAAAAAAGAACAGAACTTTCGCAGATTGGGAAGAATGAGCACGAGTAATTTGGTTGCTGATTCGGTTTGGAAAACCATTGAGTCAACTTGTTCAGGTCCTTTCTCTACTGTCTCTCTCTAATTTGTTTTGCTTATTTTGTTTGAGTTGTTAGGTTACAGAATCTGAATGTTTAAAACTTATCCACTTAAGAATCTGGTTTAATTTTGTTTTATTCGTGGCAGTAACTGAAGATCAGCTCTCAATGTGAGTAGAATATAGTTACTTTCATTCGTCAATTGGTTTTAACGGTGTAAGTGAGTATTTTGATTTTATCTCTGTGAACTGTAGCTTGCATTTCTTGTATGGTAAAAACTTTGAGAGAGCAACTAGGATAGTTGATCAAAGAGGAGTCAAGAGGATCTCTGGCGAGCCCAGTGGTCGATCAATATTTCAGGTTTGTTAAATATATTTTTCGGGGCCCATTCTTTGTCATCAATCCCATTGTTGGCTGCTTACAAGGTTGATAGCCTCGTTATAACCTATTAGCCCCTCTGAGTTCAACACTTAGATTTTGAGGTTGGTTTTGGGTTTCCCAATATGGTATCAAAACTTGGGTTTTTTGTTCTAGTTTTTCCTTTGGATTTCAGTTTATTTTATAATGGCTTTTTTGCTTTTACAGTTTGAAACTTTGCTTTAGTGTGTACATGAGCAGGTTCAATTTGAGACAACATTAGGGGGCATTGAGCTTTGAATATTCAGCTTATGTTGGACATTTGCCTGAAAATTATTTGGAAAACTGATTGATGTATTGTCACATAAATTGTAAGAAATTGATTAAGAAATATAACTGATTTACTGAAATCGCAAGGGATTTGAGAGTTAGGATCAGCCTTTTCATTAAATTTTGTGCATATAATTGTGAATGGGCAATCTGCAAGAAGCTCTGAATGAGATCGAAGTTGATTTAGTAATGATTCAAAAGATAGAAACAAAAAGTTTAGATCGGAGAAAAAATTCAGTAAATGGATGTGTTGTTTCTATGGTGTTGATTAGGTGGTGGGAGAATCAAGGAGGAAGGAGGAGTACTTCTGTTTCCCGGAACACTATTGTGGCTGTTATTCATTCTTTTACGACATAGTAAACAGAGGAGAACAACTTTCTGTAAGATTATACTCTTGCTAATTTATCATTTTACTTGTTAACCCTTTTATCTTTGATGGTCTAATGTAATTTAACATTTTAATCTCTCCTAGTGTAAGCATCAATTAGCTGCAAGGCTTGCTGCAGCACTGGGAATATGTGTCGATATTAGAGTTTCTGATGAGCAGCTAGCACAATTACTCGTGAGACTCTAAGTCGTATAGAAGGAAGATGAATTTTGACTGAAAAGATTCGGAGGTACAATCCTTCTATATTCTTCTGACTTTGTGAGAAACTGCTTCCTAGATGAGAAATTTTGCATCCTTAAGACTTGGAAATTACAATAGACTGCATATTGTACAACAAATTTATGTAGTGCTATTTTCCCCCTTTTATGAATGCAATGCCTCAAGGAGTACATATAATGCACTAAATAATCAGATGTAAAGAATGAACTTGGTTCTGTTTAAAAATATTAATTATGAGTTATGACTGCTAATCATTTTTCTCATAATAATGCAAAAATATTTGTAGGATTATACCGAATCTGAATTATCTGCCTTGTAAGATACGTAAAACTATTTTTCTTATATTGCAGGTTATCATTGGTTTGATCCATGAATTATTCATTCATCGACCCGGTGTTGGCGAGTATTTTCCTTATGATAATACGCCTTTTCAAACTCTATGGGGGAATTCTGCTTTGATCGTAGGAAGTTGCCAGGTTGTGTTTAGGTCAATGCCACTTAAGCAGTGGTAACTGGAAAAATTCTGCTTTTCAGTGTTTGTTACAACCACCTACTTTGAAAAGCATTCTTTCATTATAGTTTAAAATACATTGAAATAAAAAGTTTGGGGTTCTATTTTTCAACTTTTTCCTTCAGCATAGTAACATAACTGTTTTAACCTCATATTGCTTATTTTGAGTCATGATCATTGACAAAACATAATTGTTCTACAACCAGGGCTCAACCGAGAGAAATTGGATACCCTAGTTCAGCATGTTCTATCTAGTGTAATGTTGAATGTATGATAAAAATGAAACAACGACAAAAAGAAGATTCTTGTTAACATCACAGCTGCAAGATTCTTATTAACATCATAAAACTGCAGTTATTCATAGATGCATGATTTTTATTAACATCATAAAACTGCAGTTATTTGTCAAATGAAGGTACAATTCTATGAGCTTTCAGTTTTTCAATCCAATATATGAAGGACATTTCCATGTTTCTTTTCGAAAAATCCATGTTGTTTGCTCTTGTTCATAGTATCCAAGTACAGTACCCCCTTTGAAAAACAGATCAATCAGCCACAATGCTGCAACATCCTTAACTTCTGTAGACACCAACTCTTCTTTTTTGACAATCTGATCCCATACTTGCCCCATATTTTTCATCTTTTCAACTAAGCTTAATCTCTTGTCATCATTCTCTTCAAACCCATAATTCTCAATTCCGAACTGTTGTGCTAACACCTTCCACAAATGCTTCCACTTGAACACATCTCCATTGCTGGAACTGAATGCCTCATTCTTTGCATTAGTATCGACTGCTGCCCATATATGTTGTTCAGCAATCAAATCTGCATCAGATGCATCTGAATACCCTTCTCACGTTGCACGATCACCTGGAAAGATAAAAAAGAAGCCTCTAATGCTTACATAATGCTGCAGAAACACGTATACTCGCCACCACATTCATCAAGCTACACGGCGAGAACCCGATAATCATTCCAGGTCTATGAACTAACCATGTCAAATTCTCTTTCTTAGACACTTGATCAAATAGAATATCTTCAAGTTCATAATAAAAATTCAACGTATTGAGTCTTGGAAGATCCTCATAAAACGGAGGATCATGAGGCGAAATCTTGCCAATAGCCTCGAAAGAGCCAACATAATGCTTGCATCCGGTTTGCAAACATATATGCTGAAAGTTTGATGCATTTGGTATTACTGCTTTGAGTACATTACTTAGCATAGTTCCATTAACACTACAATTTTCTGCCTCTGTAGCCTGTAGGTTTCCTCACCCATGCAACGTAGAATATGTGGGTTACATCTGTAAGATTGGAGAGCTTCACAATGGTTTCTTCCTCATTTGAGACATTACACTGAGCATATTCAATGAGATGATCACCCTGCCAGACCAGCTGAGGCTGACAGGCTACACCAGACCTTCCAGGGGCCACCGGGGGTGTCTGAAAGAGGCAGTATTTCAGCCAGGCTGTTGCCTACTATGCCCGTCATTCCAATGATAAGGGTCACATTTTGGTAGTCTCTTGATGCTTCATCCTCTTCAAGCTTCTTCTGTTGCATTTGATCATATTGAATAGTTAAATAGAAGAAAATTTTGTTAGCTGATTGTGAAGTAAAGAAAAGGAAACACTTGCCTTTGCTGCACCAATAGCTCCTACTCACCACCAGCTCATTGTTTTTGCTTGCAGAATGAACCCTCCCATCGATGGGGCTTTCAAGTTTCAATGGCCAAGTCGTTTATATAGAAAGTTGTGAATACTATGTATTTACTTGCAGTGACAGCTTGAACTGTTGCTGTCACCTTGGAGGATAATCTAATCTTACCTCAAGGAGAAACACATTTTGGGTCCCTGAAAAATAACGTTTTTTTTCCCTCTATGGAGTCTGTGACCTTTGATTGTGTTCTTTTAGGTTCCAAACATTATTTTAGAACACATTCTGTCTAAATTTGACATATTTTAGCACACATTGAATCTCTAAACTATCATTTATTTTTAGATTTAGTTTTGAATCAACGTTGGCTAAAATTACTATGTAAGGACACAATCAAATTAGAAATTTAACAACTCAATAGGAAACTCAGTAATGTATTTTTCCTAATTTATAGGAAAAGATGGGAGAAAACACTAATGGTGCATTTTATGGTGTCGGTTTTAAGGTTTTTGTTTTCTGAAAAACCAAATGCAGATTTAGTTATGTTTTTTTTTTTTAATTTTTTGTTTTTAGTTCTTCAAATGACAACATTTCCAAAATCAAAAACAAAACTATTTAATCCTCAAAAAGTTATTTCTTACTTATTATTTTTGTTTTTGATATGCCTATATAATCCAAAAAATCTTCTATGTTTAAAAACTTACCAAATTTAATCACATTTTTTAAATTTGATTTGATAATAAAAATGATTTATTCCTGTTTAATTTTTTTGAAGATGATTTAATATTATATAATTAAAAAATTTACCAAATTAAATCCTTCATATTTATCATATCATATTATATATAAAGATATTGATGTAGGAAAAACTTTTCTAGAGTATAACACCCTTTGTATATTTGTATTTTAAACTAAAAATAGCCATAAACATTTTCTTTTTTCGTTTATTATATGTATAGGATTGTCAATTAGACACGGAAATAAAATAGCTAATATTTCAGAATATATCCATCTAAAGAAGGAAAATATATTTTTCTAGCGAATAAAGAAAATATAGTTATTAATTTAATTTTGAGAGAAAAACATAAATAATGTTCAAACACTTACATTTTTTTTATTTGTTTTATATTTATGAGTTTTATTTGGATAAGAAAATAAAACGATGGTTATTAATAATTGATCTTATTTTATTGGGCAGCTCAAAATAAAATTCAATTCCCTTAGTGGCATACAATTCGCGAAATACTTAATTTATTTATTATTTTGATAATGATCTGTAATATTAACTGCAAAAAAAATTAAGGTTGTATTTGGTTAAATTAGCTGCTAATCTGATTGCAATATAATAATTTAGTTGTAGTTGATAATATAATAGCTAAAAATATGATATTTGGTTGAATTAATAGTATTTGGTAAAATTAGCTGAAAAATATAAAATAACATAAAAAAATATAATTATATTAATTAATAACTCCATAGAAAATCTATTTAAATACACAATAAAAATAAACTATATAATATATATGCATACTAAATAATATAAAAATTATATTAAATATCTCAATATAATAAACATGTCCACCCTTATCATCTAATATTCAATTATTATATATATATATATATATTAAATAATTTAATAATTATATTATATATAATTACTCAAAAATTTTGAGTTAAATGATATAATATGTCATTTAGTAAAAAAAGATATAACAAAAAATAAAAATCATATAACATACAAGTTAGATTCACCAATACTGTTCCATACCACCAATTCATGAAACATTCACACTATCAGTTGATTAAGCAAACCACCTAAATTGCACATTAAAAAAGAATAAAAACTTTGTAAATAAACTTTCATGAATATTAAGAGCATCTAATAATCAATCACAAAAACGAGATATTATATTGCAAAAACAAACTTAATAAGGTACAAATTAAAACAAAATACTGACAGATAATGTTCATTAACAGCATATGACTGTTGTGTTTATGTGTGGTGTAAGCAATTGCACATACCTTGATGTAAGCAACTCTTTTTAGCACATTATCTTCATTTCTCTTGTGGATCAATTTAAAGCAATCGAGTTGACATAATGCTTGTGTCCAGCCTCCACAAAATGTAAAAGAATCAACTATACATCATCATCATGCATCTATTATCTCCATGCCCATAAAACATATACTATGGACAAAAGAGAAGGGACGGGTCTATACATGTCAAAGTGTAAAAAGCAAGCCAACCAAGCTGTTGTTTCATTTCAAGGTACCATCTATTTCCATTTCTTGATTATACGTTCTGATAACCGGTATTCTTCCTCCTTGGAAACATGTGGATCAAGCTCATGAAGGCTGCTGACAAACATGTTTGCATCAGCCCGACGATTATGCTTGCAATATCCATCTACAATTGAGTTGTATGTATTCTGGTTTCGCTTACAGCCATGCTTGATCATGTATCGGACAACATCAATAGCCTCCTCAAAAAAAGAATCAGCAGCATAACTTGCAACAAAGGTATTATATGTAATGACATCTGGAACAATACCACAATCCTTCATTTCTGAAAATATTCGCGAAGCCTCTCTCATCCGACCATTTCGGCAATAAGCAAAAATAACAGTATTGTATGAGATTATATCAGGCTTTAATCCTTTAGCATTTATTTCCTTCAATATTTCTTCTGATCTCTGAAAATTTTCTGAGCGGCTGCACATATACATCAAAGTATTGTATGTTGCCAAGCTCGGACTGAACCCACTCTCATTCATGAAGTTCAAGATCTCATTTGCTTTGGCAACCATCTGCCTCCTCCCATATATTGCAATCATGGCATTAAGTGTACTTACATCAGGGGAGCCTTTTTTCTTCAACTCCAAGAATGCACGTTCAGTTTCTGTTAGCAGGTCACATTTGCTATTAACCAAAACAAGAGTCTTCAATAGAACAGGAACTGGTTCAGCTACACCAGAATATATCTCTTCTGCAAGAGCTTGCATTCGTTCAATCTCCTTGCCATTTGCATAAGCATGAAGCAAAGAGCAGTATGTAATCTCATTAGGCTTGCAGCGGCAATCCTTCATTTCAGCAAATACTTTTTCTGACTGCTCCCAAAGTCCTCCTCGAGCAAATGCTGCCAAAACAGCATTATAGGAAGAAAGATCTGGAGTAATCCCAGCTTCCAGCATTCTCCTATATATAGCCATGGCATGTTCAAAAGAACCACATCGACTGTATGCACTGATTAGTGTATTGAATGTGTCCCTCTCAGGCACAAACCCAGCCCTCTTCATCTCTTTGAACACTCCAGACACTTCAGAGTCCATCCCATTTTGCCCAAAAACTGCCAAAAGTGTATTCCATGTAACAATATCTGGTGCATAATTGCAAATTTTGATCTCCTCAAAAACTTTCATCATTTCAGCAAATTTCCCCCTATTACCGTACATCTTAATTAGGGCATTGAAAGTACAAATATTTGGTTTGCAACCTGAAGCTCTCATTTCCTCAAACACCTTCATTGCAGACTCATCCTTCCCAGACTTCTCAAATCCTGATAAGAGGGTAGTATATGTAAAAACATCTGACTTGATCCCCTTTTCCACCATTTGGGCTTTGAGCTCCATAGCTTCCCTCAACAGGCCATCTCTTGCATAAGCTGATATCAATGAATTGTAAGTCACAATGCTAGGAGCAAATCCATTAATTTCCATTTCCTTCAGCACCTCCATGGCCTCCTTAGGCCGCCTAGACTTCCCATAAACATCCAATAAAGCATTATAGGTAACCTTATCTGGTGAAAAACCTGCCAACTTCATCTCCTCAAATGCCTGAGCAGCTTCTTCATACAAAGACCCTCGCCTGCAACAACTTATAAGTGTATTGTAAGTATATTCATCTGGGGCAACCCCAGCATTCTTCATTCCCTCAACAAGACCAGAAATCTTACTCCAAGGCATACCCATTTTCCCATACACATTCAAAATTACATTATAAGTTATCAAAGTAGGTTTGCAGCCCTCTTCCTCCATCTTCTTAAACACCATAACCGCATCCCTATACCTTCCGTTACTAGCATAAGCAGTTATCAACGAAGTATAAGCATAAACATCAAGATCAAACCCATCTTTACGCAGATTATTCAACAAAGAAGCTGCAGCAGAAACTTTACGCTCCCTACCAAGCATACTAATAATCACAGCAACGACAGAACAATTTAAAACTAACTGAGAATCCTTTCTATTCCTGACCCACTCAAACACACTCCTTGCCAAGTCACATTTTTTATAAAACCCTAAACCCTTAATAACGCCTAAAACATCCATAGACAAAGTATATACATTTCCACTACTTAAACTTGATTCTCCCTGATAATACTCAAACAATTGACTCAGTATTTCATTTAATTCACTGCTTTCAAAAGAAGGGTCAATTAAAGAATTAAGAATCTGCTGACCAAAAGGAGAAAGGCGATGATGGGACCAGGGTTTTCCACGGTTGGGATCACGGGCCTTACCGATGCGAGTTCGGGCTCTAGGAGATGCGTCGTTTTTAATAGGGGTCTGTCGAGTAACAGGTTTTAGAGAAGTGGGGTGTTGGTTAATGAGCAAGTTCTGAAGAATAGGAGTAATAGGCGGCAGTGATGAAGTGGGTAGAGGAGTTGAAAGAATGGGTTGTCGATAATGGTGGGTTTGGATAGGGGATTGGGTTTTTGTTGGTGGTGTGTTAGAGAGGATAAGAGGAAGAGCTACTTTCTCCGCCATTGAAAGAACTTAGAGAGTGAAGCAGCTAGTGTGTCTGCAGTGGTTTTTAGCTGAGCAAGATCTTTCGGGCAGCAGAGGAGAAATCAATCCAATCAAAAGGATATTTCTTTGAGAGTAAAGTTTGGATTTTTCTTTGCCGATGGTTCTCCTTGGATGTCCAACACACTCTGATTCAACTTGCCTTTCTCAAACCGCGCCACAAATATCGATTATATATTTATACTCCCCCATCAAGATAGATTTGTTTTTATTTTTACAACAGGTAAAGGAAAAATAACTTATATATATTCCATTTTCGAATCGACTCGGATCATTGTTTTTAGGTTTCAAGATGGGTTATCGGTTATATGTTTCAAGTTGAGTCAGCTCCATCTTTAATTTCTAATGCTTATGTTTTTTTTTTATATATTTTCAGAGTAATAATCTAATAATCTCACTCTGTCTGCGCATTATTATTCGTGTTTGCAATAGGAATTTTAAGGATGTCCTGTTTTTCTTTTATCATTAACTTTTCGAGATCACAAATTATGATCTTCTTCTTCATATATATTAATGAGAAATTATCAGAAAACTTTAAATACTATTAAGTTACATAGTTGATCTCCATACTAATATATTTTAAAAAAAAAATCCTAATTATTAAAACATGCAGTAGATACGGCCATATCCAAACATTGAACATGAATTATTAAAAGAAAAAAAAAATGACTACTTACTCATGAGATTTCACAAATTATATTAGTATCTCTTAACATTAAAAATTTATGGATATCTTCTCTATTTTATCTATGTTAAACTATATAGTTATTTTGTAAATTTTAAGATATTTACAGTTAATAAAAAAATTATTCTCTTTTACTCAAAAATATTAATACAATAAATTAAATTTTAAAAATTAAATAATAATTTTATTTTTATTACTTCACCACAATTTAATATTTTTTAATAAAATACCCAAAGAAGCCAGGGATTTCAGAAGCACCAGCGAGTTCAGCCACTTCAGTGGAGACGGGCCGAGGAGCTGTTATACATGTGTGCATTATTTTATATTGATTTAATAGGAAATTGATTGGAGTTGAAAATCTATACTAAGATTTTTTTAGAAAAAAAAAATTCCTCCAGAATAAATTCACATACTATTGACGGGATTACTACCGAATTAAAATCCATCTCAAATTATGAATTGATTGAAATTTCTTGTAATTGCTAACAAATTCCGAGGACGAATTTCATAATTGGTTAGTAATTTTAGCACGTAGAAATTGCACAGATATATTAGAAATGGAGTGCAGAGAAAATTTATAATTCATCGCTATAAGCTAAGTTGATGGCTGCCATTTATGACATAATTTCCGTTATTAATCATATTACTAAAATATTGAGATTAAGGAAGACCTTTTAATCTCTTATGGAAATGCAAAAATCGCAACAACAAACACAATACTCCCCGCCAGTCAGCCTCCCTTGGCTCCTTATTAGAGTTGATAAAAATGAAATTACTTGACTAGATCCAATCTATAAATTTTTTCATGGATCAAACCAGAGATAGAATTTTAAATACATAAATTAATGATTGTTGTACTTATATGGTAGTCTACCTAATAATCCGGTACATGAAAAATCAAGTACTAGGTCTATGCAAGACTCTCTCTAATAAAAGAAATCTTCCTCAAATTATATATATAATTGAAAACTATGGGCTATGCAATCTCCCTTTGTAAAACTCCAAAATGGGCCATGCAGATTCCATTATGAATTCAAACTTGAATGAAGAGTAATGGGTAAGGGAGGCGTGTAAGGAGTTCATGGGTAAAAATTCTGATGAAATATAATAGATTGTTCTATTTGCTTTTTCAAGTTCCTGCATCTGTTCACCATACCAACCCACAAGCTTACACCCCTCAATCTTATATCCTTACGACCTTATCACAATTTCCAGCGTAAGCTCCAGAAGACGCGAAAATTCAACCTTCATCAAATTAAAAAAATTGTTCAGGGATTCAACCTTCCAGAGTTTCAACTCCTCTTTAATGAACTTGCAACAGGAGTGAAAAAAGTTGAGCTTTCTACGATCAGCATTTGGGTATCAGTGATTATACCTTGTCGTTGAAAAAGTTAATTGCTTGATTGATCTACAAGGAATTAGGAGCAGAAACCGAGCTTGTTGACTCATCATGCAGGAAAAAGGTTTTCAGGAACTTAATAGTATATGAAGCTATAGCCAAGCCTCAGACTCCGAACTTTGCTGGATACGTTGAAATGATGGCAGCCATGATTCACACCACTGAGGATGTACAAATGCTGAAAAAGAACAAATATTGTTAAACATGATGAAGACAATAGTGAGGTTGTGAAACTTTTCAATGAAAAATACAGTGAATGACTATTACAATAACAACTGGAAGATAAAAAGTGGAAAAGATGAGTGAAGCAGTTACTGCATTCTTGTGCTTCGTCGAAATGGCTTATCGGTCTTGCCTCCATCCTGGTCCCCTTGCTGCTGATTCCCTATACTTTGGGCTCAACTTTTAGATGTCCTGATATTCTTAAGACCAAAAAGATATACTTGAGCTTATCATCTTCCTATTCCAATGTGCATCCATATGCTTTTTACAGTAATAATCTCACTCTTTCAGTGTTCTCTGTAGAGTACCTGAGAATGTGTGATGTATAACTATTTATGTTGGAAAGATCTATATTTTCAAGAAACTCCTATGTCCATATATTTAAGACCAGTAAAATATATATGAGCCTCTAGGCTACACATCATTTTTCAATGCTAATGTATTTATATGCTTTCAGAGTAAAATCTCACTCTTTCATGTGTAGTATATAGAGCACTGAGCATCTGTATCCACATCATCATGCAACTGTTTGCACTAGAAATTTTACGAATGACTTGTTTTTCTTTTATATCACATAGTAGTCGACGACACTAGACCTGTAATAGACTCAAGATGGCTTTAAGGAGGCTAGGAATGCCATATAAACATGAGACATAATGCACATATAAAAGGTAGAAGGCGCATAAAAGGAAAGCACATGGCCTTTTTTCTTCTCAGGCCAAGGAATTCCTATCATGTGAAACTCATATAGAAATAATTTACAGGCCCAAGTCACTCACGATTCATGTTTAATGAGCGGCAACAACAAACGCAGTCGGGCATTGTGTTGCTCGTTTTCCATTTTCGCATCAGCAACCACAAATGGACAAGGAGAAAATAGCCAATATAAGACTTGTATACATAATTCAACTTAAATTTAATGATGTTCAAGAAAGCATAAACCGGAGTCCCTATAAATATCCTCTTGAAAAGCCTACATAGTCAAGGAAACAATAAGAAAAAACTCTTAACAAAGCTGACTCTGTACTCAAGCATAACTAAAACTCGAAATGCTACTAATTGAAGAAAGCATCAAGCATGATTTTCACTGTTGTCATCACCCAAAAAGATTGCCGCCACACAACAAAAAGTCATCCGTGAATTCCACACCCATTCTCCAAAACTTCATTTGAGAAAGTGAGGACTGATTAATTTTGCAACTTCGAGAAATCCAACACGGTCCCTACCATCAAAAATCTTCTTCAGCTTCTCATCACAAATTATGATCTTCTTGTTCTCAGGGTCCTATGATTCAGAAGAAAAACACCATTACTTTAACAAGAAATTATCAGTACACTCTCAATACTATTAGTAACATAGACCATCTCTATACTATTATATTTTGAGACAAATTGTAGAAGAAAAATATAAAATTATTATTAAAATGAACTTGCTGGACAACAGTAGAAAGATGATTCATTCTGCTAAAAAACCCAAACAGCATGAGAGAGAAATTCAATGATGTAAATTCTAAATGCATTATCGTGAAAAAAAGAGATATAGACTCAATGGTGAATAAAATAGACGGTTTTCTCAAGAACAAAGCATATGCTTCTTCATTTAATAAGGTCACATTATATTCTGGACAGAGCACCAGCAAGACTTCTCAAAGACTTGTGTAAATATAAAAAATTTAACTTCATCAGCTGTCATCCTTGTATCTTAACCAAATGACAAATAAAACTCTTAAATGAAAAAAACTAAACTAAATCATATTCACGTCTTAAGCATATCATTCAGGCAAAAGTTCAACTCTAACAAAAAAGGGTTTACATCAGCTCTATTTGTGCAAAACCATACCTCTTAACCTTCAAGTTCAACATTATAGTAGCTTCTTTTATCTTTCAGCAGTCATGTTTCACACAGTAACAATCAAGCACAACTTCACGTGCCATTTAAAGAGAGAGAAATCAGATTGACATAATTACAAGTTAGAAAAACTAGAAACACAATTCCCCATGGCATTTCAGTAAAATGATTGGTTTGTCAAGTTCAAAACTACTCATTCACCTTTGGCATTTTGAGCATGCACAAGCTATCATCACTCTTTAAGAAGGTTAGTTTCTAGTTTGTATAGGCAGTATCGCTTCAGAATGCAAGCAACAAGTCAGTATTTAGCAAGCCAAAACAAAGCATTCCCAACTAATTTGTTTTGAATATGTGCAAAAACGCTTCAATTCATAGGGGAACATGCGGTGCCACAATGCTACAACATCCTGGTGTACTTAATGTGAGCAGACATGGATTGATAGTGAATTAGTGATAAATAAACCCATGAATACAAACATATGCGCTATGGCCTAAGAAAACTGCTAAAGACCCGGATTCCTATTGATAAAAAATAAGTCAAATAGCATGAATACAAAGGTATGCATTATGACCAAAATATAAAGCCAACTCCAAAACCAAACATCAACATGGTTGCAGCATCTTAAAACACAGACACGTTAAGGTGAAAATGTTCAACCATAAGAATACCTAAACTTTATTATAAACGCACATCCAAAAACCCCAATAATTTCATTTTAGGTGGCAGGAAAAAAAAGGGGGCAAATAAAGCCTTCTCTTTAAAAATCCTCCGATTGTACTCTGCATACTGTACAGTGTTCTCAGCCTTATCCAAAATTTGGACACGAATTCTTAAAAACCCATTTAACTATATGAAACCCATAAACAATTAAAAGGAAAACGTTAAGAAAGTGCCGAAATTTAATTTAAAGGGAGAGAGACCTGAAGATTATGCTCCTTGATGTGGGCCCAAATGAGCTTGAGAGCTTGGGTGCGAGGGATTTCAGAAGCACCAACAAGTTCAGCCATTTCGGGTGAGACAGGACGGGGTTTCATGATGCCACGGGGTCGGCGCTGTTGCTGATTCGGAGACGAAGCTGTGGCGCGGGTGACGGAGCTAACCATTCGCAGGCTAGGCGGAGTAGCAGCAGCAACATGCAGGGAACAGGAGGAAAGAGGCTTAAGAAACGACACCGTTTGATATGGCAAAAGAGCCGAGTAAATCCCAGAGGAAAGCGCCATCGAAGCTATCTATCTCGCTCAATCACTCAGGCAGAGAGGGTTTCGTATTATCTTTGATATTTTTTGGGCATTTGAGAAAAGGCGAAGAGATAATAAAGAGTTTTTTTTTTTTTTTGGGGTTCTGTGTCGGGGTGAGAGAGAAGAAAAAAACAGAGAAAATTTCCTGAGCCCGCCTTAATTTTCACGTACTATTTTATTAACTTTTTCAATACTTTTTAGATTACTAAAATACCCTTGATATTTGAAGAGTTGCTTTGCATTGTGAGGCCCGGCCCATCCTTCTGCCTAAGAAACTAAGAATGTGCATTGGATCAAACCCCAAAATCGAATTATAAAGAGAAAATTGAAAATCTTTTATTCAATTTGATTTAAAAATTAAAATTTTGAGTCAAATAATTAATAAACTGTTAAAAGTTAATTGAATCAAATCCAAAGTTTAATCTTTATTCTTTAAATAAAATTCATTAAAATCGAATCGAATTATATGAAATTATAAAACCAAACAATATTTTGGTTATTTCAAATGGTTCGAGTTGATTTCATATTTTAATCAACCTCTAGGTTTGCCCTTTTTCCTCAGAACTGAGTGTAGATCTTTTTTCTACAAATTTATTTGAGCCCAAACTTAGTTTTAAATTAATATTATTAAGAAAATTTTATTTTTAAAAGTTCAATAAGTCTTTATCCTAACTATCGTAAAGGATTGGGGCATCATTAAAAACTATTATGGAATTTCTACATAAATACCACAAAAAAATAAAATATTTACCAATATTCTTTCTTATTTACTCACTTTTAAAGAAACTTTTTTTTCAAATTTACTATTTCAAAAATGTCACTTTTTATCACAGTATATAATGAGTATATCTCTAGTATAATATGTGCATACAGAAAATATATTTACGGTATACGAATTGACAGAAGAGAAAATTTATTTATATTCAGAAAAATTAATGAATTCTAAAAAATTATTTATAAATTACATTAGAATAAATATGCTAAATATATTAATATGTATATTTAAAATTATGACTAAATATGTATTTTTCTATGAAAACAAGGGGCATTTATGAAATAGAAAATTTATAAAAAAATATTATTAAAAGATAAAATTTTAAAAAGAGACATGGAAACTTTTCAAAAGCAGTAAAATATTTTTAAAAAATAAAAAATAAAAATGACAAGTCAAGTAACTTTTTCAATTATAAACTTGATCAAGATCGACTCAGAGTCTTACTTTTAATAAGTCTAATTTCGATATCTTTGAGTAAAAATTTGAGAGAATGGAAGGAATATGAGGGGGGGAAAATGTATTTATTAATTATTATGGCACAGACACCCTACAATGGAGGAAAATGAGTTGGGCTAAGTACTAGATGAGTAATAGGAAATTAAGAAAGCTTGGATTCATTCAAGCCCAATTAAACTTCTCCACATTCACAGCCTAATAATAATAATAATAATAATAAAGTATATGATACGTTGATGAACGATATAATTTTTTTAATATATAAAAAAATAAAAAAATCAATATTGGATCCATAATGTAATATGAATTTGAATCTATTATATAAAAATTGGTTCTGTAGGCTATCCAGTATATCATCTACATGAATTGGTCCGGATGATTAAAGTTAAAAACATAAGAAAAATAAAATGAATTAAAAAATGAACAGGTCGAATTAAAAATCATGGAAACTGTAAAAAGAATAATAAATAAAAGACCATGTGTTGAAAATTTTTCAAAAAAAGGCCATATTCTTCAATTTGTAGAATTAGGTTGGAATTAAACTATGTCATTAAAGAGATATTTGAGATTGTTGTTGAATGTCCAAAAAGTGGATTTTTAATTTTTTTATTTAATTGTCTGATTTTTTTAATTTTTTATAAACTATTTTTCTCAAACGTACTTATGGAAAAATTATTTATTTACCTGTTTATTTTTTAAAGTATTTTTCAAAATTCAAAAAAATTAAAAATAAATTTTTTAAAAAAAATTATTTTTTTCAAATGTAATATCAAACGGATCCTAAGCTAACAATTGAATGTCCCAACATTGTACAGAACATAGTTCTTTAAGGTTTTCCACTTGGTGGAATTATTGAGCTGAACCAATTTAAAAATCAATACTCTGACCATAATTTTTATGAAAGAAAAACTCCCTTAAATTTAAATAATTTCCTAAATTACGAAAATAAATTTCTATTATTAGACTACTAAACTCAATAAAAACAAGGCCAAATAAATATATTCATCCCTTTTTTTATAATTTATGAATGAATAAATTAATGGGCCAATCTGGATAGTGATTTTCTATATGTAAATTTGCTTTTCAATATTGACTCCTTTGCATATAAAAACAATAAGAGAATGAAAAAGTGATTAGCAACCGATTTTTTGCATCCATTTGGTTAGGCAGTCGCAGTCATCAGTCTAAAAGTTTAAATAATTGTTCATAAGTTATTTTTCAATTTAATTTGTTTTAAAATATATATATATATATATAATTAAAAGCCGATCGTCAACTTTAGCCACTAACAGCTTTACCTCCATTAATGAGCCAAGTAGACACTGAATTTTATCGTATTTCATGAATATAAAATAAGATTTATAAAATAAACTAATTAATTTTATATTTACAAAATAAGATTATAGTTTTCTTGTATAATACTATATTATTAATTTGATTTATGAATATAACTGATTTTAAGCAACAAATGTGAAAGCATCAAAAGCACTGTTTTTGCAGTTAAAAAAGCACTACGAAGTCAATTTTCTGTTTTTATTTTTTCTTATTTTTTAAATATGCATAAAGAAGAAGAAGAAGTGAATTTAACCTGAGAGAAAATAAATAGTCCAACAAATGGAGGCTAGAGGGTAACATCATTTCATATTTGCAGGAAAATGATGGCCAAACTAACTTACTTGGCCCCTCCATTTTCCATTTTCCATATTCCCTTTTACTCTACGCTTGTTACCAATCCTTTTTCTACTATAATACTCTCTTATCGTAAACTCTCTAACTCATTCTCAAAAAAAAAAAATCCAGTTTTATATTTTAATTTCAAGTTTAAAAAACATATTTTGTCTTATGTCTTTAATAAGAATTTATTTGATTGTCTCATGTATTTATTTTTGGACATCATTAATATATTATATATCAACGATAAATTAATTATGATGACGGTGGGAGATTTTGGATTCAATTCTCAGCTTCTATACTAATAAAAATTATATAATTAAATATTTATGTTTGTCATTTATCAACATTTAAATATATTACTGATAATTTTTCAATATTTATCAAACACCTTTATATTGGGTCTAGAAACTAAATTTTTAGCACAAAGATGTTCAGATATTAAAAAAAAATAATAGACATTATAAATGTCTAATTATACCAAATTCATACTGCAAAAATATTTACAAAATCAAAAAATTAATATAAAAATAAAACTCACAAATTATGTTAAGTAAAAAGCTGAATATGCATAGAAATTTGTTGAGAAGTCTCTTTTCAATGTAGCAGAAAAGAGAAACAAGTGTTTGAAGGTGGATTTAGGGTTTACCTCGTACCATAGAAGTTTCTGGAAAAAATTTTGAAGATTTATATTGATGGAATTAATAATTTATTATCATATTATATTTTGATCAATTTTAAATTTCTAATATAGAAATTTGTTTATTTTTATTAAGGTTTAGTTCTAGAAAAGTTGATCTATAAAATAATACACACATCTTATTTAAGTAAGAAATTAACTTTGAAAATAAACATAACAATTCAATGTAAGAAGTAATTATGGGTTATCAGTCAGTGTTGGGAATTTAGGATCTAACAGCAATATCTCAATGTCGATTTGTCAAGAAAGCGACCATTGATTGTAATTAGAAACAATTTTTCACCTAAACTAATGGTTTCATTACCACATAGATGGCAAAGGTTTTTGGCCTACTCGATGGTTTATGCTTAGGGTTGAATCACGCAATAATTACTGGAAAAATTTTATTTTTATTTCATAAATATGAAAATAATTATAATTTTTTTTTTGTATAACAGCCTATTAATTATTAACCAAATGAATGAGTAATTATATTAAGAAAAAAATTTGTTCATTACTATTTGCTACCTCCAACCTAATTAAAGCACGTGTAATAACTAATAAATTTTAACTTTTTGTTTATCATATTAAATACTTATTATGAAATATTTTGGTACTTAATTATATGAAATTCAGTGGCTTTAATAATATATTAAAGTCAACAATCAAAATTTGAACTTTTGTTAGCTTTTAGTTATAAATTTCAAAAGTTAACAATTAGGCTAGCTTTTATATTATTCTTACCAAACATCTAAATGTAATAGTTAAGCATTTAATTATCAAAATTCAATCAAACACAAACTTTCATATTTCTGTATGTGCTCCTAATTAATGCATAAATATATTATAGTGTCAAAATCAATTTAACACCTTTAAAATATAAAATAAAACACTTTATATCTTAATGGATTTATCCGATATGAATCAAAACTTGATATATACCGTTAATGACCCCGAAAAAATCTGTTCAATTATGAAACCCCATCAATAATAAATTGGCATATATATAAAATAATTAGTTTGGATACTGCAAAAAAATATTAACGCGAACTTCAAATAAAGATATAAATCAATTTTTGGTAAAAATTGTTCATTAATCATTGTTGCACATATATAGTTATTTGGTGTTAGACAAAGACATGCACTTATCTCCTTTAAATAATTTATACTATTAGAAACTAAAACGAAAGTATGAACATGGGACTAAAAGCACATACATTCAAAACGAGAATGTTGTTTAAAAAGAATGGGTCCCTGTGATTAAGGTACTAATTAAGTGATGAGAGCCATAGGAGCCATAGAAAGAACACCTAACAATGGGATTAACTCATAAGCAAAGGTTAATCCTTCAATTCCTTTTTTTTTTTTTTTCTATTTGAAACCAATTTGATTATGACACGTCAACTTCTGTTTAATGAATAATCATCTATTCCAACGTATATATATGGCATAGATCCCCAGTTTCCTTTCAAAGTAATGAGTTTCAAGCTATGAGCTGGATGGGTTCGAGCTGTAATTTTAGAACATATAGTGTGATTCATGTAGGATTTTATATTCTGATGTTTAATTATAAGATTGATTTTATTTAATAAAAAGGATTAATAGAATATGATAAAAAATATATTACTTATATGAGAAAAATAAAGTACGTGTTTTCAGAAAATAAATTATAATAAAAAATATAATTATAGCTTTTTATAATTTATTTTCAAATTCGAATTTGAATATAACTTAAAATTTTCCTGTTTAAAGTGTTAAAGTTTTCTCATTGGGAATGTTCAATTATTTCTTTAATAGGAATATTTTTTAATAGAAACTTCGGTAGTTATCACATTATGTTTTTCTACCTCGTTAAAATGTAAAATTCACTCATAATTTTTTTTATCAAATCAAAATGCTAAAACTAAATCATAGACAAAACACTTATCTCTTTTTATTTTTTAAATTTAATTATTTTAATTAGTTATAAATTTTTTATCATGTTCCATTATGCTTTTATTTGGCATTACATTTAGAAAAAATGCTCGAGTTTTAAAAATTATTTTTTAAAAAAAATAGATAAATAAATATTTTTTTTTTTACAGTAGTAGATTTGAGAAAATAATTTATAAAAAATTAAAAAAATAACTCAATTAAATTAAAAAAAATCTAAATTTATTTTTTTATATCCAACAATAATTTAAAACATATTTTAAATAATTATTTGAAATCACATGGCATTCGAATAAGGAGTCAATTTGTAATCATTTTATTTTGTTGAATTCCTATTTGGATTTAGTGTGGCTTTAATAGAGATCCAATGAAGCATAATAAAAATTAGCTAACAAAATTTTAAAAAATAATATTTGAGATTTTGAGAGAATGAAAATGCCTTTTTTCTCCTTGGGTTGATGACTAATACTTGGCTTTTCAGCCACAAACTTATTATTATTTTTTGAATTTCAGCCACAAACTTATTATTATTTTTTGAAATAACACAAAAGATTTTTAAAAAATTATTTTAAATTATTTTAAATTTTAAAAATTATTTTTTAAACAAAAATATATAAATAAATATTTTTTTCAAAAATAATTTATAAAAAATTTAAAAAATCAATAAATTAAATAAAAAAATTCTAAATATATTTAGGGAATGCTATCACGGGATGACAACCCAGCATGGAGCCGCCGAAAACATGAGCGGTGGATCCAACATACCAACTACTACAATTTGGGTGATTATGGCCAAAACTTAGCGTACAAATTACACAATTTGCCAGTTGCCAAGTGCCGATTGTCACATTGCTATAAACCCATGACGATTAAGCTCCTTTTGCCCATTAAGATTGGCCCCACTAATCATAATCTGTCTCAGCCAAAAGGAATAATCATGATTTACTTGCATTTTCTTGCTTTTTTATTAGCTTGAAACTGTTTTAAAAAAAGAAATCAAAAATTAAAATAAATGAATTGTAATTGGGTGAGTATATTGGGCTTAGTTTTGTTTGCATATATCTGCCAATGAAACCTGAACAAGTATCTGTTTTTATCAATTTCAAATAAAAAATTACTTTAATTATGAATTCGGTTTCACATGGTTGGATAGAATTCATATTGAGCTTAATTTTTGTATTTAATGATATCAAAATTTATCCAAATCCCAATTAGGGAGTCAAAAATTATTTTTGTTTTTAAGAAAACAAAAGGCATCTAATTTTTTGACACTTGAATTATGTGTATTTTATCTTTTCAGTTGCTCATATTAAACTCTTTAATTTTGATTTCATCAAAATAGGCCCTCTAATTTTAATATTGTCCACTGAACAAACCCAATTACTCAATTTAATTTTTACAAAATTAAAGAACTTATAATAAAGATAAATAAAAATTTTAAGAGCTCAATATGCAAATCATGCCTAATTAGAAACAAATATATGTGTTTTTCTTATATTAATTCATGAAAAATTCAATCTAAATAAAAATAATCCTTTAAGTTGCAACATTTGCTAATAACTCTAATTTTTAATAACTTCAGTTTATAGTGGTTAGCAGAGCTCAATCGCAATAGAATCACATTATATTGTCATCCTCTACACTCTTTTATCTCAATTAAATTACTTGAGAATCTTCACTCATTTATCAAACTTTCATTGATTGAATATGAACTATAATAAGTTCACCAAGTTGTTTGTTTCCATAAAAATATCAATTTGTAAATTTGTTTATATTTATTATAGTATTGTAAATCATTTTAAACTCACTATTCTAAAAACTCAAATTTACATCATTAACACATTTTACATGTAAAAAAAATCAAACCATGTTTTATTTTTTATTTTGATCCTAAAATTCATTTAAAATTATGGATGCGAACGAGATTTAAATTCTACATTAACATATTGAACTTAAAATCTCAATAATGCAATTCAGAATTAACCTATCGAACTTTAAATATAAAAGAGTAATTATTATCTATTGGTATTAATAGGAGATGAGAATCTGGCTCTTATCAATTCCGATAAATTAATAAAACTAAGAAATTTAATTATGGAGATTTGCATATAGAATGCACTATAGTTTTATTTTTTAAAAGAAATATATATTTTTTTATTTCCTAGTGGCTCGTGGGTTATACAATAGGAATAGTTATACTTTTAGACTCACCATACAAATGTTAAACTCCCACCAATATTAACAGTGGGTGGTGGGAGAGTATTTGAACTCGAGTTACAAATAATAATACCAATCAAATCACTCGTTGATTTAAAAAATAGATTTATATAGTTGCTATTTGATAAAAATATGTATATATTTGTTAATTTAATGTTTTTCAATTTTATATCAATATGGGGGTGTAAAATTATTTTCCATTGTGATGGATGCTTAATTTATTTTTAATTAAATAACCGCGTACTCAACATAAGCTAAATTCAATGAATTAATTCTAACGACCTCCATTAATAGTAATCATTTACAATCATCCACAAGGTCCCCACTTCATAACCACCCAACTTTTCACCTCTACCACTCTCCACCCAAGGAAAATCATCAAATTTTTGTGCACTAATAAAAGAAAGGAGTTATTTTTTATAGATCAATTTTATAAATTTATTTACAAATTAAATTATTAGTATGAAAATATTTTATTTAAAATTATGTTTATAGATGAAAATACTATATCTAAATTGAGAAAATACATTACTCTAGCCTCCATATCTAAAAAAATAAAAATAAAAATGAGTTACCTTTAATTTTACACATATTAAAAAATTAAATAACATATATAAATAATATTTTTTTATTATATCTTTGTATCAATTAGAGATAATTAATTTTAAAACTATAAAACAGTATTCATATTCATTTTTAAATAAAGATATCATATAAGTGTGCATTTTAAAAACGTAAGCAACTTATACTTTTGGACAAATAAAAAAGAAATCAAATATATATATATATATATATACATAAATATAAGAATCAAATTTTAATAATACCAAACTAATTTTTTTTTTTAATTTTTTTAACACGATTTTTGACCACGTGGCACTCAGATTAAATCCAAAATGTGGACACCACATCAAGGACCAATATCAGACGGAGCAGATTTGTTTGGTAGACGGTGGGTCCCACTCCATCTCTCTCGAATATTGAAGAACCTTCCTTGTAGTTTAATCTGCCTTTCCTCTATTTATTCTTTCTCCTCACTCTCTGTTTTCACTCAGTATCTCTCTGTTTGGCATACTGCTGTCCCACGGAGAGAGAAAGAGAGAGAGAGAGATCAAAATGAGGCATCAAAAATCTGTAATCCTTCTTTCTTTGATCTGCATTGTTATTGCCAGCGTTTTCGGCCAATCTCCGGCTAATTCTCCTACGGCGACTCCTGCTCCTCCAACCACCACCACTCCTCCTCCAACTTCAGCTCCGCCTCCTGTAACTCAATCTCCACCTCCTGCTGCTACTCCTCCTCCTGTTTCTGCACCACCACCTGCTACTCCTCCTCCAGTTAGCTCTCCACCACCTGCTTCTCCTCCTCCAGCAACTCCACCTCCTGCTACTCCACCGCCAGCTACTCCACCTCCTGCCACTCCACCACCAGCATCTCCTCCTCCTGCTTCTCCTCCACCAGCTACTCCTCCTCCTGCTACTCCGCCACCAGCTACTCCTCCTCCAGCTGTTCCACCACCAGCTCCTCTCGCCTCTCCCCCTGCTCAGGTTCCAGCACCTGCTCCAACCAAGGCGAAGTTGAAGGCTCCAGCTCCATCTCCTTTGGCTCTTAGTCCACCGGCGCCACCCCTCGGAGCTCCGGCGCCTAGTTTGGGAGCAACCTCTCCAGCTCCCGCGGGCACAGATGTGGTATGTACATTCTCGCCATCTCTTTTTCTTCATATATTTGTTATTTAGTTATCTTGACCAAAAAAAAAAGGAAAAACAATATTCGTTATTTATTTTTTTGGTAGGAACAATATTCGTTATTAGTTATCAATATAGGCGTAACGTAGATTAAACATAGTGTTCCTTGCTAGCGTACGCCTCGAGCTCCGTTTGCAAATTTATTTTTTTAAAACCATTATCTACTGTCGAGGATACTAGATCATGGTCTCGCTTGATCATGAGATCTATGACCAATTGACATGAGCTTTTAGATCTGATCAAAGAGTCAAATGTTTGACCTGATTAGATCCATTTGATTCACGTCTTAGATGGCAGATCAGCGGTATTCTCGTGCTGTACTGGAAGTATATTTTTTTATTTGGGTGGGTTCTCCAATAGAGGTCTTTCACGCGACGGAAGAAATTTCTCGGTGAAATTGAAATGTAAATTCAGATAAATGAGAAAAAATATATATTCTACGTGATGACGCGCACGAGACACAGAATCCCAAGGATTTGCACGCCTTTGTACCCAGCCTCGGTTTTATAGGACAGCATGCACATGCAGTCTAACAATCCTATGCATAAGTGCCTACTGGTGATCTGCATCATTACTGTGAATAGGCAGATAAATGGTAGTAAATCACTAATTAGGTGTACGTAATGCCAAAAATTTGCAGAGCCCAAGCTTTTTCTTTTGTTCATAAATCATAATGCAGTAATGCACATCGAGGGAACCGAGTTGTCTCTATCAGTTTTTGGGTTAGAAATGCCAATTACCAAACTTAATGGGTTTGACTACTGGAACATTCTTTAAAAGTTCCAATATTTTCAATTATGAAATTCAATTAGTTTAATTTATAAATGAATGGTGATATGCTAATTGCAATAAATGTCGTAAGGTTACAGATTTCAATTTTCTTTGCTATCTTACTAAATTTACAAAAAATGTGATGGCAGAGCGGAGTAGAAAAGATTGTGTCCAGGCAAAAGATGGTTGGAAGCTTTGTTCTTGGATGGGTTTTCTCCTGGTTGCTGCTTTAGACATGCCTCACTGGGTCTTTTTTTTTCTTTTAATTTTTGAAATTATGTTGTTACATTTTGGCTATATATATATTATTTAGTACTGGCTGCCATTTTAGCCCCTGCTCAGTGATGAGACCCATTATTGCCTGTATTTGATTTTGAGCTTTATATTATACATTCTGTTGAATTCTTTGGGAGCTTCTTGGGGAGAGGTGTTGTATTGGTGGGGGGGAGGGGAAAAGACTTATTTGGTACCTGGGATTGTTGCGACCTCTTCATTTCATTTATTATATTTCTTTTCACTAGCCTTTATCTTCCTTCCTTAATCTTACCACTTGTAAATGCATACGGCTTTTTTTTTTTTTTCCAAAAAATTTCAAATTACAATCAAATATAACAAATTAGTAAGAAATTATCGCTTTGCGTCTAGAGAGAAAAAATTTGATGAAAGTGTAGGAGTATAATGAAGCCTTGTATAAAAAAAATGTAATTTTAAAGAAAGAAAAATTGTACTTAATAGTTTAAAGATTTTGTTTTTCATTATAATTGCAAGAGTTAATTAGCATAAACACATATTGCAATACAATATTATATATAAATTTTACGTAACATAGAAATATTAATAAAATTTTATAGAACAACATAAAAAGATTTAAACAGTTAGCATTACGAAGAGGCTATTAAGAAAATGGTATATTATTATTTATTATTTTTTCATGTGATATATCTTATTAATAATAAATATAAATTGTCATTTTTTATATTTAATAACATGCAAGGCCACACTTGGCACACATGCATGTTAATACCTTCATTAATGAAGCTATGAAAACACAAAAATTGTACAAAATTCTCCAAGTGAATATTGCATTTTTCCATTTTTATTTTTTACTCTTTCTTCTTTTCCTTCCTAACCTAAAACAATCTCCCATTTTCTTCTTCAAATTTCTTTCAACCAACACCAAAATAAAGATAGAAAATCTTAGTTCTAAGAAGTGGTCATAGATTTTGGAAGAAATTTTTTCTCCATCTTCAACCTAGTTTGACCGAACCTTAATGGAGGAAACAACTGTAGAAGGTCTTGGCCACGGCTGTTAAGAAGGCAAAAAAATGATTGCATGTACAATTTAAGCAAGAAAGGGAGAAGGGGAGTTTAGCGGCCATGGGTTGTGTAGAGAGAGAGCTTGAAGGTGAGCCAAAAAGTATAATTTTTTTTTTTAATTATTATGTAGCCGTGAGATAGGAATTTTTTCTTCTCTTGAATTTCTTTTCTTTTCAATTAATTACTCTTTATTGTGAGAAGTATGTTTGATGAAGTCTAATATTGATTCTTTCTCTTTGTTGGCTGTAGAAATGGTGAGTTCAAGAAGAAACTTATGTTGGCCGAGAAATGCAAAGGAAAATTGATGTTCTTATTGCAATAGAAGTAAATGGAAAGGAAATGGAGGAGATGGGGTGTGATTTGACATTGTAGGAAGAGATGAAGAGAAGAAAAGGGACGAAGAAGATGAGAGAAGGGGCAGCATGTATAACAAAGAAATGACATCATTTTACTTTGGGGCTAAAAGAGTCGGTGCACTATCCTATGAAGATAGACATACATAACACGACATCGTTTTATGTGATGGAGGTGCAAAATTTTTTAAATGAAACGTTATTGTTTTGTTGGAACTGCTATGTAGGCTTTTGTTTACCGAGGGTTCGAATCCCTCTCTTTCCGTACCTTCACCTAATTTCTCAATGTTATACTGATCGCAATGTATCAAATCACATAACAATGGATACTTTTATTCCAACAGTTAGACCTTTCCTTGATATAGATTCTCTATTCCTAATTTCTGCGGTACAGAAAAGAAAATACTGGAAAAAAAATGAAAATAATAATAATAAATAATAATAATAATTTGTTGATGGACAAAATCGTCACCATAATGTTATATGAACAGTAATGAACAGTGCGACCCTAACCACGTTTTAATGTATTTATAGATTAGGGTTGCTATATAACAGAACTGATTTATGTTGTATTATAAATTTTTATTTTTTATATATGTGAAATAAAAATAAAATATATTTTTTAAAAATGAATTTTAGTGAATTATTAAATATAGAACATGTTTATCATAAATTTTTAATTTAGAGATTTATTATTTAAAAAAACTACATATTTATTATTTACAATCTGTTTTATTATTCATAAGTTTATCGTTTTATTATTTACATATTTATCATATACAATTTATAAGTTCATCATTTACAATTTGTTGTTTTATTACTCACTAGTTCATCGTTTATAATTTATTATTATATTTTCATGTGATATATCTTATTAATAATAAATATAAATTGTCGTTTTTGATATTTTAATAACATGCAAGGCCACACTTGGCACACATGCATGTTAATACCTTTACTAATGAAGCTATGAAAACACAAAAATTGTACAAAATTCTCTAACTGAATATTGCATTCTTCCATTTTTATTTTTTACTCGTTCTTCTTATCCTTCCTAACCTAAGACAATCTCCTATTTTCTTCTTCAAATTTCTTTCAACCAACACCAAAATAAAGCTAGAAAATCTTAGTTCTAAGAAGTGGTCATACATTTCGGAAGAAATTTTTTCTCCATCTTCAACCTAGTTTGACCGAACCATAATGGAGGAAACAACTGTAGAAGGTCTTGGCCATGGCAGGTAAGAAGGCAAAAAAATGATTGCATGTACAATTTAAGCAAGAAAGGGAGAAGGGGAGTTTAGCGGCCATGGGTTGTGTAGAGAGAGAGCTTGAAGGTGAGCCAAAAAGTATTTTTTTTTTTAATTATTATGTGGCCGTGAGATACGAATTTTTTCTTCTCTTGAATTTCTTTTCTTTTCAATTAATTCCTCTTTATTGTGAGAAGTATGTTTGATGAAGTCTAATATTGATTCTTTCTCTTTGTTGGTTGTAGAAATGGTGAGTTGAAGAAACTTATGTTGGCCGAGAAATGCAAAGGAAAATTGATGTTCTTATTGCAATAGAAGTAAATGGAAAGGAAATGGAGGAGATGGGGTGTGATTTGACATTGTAGGAAGAGATGAACTGATCCAAAATTTGCTTATTATGTTAAGAAAATAAGTTTTGTAATTTATTTCATATTTATAAAGCAAAAATTAATTTTTTTTATATAATGCTATATTTTGATTCTATAATCTATACAAATTTTTTCATAAAACAAGAAAATTAAAAAGAAAAAGGAAGAAGAAGAGGAGGTTATTGCTTGTTTATTCCATGGGCCGAGCAACTAAAGAGAAAATTTTCTCTGCAATAGCAAGCTAAATCATTAATCGCTGAAGCCCAATTTTACTTGAGTTAGATAAAGTGGAAAATTGGTTAATTCAGGAATGGAAGCCCATTTACCCACAAAAAAAAAATCATCATTTACCAATTTTTAACTTTTTATTTCAAAAATACCGATAATTTGTTTTATCTTTTTTACTAAAATTGTTTTATTTTTTACTGTTTTCATTATTTTTGAATTTCGAGAATACCATTTATTTTATCCTTTGGTATCATGGAACAATTTTTTGGTATAATTTTCCACTTAATATCAGTGTTTTTTAACTTTTCTTTTTTTCTTTTCTCCATATTTCCATTCTTCTGTTATTTTGATTTCAAATTGATTTTTTGTTTTTTTTCTTCCTTTACTTTCTTGTATTTTTGTATTTTCTTTTTGTATATTTTTCTAAATTTTGTATGAATTTTACTTCAGATTTAATACATTTTTTCATTTTTGTTATATATAACATGTATTTTTATTTTTTCAAATAAAATATAAATATTATTCACCTTAGCATTTGTTTGAATTTGTTCGAGATTTATTATCTTTTATCATTTTCTTAGAGATGTGATATAAATATTGAATAAATATTATGTTAATATGTTATTTATAAAAAAAATATGTAAATATTAGATAAATATTTGATATATGTAGATGTAGGTCAATATTAAATAAATACTGAATAATTATTATATAAATATATTATTTATAAAAAAATATATTATATATATATATAAAAGATAAATATTAAAAATAGATTTGGAATTTTAAAAAAAAAATTGATATTTTTAAAAACAGCCAAAATTGAAAGTATGTTAAGCATTTTTTTGGGTGAATTTCTCAAGTCTCTTGGTCATCATTGTGTTACTTGTCTACTCGGAAATGGTATTGCGGTAGTGAATCAAACCAATAATACATATACATATAAAAGCATTTAATAATTATTTTACAAATATAAAAATGATTGTAAACTTTATTTTCATTATATAAAAATAAATTATTAGTTAGATTCATAAAAATTTAATATGATAATAAGTTATTAACTCAATTGTTGAATAAAAATATGTATAGAATTTAAATAAGAATATCCCTATGTAAGAATGGGCACCCAAACTACACATTAATTCACAATGAGTGCATGTTCACACACTGACAAGCAATCACATTCAAATTATAGGCGAAATAAATACACAAAAAGTGTTGAAGAATGAATTCTTGGACACAGCAATTCCACCATTAAATACCAATGTCATCAGGCAGATATAGGAAGGTTCCTCTGCCGACATTGAACAACCTTATTTTACTTAGATTTAGATTTTGAAGTGCTCAACCTGTCCAGTAATTTATCTAACATTTCCATAAATCCAGCCTTGGGATATAGTAATAAAATTAGAATAATAATCTTTGTCCTAATTTATTTTATACCGATTTATCTTAACTGTATTAAAATACTGGTATTTTAATACAGTTTGAACAATACAAATAGAAGAATTGATAAAATACAAGTATTTTAATGCATGTTAGATAAGAGTTTGAGCAAAAATAGTTAAGATAAGTAGCATTTTTCATAAAATTAGCCCTTAAAAGTTCTAAATGCAATATAATTGCCCATTCTAACCAATCTCATTCTACCCATCAATCATCTTCAACTAGGGATGATCGATATTTATTTATGTTGGAATTTAGATACCATATATCAATTAATAATTGATGAATTTCGAACTGTATCCCACTCTTTCGAACTTCAAGTCATAAATTAGTTTAACTAAAGGAAAATACATTACAAAGGAAGCTGAGATGAAGAGAAAACTGATTATGAGAGGATATTCTATATATTTATATAAATTTTCAACCCAAACAATTTAGGATTTTCTCTCATATTTATATTTTAAAAGAATTAGAATTTGAACTCTCGAGAACTCTGATTAAGAATTTAAATACTTTGAATACAACCATTTAACTATATTCTTAAATAAGAGATTCTCTAAGTTGGAAGCTTAGTGGTCATCAATAATATATACAATAAATATTATATATGTCAATATATATATATATATATATATATATATATATATATATATATATAAACTAAGAACTCCATCAAATTATAATTATTTACACGGCAAGCCCGTGCATACATATATATAAATAACTAAAAAATTCATACTTCAAAAGATTATATTTTATCAATTTTAATCTTTAACACATAATTAATATGTAATTTTATAGGAGTGAAATGCATATATATGTGTTGGTAATATAATTTTAGATAAATATTTTCATTAAAGGTTCAGAAATTTGAGGTGGCTAATAGCTGAAAATCATTTTTAAAAATTAATAGTTAATTATTATATGACTATTAATTTCAAATCATTGCTGATTGTGTCGATCCATTAAGAAATTAATCATTTTCTGCAGGAATGAAGGCATAATAAAGTGAAATATATAATCATTGAGCTTATATATATATATATATATATATATAAGCTCTTCACCCATATGCACACATGCATGCTGCTAAAACACACATTTCACTGTCTTTGGCTGAAAACCTTTTTCTTTTCCAATCAAGAAGTTTTCTTTTAGGCGTGCACTTCCCCTCACAATCAAAAAACATTGAATTTCTGCTTAAATTAACACAATAAAGATCTAAATTTTCCATAATTAATTAGGGTATTAAATTGAAATTCATAGGTGTTATGAGCTTTAAAAATTAATATGAATCGATCAAATTTCATTTTTATGTTATTGGATAAATTTGATAATCTAATAATACTACATATATTTTATCAAAATTTATTTTAATTTTTAATCTTGGAATCCAACCGTACCATATGTTTATATTATTCCCTTTAGTTTTTAATACTCAATGGATATATATATCACATAAAGGAATTATGTTGTTGAGTGGTGTTAATTAAGTATGGAGTCTTGCTGTGCATATTATAAAAAGATCTGTAAATAAAATATACCAAATTTGAATTATTTTGCTTGATAATTATCACTTTTTTTTACACATACTATACTATGAAGGTCAGGTATTAAATTCAAAATTTTTGTTACGACTATTTTATAAAATTCCTATCTACATGAATTCAATTTCAAAGTGCATTTTCTAAGTTCAATTTCTTTCTATAAACAGAAACAAAACAAAAAATAATGGTATTTTCTGCATTAAAAAAATGCACTAATCAAATAGAACGTTGAAAATGTGATTCTTGGTTTGGTTCTCTGTCTTTTTTGGATGGAAATGTGACTTTTGCTAATTCTAATTATGCTGCAAAAATACTTGAAACCAATGAAGTATTTTGATAAAAGATATAATTTTTGTTGAAATTTTCCCCAAAAAAAATAGAGATTCGGGTTCTTGAATGATTAATTCTAATTTATATTTTGAACCATTAATTAATTCCATCCTTATGGGGAAAATCTCTACAAATACTTTAATATCATGTTGTCTCAAATCTGAATAACTGAAAGACATGAAAGGCCTGTTATGCATCACAATCCACCCATTAAAAGAAATATTTTTTTTTCTTAAATCAAATTTATATATTCGAACTGATATAATAATACACTATTATATTAAAAAAATTAATTTTTATTTCATTACTATAAAATAAAATGATAAAAAATGAAAATTTTTATATGATATTAAATTATTGGCTGTTTTCTTGAATAAATATATAGATAGAGTCTATTAATTTTTTTTTTCAAATAATGGTTAGCTAGCATGTCATTCTTACCTGCCTTTACCAAGACAAAGCTTAACTGCATTATCCTCTGCCATGCAGAATACGGCACCAAATGAATTATGAATACATGCTCCTAAATTTGGGTGCAAAATTAATTAATGCTTTTATTTTCCTCAGAGTTTTTGTAATTTTAGTTAGTTTCCAATTTCCAAATTTATTCTCTCTATTTAAAACTTCAATTCACAAGTCTCTCATTTGGGTCCACTCTAAATTATCCACATAAATGTATAATATATGATGTGATATGTTATATACCACTATACTAGGCTAAATAAAAAAATTTATTTCTAAAATTCCATAATGAAAATAGGAAAAATGCATAGTTTATTTAATAAAACTTAAAATTTTTATTTGTTCACATTAAATTTTTTATTGTGGCATTAAATTTTAAATCTGTTCATATTAAATTTTTATTAAATAAATATTACTGACTGAATAATATAAAAATTAATTTAAAGCTTAAATTTAGATAAAATCAATGTAAATGATTTTTCATTTTTACATGTACTTTGAGCTCTTAAATAAAATAGAATAGAATAATAATGCAAACGAAGAGAATTTTATAACTATTTGGATTGTTGTTATGTGTTAAAAAAGTAGTTTTATAATTTTTTTTATTTTAATTGACTATTTTTTTAATTTTTTGTAAACTGTTTTTTTTCAAAATTGATTCTCTCCAAAAGCTTTTCAAAATTTTAAAAACTTAAAAATGAAATTTTTTTTTTTTTAAAATCTCTTTTTGGCAAACTTAATGTTAAACGGACCCATAATAATTATTTATCATTATATATAAAAGTCAATAATGATTTGATATAATATTAAATGATAAATAACTAATTTATCATTAATTTAATTTATTATAAACCGGGTCTAAATTAAAATTTTAGATAATCAATAGGAGGAACCTTCTCCTCAATAAAGAAAATGAAGGGTAAACAAGGAAGAGAAAATATCTGCAAAAGCAGGGAAAAAAAATTGGTGGGAATCAACAGAAAAAGCAGCAAAGGAAGAAGAAGAAGAAGAAGAAGAAATGAAATCACATGGGGTTTGAGGGAAGAGACCTTTTTATTTATTTTTAGCACTTCCTCTCGTGCCTTCGCTCTAATGATGTTTTCATACTAAAGTTTATTGTTTGCCCAAAACGATGCAAACTCACCTTCAGCCTAACCCTTCAAGTTAGGGTTCGCTGTCAGTCTAAATAATATTAATAAAGAAAAAAAATAGGATTATTATTTACTCTTTATGTACCAGTTGATAAATTATTATACAATATCATAGAGTCTTCAATTATTTTTTTTAATGGAGCCTTTTGAATTTTGAATTTGTATATTAAGTCATAAAATATTAATCTCTATCTACATTAGATTCAAATTTGATAAAGATACAAACTTTATAAAAAAAATGATAGTTAAATAGCTTCATATGCACTAAAATAACATTAGACTAATAACTATTTAAGGGTCACAATGTAATATGATTAAAATTCAAAAAATCAATTAAAAAAATAATTAAAGGATTTAAAATATTTTTTCTAAAAAAATTAACAAAATAATTTTATATTTAAAAATAAAAATTAGTATATTATTAATTTCAATAGATACTAGATTCTACCTAATCAATAAATTTCATATCTGGACTCTCAGTTCATCTAGTAAAGCATTATAACATCTAAGAAAATAATTTTTACAAATAAACTAAAAGTCTTTTCTTTTTTTTTTTTTGCCTGACCTAGTTTGAGAAGCATGCTTGAGTCCATAGGGTTAGAGAAGGGATTGCAACATCAATTAAAAGATAACCTTAAAGTTGTTGAGGGTAGGGACCCCATCAGAAAAGTCTATTCCTCCTACCAGAGAGCCATATGGTCAAGAAAGTTGAAAAGAAAAAGAAAATAAATAAAGGGGAAAAAAAAGGATAAAAAACTGTGCTACTGCTCCTTCCAATACCAAACCTCGCATGCTGTTAAGCACCGTTGTCATAAGTATTTCAATAGTTGATTTACATGCTCTTCCAACTGCATTGATTAATTGGAATGTTACAATTTCAATACAATGGTAGAAGCATAAATTTCTGCAATTGCAGGTTAAGGCGCTAATTCATCTGTGACATTAGATTCAGAAAATTTTCTATTTTCTTCAAATCAATGAAACAACTTTTACATCAATGAAGCAACCACATAAAGGAGTAAGAAAATCCACAAAGAAACAGAAAATTGAACAAACTAGACAATATTGAAGTTGTTGAACTCATGTTGACCAGTAGCAGTTTTCCCTTTCTACTGCCACTGCTGTATGCATTTCAAGCCAAAAAACCATTACAACTATATAATAGAGTTAAATGGATCTGCTAATGTTAAAGCTTCACCACCTTCCTCAGACCAGACATGGAAGGTAAACTAAAAATTTAACCTCCATATGCTCTATCCCTAACTGGAAAACCGAGCACCAACTCCCTAGTTGGATTCTGCATTGAGAGTATAAAGATTCATCCAGGTTTCTACTAGTTTGAACCTGTGAATAATTATGCTCTATTTACAGATTCATAGAGGCATTATCCCAAAGTCCTAAAAAAATGACTTTTTTAAGTTCTACTTTGCAACTTCTAACAGGTTAGTCAACTAAAGCTAGCCAGAGGTATAAACAATTGCCTTAATTCAGTCTCCTAATCCTTTAGTTAGACCTCCATCTTCCATATCATGTTATCTGTGCAGCTATTATGTTTGCTTCTCTAGTGCTGCAACTTTTGCCCGGTGCGCTGCTAATGCCATCACACTTTTTCCTTGATCATCCTGAGTGAGCTCACAAGCTTCACTCATGGATGCTGACCTTAAGTCTGCTGGAGGGATAAAACAATCCACTGAAAGACCTGGAACATTGAATGCAACCTCTTCAATAGTCCAAGCTTCCTCCATCTTTGTCTTCGTATGGCTCATTGCCATCTCACCGAATCTGTAAAGGGTCACCACAGAACGACCGGAGTGGGCAATCATAATCCCCTCAACAGGTCTATAATCATCGAGGAATGAATTGATTGTAGTCTCCCAATAGACTGCATCACCGCCGTTAGATTGGATTCGGGTCAGATGTGAGTCCTCCATATGAACCAGGAGTCCAGTCTTTTGGCTGAAGTAGCCAAACAGAACATGCCTTATGATCTCTGCAGGGCCTTCACTCCTAGACTTGAGCGTCTGAGGATCAGCGCAAAGCTTTAGGATAAAGCAATCTTCACCATCAATCTTCTTCTCTCCTATGCACCTTGCATTGGCAAACATACTAGCTGTAGTTCTTGGATCAAGACCCTGAAACAGTTAAAACAAGTCGATGCAGAGAAATGAGCGAACTAACAAAAAATAAAACATATGCCAGTAGAGAACAAGAACAATTAACTCAAAAAACTACACCTGAAGCGCTCGACGCAAAGGTCTAACAGGCCCTTTTGCAGTATGAGCACCAAGCCAAGGTGTGTGCCTCCAAACAAGCTTGCCATTGCAGCCAGCATGAACTTTACTACCCCCAACAGCAAGTTCAACATACCACATGTCAGGATTCATCTGCCAGAGCACAAATCCACCAGACTCAGCACCCCTAGAACCATTCCTGTTCTTCACGACCTTGGTGGGAGTTTCAAATTCTGAAGCTATCATCTTAACTTTTCCCATAGCATATGCATTTCTAATAGAGTTCTGTAGCTTCTGCCCACCAGAGGCTGCTGTATATTGCTGCAATATGTATTGTGCAGAGGAAGTTTCCTGCAATAATACAAAATTTTTTTAAGGATCATTAAAAAAATAAAATCAGTTCTTTTCCACTATGACTAAATTACAGAACAGAGGAAATGAGGCATTATGCTCTCATTTGCAGAAAAGCCAAATAACAATTCTGCCAACTAGCAACAGCCATTTCAAAGCAGTAAGCAAATACTCACTTGTTTTATTCAGTGTACTTTCGATCTGATTGTTAGCCAAGAAAAACAAATGGAATCGGGAAAAAAAAAAGCTAAATCACTTGTCACATATTTATGAAGCATTTGGAGTAGAAGGAAACAACACTCGCACATAGGACTAGGACTAGGACCTTTATTTTCTCACAAAACAAACAGAAAATTAACCAAAAAGAAAAAAAAAAGATAGGTAATTAATCACGGGATCTAACATTCTACAAATATCATGGTGCTTATGCTTTGAATCACCTCACCACATCAAGAAGTTGAATATACCCAGGAAGAAAAAAAGGGTGAAAATCCAAACAACCCAAAAGCAACAAGCATCTGTACTCCATTTTTATACAAAAACTTATCAAACCCATTTTTTTGCTTACTTCAATCAAAACCCACAAACAAAGACGCTATGCATATATTGGGAGTAAGAAGAGAAAGAGAAAGAAAGTTACAATGGGTGTGTCTTTGATGCTAAGGTGAGGCAAAGGGTCCATAGTGCTAACATGAACCGGAGCCAATGGAGCACCCATGACCCCAAGCAGCAACCTCAGATCAGACCTCCGGTAAGCTACACTACTAACCGACGGAGTTCTCGACAATTGCCCCTTCATCCACTGGCCTATACCTGAACCGCCCCGTCTCAACTCACCGTCACAACCATCCGGATCCGGACCTTCAATCAGCGGAGTTAAAGTCTCACCGACCACCGGCCTCAAACTCCCCGATCTCGCAACCAACATATCAGGCGGCGCAGCATAAGGATTACAATGACCATTAGTGCTACTCTTTTTCCTCCGAAGCAAACCCGATATGGGCGAAGTAGTTCGAGCAGGGCTATTAGAACGGGAACGGGAGCGAGAACGAGAAGGGGAAAGGCCGCGAACAACTTCTTCTTTAAGAGCAGCGAAGAAGCCTTGCTTCTTTTCCATTAGTGGGTATCACTGAAAAATAAGAAAAATTGGAGCTTCAGAGAGTGAGAGGGAGTAAGAAGAATATTAAAAAGAGTGGATTTTGGAAAATTGGTAACAGAGGATGTGGAAATGAGAGGGAAGAAGAGAGTTAGTTAAGTGATAAGGAGGCCTCTTCATAGAGAAAGAGAGCGAAAACAGAGATTGGTGTGATGGAAAGAAGAGAGGAAATAGTGGGAAAACAGTTGGGAGGAAGACTAGCTTCCAAGACTGTGCCTTTTCACAGAGAGAGAGTGTGTGTGATAGAGCGAGTGTGCAGTGTTCTGCAGGAAGAAACGAAAGGGTAGTGATATAGATAACTTTTTAAAAATAGCAGTACTGTATCTTGATATTCTTTTTTTTAAAAATGCTATTTTTATATTTTTTATTTAATGTGCATGCCTTTAAAAATTTTTAATTTAAATTAAAAGAAATTACTCAGGTGATTATTAATTTATTATTGCAACTCATTTTTTTAACATAGTTTTTACACTATTTTTATTATTTATTTGATTTAGGTTTAAATTGATAAACGGTCTTGATAAGGATTTTTTTTTTTAAATTGTCTTGTATTATCATCTAAAGATTTATGTGTATCATATTTTTTATCACATAAAAATTTGACTTTTCATCCTTTTATTTTTCTACTTATTTTGTTTTAGCTTTAATATTTTTTAGGGTTATACATTTTGTCTCAAATTCAACTCTCTATTATTTTCTTTTATTAACTTTATATTCAACACTATAATATTTGTTATTGTTTCATTTAAATCTATAATTTATTTAAGTGTTTTTTTGGTGAATAAGTTAAATTTTAATAGACAGAATGAATGTCTCGCATTAATGACATGTTACTATTCTCCATAATTTTTATTAAAACTTCATATTCATGTTACCATTCTCTATAATTTTTTATTAAAAAAATTCATATTTTAGTAATTTCTTTATTTTTATACATTTTGTGCACTTTTAAATTATTAAAATTTTATTGTGCACCACCGGTGCACTTTTTTATTATTAATAAAAATTTAATTTGTATTTAAAAATGAATAATATTATAAGGATTTTTTTAAAGTAATAAATTTTAAAAGGTTGATTACAATATGAATGAACAATTTCATTAAATTAGAAAAAAATTACTATTTATTTTATAAAATTTTGATATATTTTACTATTATATTTTTTAGTCAAAGATAATAATTTTTTTATTAATGGGTTTTAAAATTTAACAGCAGAATTACATAATTTAATGAATCAATCGTATAATTTTTAAATTTTAAAAATAAATAATAATTTTGTCGTAAAATAATTACCAATTAATTAGAAAAAGTCTAAAAAATAAAGTTGTTATAATTAAATGCAGAATGAGATCAGTATAATCAATTAGTAACTGTTGGCTAGTTGTGGTAAAAAAAACAGTTTAGGTTAGTTTAATTAGTCAATTCAACTTTTAAAAGTGAAATCTAAATAATTTATAAATTTGAATTCACTTGCTCATATTTTATTAATTTTGAATTGGAACATGAATTGATAGGTTGTGTAATCAACTATCCAAATCATTTCAAATAACTATTCATTTTTAAAGTATAATTTATTTCTTAGTTTTTTTAATATACTCTTATTTAATATTATATCTTATTATAAATAAATATAAATAATCATTACTTAATTTTCAAATAAATTCTTAATTAATTTAAAAATATACTACAAAATTTATAGTATCAGTCAATTAAAATTTATTAATCCACATATAAATATAAATAGATGTATCTTGATAAGAATGATGAATTGTAATAATGTATTATTCATTAAATTCAATCTGGCATTTCCTACAGGCACTTAATTCAGCCAATCTTCTTTAGAATGAATTTAATGACCCAACCTAGTAAACATGAAGTGATATAATCCAAAAAAAAATCTATAGACTATATTTTTAAAATTTTATATTATCCACTTATAAAAAACAAAATTAATTTTTCCCAATATTTCTAATACCCAATATTAATTTACAATCCTAATACCCAATATTATTTTTTCCTCACATTCATAATATTACAATTGCAAAATATAAAATATATATATATATCAAAAATCTAAAAAAATAAGATATATAGATATAGATATTGCAAAGTAAAAAAAAAAATCAAATAATCAGATTTCCTTTTTGACCATTTGATGCTCCTTGACAGGTCATTAGGCATATGTGATTATTCCCTGATGGTTTTGCACCTGCGGCACGTGGGGGCCCTTTTTTTCTCTTTAGCCGAACAAATACCTGCAAAAGGAAAAAGTCAAATAAAATACGAGATTTTCTCCTTTTTTTTTTATAAACAGAGTTTGAGTAAATTCGAAGTTAGTGTTTTCTGAAAAAGGAAAATCTATCATTTGGCCCTTAAATTTTTCGATTTTTCTTAATTTGATCTACACACTTTTATTTTAATTATTTAACCCTTATATTATTATAATACTAACAATTGAGTTTATTTGTAATATTTAAAAAAAAAAATTAAATTAGTATCATTAGTATGTTAATATAAAATTATTTTTATATCTAATTTGGATTGAATATAATATGAATATAATATATAATTTTCATATTATTTTTAGTTTATTTACAAATATATTTCAATTTACATCTCACTCAATTCAAATTGGATAAAAATAATGGTTGTATTTTAACAGACTAATAATATTAGCCTTTTTTTAATAAAACCGTTAAAAAAAAGGCTAAAGCAAAAAAAAAAAGTTAATAGCATAGGGGCTCAAATTATTAAAATAAAAGTATGGAAGCCAAATCAAGAAAAAATTAAAAGTATAGGGACCAAATAATAGATTTTAATTTATATTGATATTTTTATATCACTATCATAATTATTAGTGAAGATACAAGTTCAACATTCAAATTATTTTTCTTAAAACAATATGCTTTTATGTATTGCAATTATTTTACATTTTATATTCAAATTATTGATATGTTAATGCAAAATTCATGATTGATGATAGCTTTTACTTATGAACAAAAAAAAATTAAAATTTGCATTTTATGGCGGTGTTTTACAACGAAAATAACGTGAAAAATAAGTATACTTTTTTTAAAAAATGAATTTTAAACACTTATTGTGATTCTAATAATTTAGGCTTTTAAAAATACATTTATTTTCTTTAAAGTAAACTAAAAAAGAATATTACTTTTAAATAGAAAATTAAAATCTATTGGTCCACTGATTTTTATTTTTATTTTTTTAGATAAATATTTCTTTTAGTAGGGAATTAAATGTTAAAAGTTAAAACGTATTTTACCAAAAAAAAAATTAGCACCTAATTAATATAGAAATTTATAATTAGATTATATCATCACCGACCGCAAGTTTATTCATATAAATAGAGAGAGAGAGTAGAATTGTACAAACTCTATTTTCTCTTATGTTTCACCAAATTTGATTAATTTGTGCTTCTCTAGTTACTTGTTTATTTATAAATCCTTATATTAGGATGCTTTTTTAATATAAATCCTTAAAATTATTGTTAATATTATTAATTTTGTTTGATGACTAATGTATTTAATTATGTCTAATTAAAATATTTGTGATAAATAATGAAAATTTAACTAGAAATTTAGAATACGAGAGCATTAGTTATAAATAATTACATTGATGAGCAAATTTGTTTCTACCTAATTTCAAATAAAGAAAATTAAACATCTTTTAGTCATATTATCATCAAACAATGTTCTAATCATTAAATTACCATATGTTTTTTTAATTAATATAAACTGAAATAGTTGATCGTTAATCGTTATTACTAACTATTAATAGCTACTACAAAATTAAATAAATCCTTGTTTTTAAAAAGAAAATTGAATTTAAATTCTCTCTTTTAAAGCAACGGGCAAGAGGAAAATTGTCAACAAACCTAAGCATTACAAGCAACTTTTGGCTATTTTCAAACTAAACATTTCATCATCGTCGAGAATAGAAGTGGCAATTAGTCATCTCCCTTCATCATCATCGTACAAATAATTAATAATTATGCTAGTCTAATGATAAAGTGGAATTGTCACAAAATTTTATTAGAGTTGTCAAAAGTAATATATTTAAGAAATTTTAATTTTATAATATAAACTTTAAATATTATGTAATAAAAAATAATTATAATTCATAAATCACGTTGATTTTTGTATAAAAGAAGGGTAATGTTGTCTGCTTGTATTGATCTTTGTGTGAAAATACAAAAACAAAGTTCCAACGTTTGAGTTACCAAAAGAAAGCGCCTCTATAAAACTTTACTTTATAATGGGAATAGCTAAGAAAAATATTTCTCCACTTGCACGAAAAATCTTAAGATGACTGTTAAAGATCATTCTATAAATACTTTTCATTTCTAATTTTCTGACTGATTAGTCTTTATTTTCAGATTTTTTTTATATTTTTATCGATTAATTAAAAGTGAGTGCTGAAAAATATATTAAAAAATAGAGTATTCTTAACATTTGTCACAATGTACTAGTACTCACAACTAATAAATTTTGTTTGTTTATTTTCTTCTATAATATTAATTTTAATATCTAAAAAATTATGATTAAGATATATATATATATATATATATAATTATAAAAATTATTTTTTTTGGACACTGCATAAATTAATTTCTTACGCAATATTATTTTTTAAAATTATGGATGAAATTGAGTTGTGAAAATGTTAATAAATTTTATGGCAGTCGGGTAGTTGGAGATGATGGGATCATATGCTCATAGTTTGCCTAAGAGGCTAAGACCATACTTCATTTGGCCAAGCTAATGTTGTGGATGACATTCAACTCTTTTTACATGTTCCTCTGTTTCTGTGTTATTAAATCATTAATTTCCTTGTCCTTTTCCTAATATTTTAAATGTGAAAAAAGAAAACACAAATATCACCTACATCTCGAGGTACTATATATAATATTTATCTAAATTAATTGAACATAAAAATGGATTTTTTTTTCCATATGCATTATTGTTTTCTTACCGTTTTTATTGTCACATCAATATATATATATATATAATTTATTTTAAAGTATTTGATAATTTAGTAGATGAAAATTAATTATAATTTATAAATCAATTATTAATAAATATATTGTATTATTAATGTATATAAATCTTGAATTTTTATTTGTCCATAATATATATCATAAATAATATAAAAATAACTAACTAAATATATAATTATAATAAAAAATATATAATTTTAGCCAATAAAATTTTATTATAAATTGATATAAGCATAAATAAAAAAAATAATTTTTATATTAAATATCTAAAAGCTAGTTTTTATGTAAAAAGTTGAAAATTTCGGTTATTTATTAAAATTCAGTTTTTAATACAAATTATAAAAGTTGATTATCAATTGCTGATTTCTGCTTGTATTTTATTAAACACTTAACTCAACTTTTGATTTTTTGGACTACTAAAAGCTAACAACGTTTCCAATTGAGTTGTGTAACTTTTATAATAAAATGGTATAGTTACCATAAATTTATCTCTAATACATAACATCGTTTTTTATATAAAAAAATAATTTATTTATATTACTATTTATATTTGATTTTATATTCATTTTTAAAATAAGCCATATTTTTTAAATATATTCATCAAATACAATAATTTTTACTATTTAATAATATGAAATTTGGTGCTAATAGAGTGTTTTTTCTGTAATTTTATAAGATTAAAAAAAAGTGAAATAACGGAGTTATAGTATCACTTCAAATATGACATGGTACTATACCAAACATCATTTTTTATATTAAAATGGTGTTAAATTAGAGATAATTGATTATGTAACATTTTTTTATTTTTTATTTTTTTACATAATTTTGATGTTATATCGGATACGCAGTTCAACTTGACCACAAAAATATGAGTAAAAACTGAATCGAATTGACACTTAATTTGCTAGTTAGCATGTGTAATGTTGCAATAATTAGCTTTTCTCCTTTCTTAATTTTGTCAACCGACTAAACTTTTCGCTTGTGTATATGCAATAATTTTACATCTTAATGAAGTTAGTGAGAATTTTCTTCAGTTTTTCTTTTCGGTCTTTACAAGCTCAGCATGGTAGTACAGTATTTTTTTCATTTCTTTTTCGCACTTTTCCTACGTGATTTTCTCTCATTTTATTGAGAAACAATCACAAGTAAATTTGTCAAAATATTAAATCTCATCGTTGAAATACGATACATCAAATTTATAAAATTGTTTGTCAATGTTGTGTATGCCCATTATTCATACGTGAGAAAGATACTATCTCGCAGTAAAACACGCCTCATATGATATGAGTTAAGCATATACCATGGAGATTAGTTTCTTGCTCAATTAAAAATCAAATCTATACATTTTTATTTAACCCAACAAATCTACATATTCATTTGTAATTTAAACTAGAAAATAGCATAATACTTTATAAAAAAAAATATTATTATTTTATATATGGGTCCAATTTGAACTTAAGATACCCTATTGGTCTTTGATTAATTAATGACTGAATGCACATACTGTCCTACTATAAAAAATGATAATTAATTCAAAAGGAAAAAGATAGACATATTTAAAATGATAATGTTGTTATATAATTAAGAAGAATCTTTGAAATTGTATCTACCATGTATTATATATGCTTTTATCCTCATGATTGTTATCCAAAATTAATCACATAATTGTCCATTAAATCATATGATGTATGACATACATTTTTGAGACAGAAGGGAAAAAAACTAATTAAAGAAATATAGTAGAACTTCATATTTTTCTTAAAAAATAAAATTATACTTTCTGTGCTAGCTATAAAAATCATAATTATAGTTTATTGTTGTATATATATACGAGAATTTTTAATAATTACGGTTCAATTGATAACACAATAAAATTTAGTATATTAAATAATATTAAATTTTCACACTAATTAAGACCATTAATTTTAATCAAAACAGTTGAAAGAATTGTGGTTAGTAATCAGCAACGGTTAATAATGTAGTAATAATTAAAATATTACTTTACACCGTTTAATCATATCCCATAGCTATATATTATTATATATATGTTAACATTGCTGATTAAAAGCAAACAATTGTTAAACAATTATTATAATCCAATTTCACATAAAATTAATTCTCTCAATTTTTTTTTTTAAATTCGTATCCAAATATGGAGAAGATATTTGATAAGAATGGTCTCAATAATTTCTTCATAGGATGATTTTTGTCAATATTGGCATATGCAATTTGGCTTCTTCTTATTTTATGAGACTAATAATTTCAGAAAACACATTGATACCAAATCTTTCATGAAAGGATTCTTTTCTTTCATGTATTTTGTTGGCTTCTCATCATGTGTGTGTTCTATCTCAGATGTTATTTTCGATTATATTTACTTATATATATATATATATGTGTGTAATTCTAATTTCGACTTGATTGATATCTCTATTTAGATATTGATATTACTTATTGTTATATTAAAAAAAATAATTCATACAATTAGTAAAGTAAAATTAATATATTATTAATTCGTTTCGTAATAAATATGTTTATTTAATTTAAAAAAATTAAATGAAGATTTTTATTGTGTGTAATATAAATATTTTCTGATTAGGGAACTCTTGTCCCCATACATCCCATCATTCTTGTCAAAATATCTTAAACTAATTTGTTATAATATCCACTCAACTAGTCTAACATCCTTTCAATATTACTTTCTCTTCTCTGATGAAAATCTGCATATATCACAACTGGGACATTAAATTTATTTTCAACTGGGAATAATAATTGATTTTGTGGGCCTTTATTAATTTAATGTCAAATCTTATATTAAAATGCCGTATAGAGTGGACCAAATTGTTGTTCCTTACAGATAAAGACTTCTGCTGGTTTTTCATTTTTTTAAAAGGACGTTATGAAAATAAAAGATTTAGTCTATTACCTTCTTAAATCTCAATTAATATGTTTTCAAAATTATCAAAATTATAGATATTCAACAGTAACGGTCAACTATTAACTATTAATAATAATAGTTGGCGGTGTTACGTGATCAATTAGTAACTATTAGCTTTAAAAAACGACTTACCAAATCTTTATTTTTAACTTTTAATTTGTTAAACTACTAAAAATTGGTCATTACGCTCAATCAAACAGATTCATAATCGATCTTTCACCCAATCAAATTGCATGTCTAGCTAGCAAATTACAGCATCAACCTTCCAAAATTTAACATATTCTTTTAAGGGTCCATTTGACATTGAGTTTGCCAAAAACGTTTTAAAATAAAAAAAATTTATTTTTAAGTTTTTTGAGTTCTGAAAATTACTTTTGTAGAGAAGCAAGTAAATAAATATATTTTTTCAGATTTGAAAAAAACAGTTTATAAAAAATTAAAAAAATCAGTTAATTAAATTAAAAAATTTAAATTTGCTTTTTGGACACCTAATAACAATCTCAAACACCTTCTAAATTATTAAAGATAAACTATATATATATATATTATAGTTTTTGCACATTTATTTTTCATGAGGACTAACATTTCCATTCACATTGTTGAAAAAGAAAAGTTTAAGTATGAAGATCAACAAAATTGTTCTTTTTTTTTTTTAACTGAAAAACTGTTCAGATATTATGTTTTCCCTATTTATATATATGCATAATATTGAAATCTTCCCTCATTCCTTTTCTTCTGCTTTTTTTTTTTGAATCTTTTGATTGTAAAATTCGGAAGCACAATTAACAGTCAAATTGAAATAAAAATTAGTAATAAATTCATATTATGAGATTTTTTTTAAGAAATAGGATAAATTTGCTTTCAAAGTTAAATTTATATCTAATTAATTCTAAAATAAATTGATCATCATAAAAAATAGAATCCTCCATTCATTACTGTTTTATAAATCTGCAAATACATAATGATTTGAACTTATCCGTTGTTACTTCTCATTTAATATTAAGACTTTTTGTTGAGCAATTAAGAATTAATTAAAAAGAAAAATTATATATTAATGGTTGTGGGTTTTTTTTTGGCTGTTTACCTGAAAAAGCAAAACCAACGTTAATGTGTGTTTGTGATTTGTGTGGCAGAATAATGATTTTCAGATTAATATTAAGGTTTCCTTCTTTATCAAAAAAAAAAAAAAGCAGAATAATGATTAAATATTTAAAAATGAAAGAGTAGTATAAAATTATAAATAATTAAATAATAAACTATAAAGCATGGTCTTGTGTGGGCTCCAAGCCCATAATGCTGTCCTTGGCCCATCAACATATTAGCCTTCCCCTTTACGCTCCTAAGCACGTGCGTTACTAATCTTAGAGAGAGAGAGGGTGAGGAGTGGGCACCAAAAATGGAAAAAGCTTCTTCGTAATCTTTTGTGATTTTATCTAATGGGAACTTCACTTTAAGCCCTCTTTTTCCTTTATTATTTTCCCTTTATATATATATATATATATATGGCCTATAAAGTTGTGATTTTTTTTTTACACAGAAATTGTTTGAAAACTAAATGTTCCATTTTTAAATTGGATAACATATTGCTTGAATTGAAAATGCTGAATTTCTAAAGTATTTCTCTTTTTAAGAACTTATAAATAAAAAAAAATTTGCTAATACTAGTATGATAATAAGATATCAATTTTGAATCTCCAGTCAAACTTTTTGTACAAAAATAATAAAAATAAATTTTTTAAAAAAATTTACTTACATATATTTAATTCAAAAGATAAAAGAAGAAATGGAATAAAAATCTTTCAAAATGTCAATTAAGGAAAACAAATTCAACCAAATATGACAATTAAAACTAAGCAAATGAAGAGAGTATATTGTTTGTTACCTTAATTATTATTATTAGTAGTCCCCCACTTCTTAACACTCTATTCCTATACTGACCATCACCGCCGTTCTCCTGTCGATGTCACCCACCGGCCGCCCCTATCGCCTATCAACCGCCACAAAAGTCCACCACCACCATTACTATTCCCTAATTGTCTCCCACATTATATTTTCAGTAGCAAATATCGCCACATATAATTATTAATTAATTCACCATTTTTGCACAAAGTCAAATATTGGGTGCCTTTCATTCTTAATCCGTTCATTACATTTTAAGTAAAGTTAGTGATACTGTTAGATCTTATTTTAAAATTATATGAATTCATTTTGAATGTAAGCTATCAAGATCTAATTAAAATCATTATGAATAAATCTTAATTTAATGTTACAGATCTTGACTCATAATTCCGAGTTTTTGAATACAAATTATAATATATTAAAGTATAATTGTAAATTATAATTTAATAACTACTAATTTTATTTTAAAGTTGTGAAATTTCAAACCCTAACTCTAATTAGATTTTTTTTTTAATTTTTAAGTGAGATAAAAAAAAAAAAAGCTAATCGACCTTAACCCATAAATGATAATGGGTCAAGGAAGTGGGCACTATGAGAGGATGGTAGTAGGAAGGCCCTTTATGAGAGTATACATGGAAAGGTAGCTCATTAAGGAAAGGGTATACATCCTACGGTTAATATAAACTTTATCTACAGTCTATCTTTTTTAATACTTTTAATGGGTAACAACTGCCCTATGTCATATCCCTTTAGTGGGGGGGTTGGGGGGACCTCATTTAACTTCCTTTAATGCTTAAAATAAAAGGTTATTTTCAAGGAAAATCAGAAGGATCTTATGCAATGAATACAAATAGTTTGTACCCATTAATGATTCCTGCTGTATTAGGGTTAGTGTTGTTCATTAGTTGGAAGGAAGTCTCTCAAAAGCATACGGGAAAAGGGAAATAGAAAAAGGGTCTTACCAGATTTCATAGAAATAGATATTTCATAAAATAAATTGAGACTCGAGAGAGCTTTAAGGGAATTTTTTTTTTGAGATAAATGCTGCGTCACTTTGATTGGTTGAGTAAAAATTGAGAAAATTCAATTCGATCAACCCATCAATCCAAAATGCTATTAAAAATTAAAATTTTATTTGTAGAGGGTCGGATAGTTAGGATTTTGAATGTATTTGATTACTACTAAATGACAGTTCATGTCGTTATTATGATATGATAAGATGTGAATTATGATACTCAATGTCAAATTTGATGTTTATTTTCGGATCCGACCCTTTGGTTTAATTATTTTTGAAATTTTAGATAAAACATTATATATATATATATATATAAATCAATGCTTTGAATCTTCAACGTTATTAATTGAATTAAAAATACGTATATATATTTCCATCAGAAAGAACTAATATATTAGTCAGGTCCAATTCCATACTCAATGGGTCCAATTGCTTATTTGGTCTTGGCCTTTTATTTTCCGATCGGAGTTGTCTACAGTCTACACTAACTACAAAATTCAGAAAAAAGTAAAAATTTACATATCAGTTTTAATTTTATTTTTTTTTGAATTTCATGGTGGTCCATGAGACTGAACTGCTCCCGAGTGAGTGACTTGATCCTGGAAAACCTTTGCCTTAGACACAAATCTTTTCTGGCATTATGATCAGTTTTCATTCTCCAAATTGAGCATACTTGGAGCATTTTCTTATGCACATTCAAGTCCTGCATAATATGACTATTTCTTATTCCATTTGGTTCTTTCCTGTTGATTGTCAGCTTATAGCAGGTTCCTATAATGGTTCGCTAAAATTGTATGATATTGGGCGTATGCCCTCGACAGTTACAGGAATATATTCAGGCGCTGGTTCAGTCACCTTTGATGATTTTGACCAATTGACATCTGTTCATGCTAATTAATGCTACGGATGAGCTAGTTCTTGCAAGTGGATATTCAAAAAGCATTCTGTATGACATTAACCATGGAAGGCAATACAGATGTTCACAGAAAACATATTAATGTTGTTAAGTTCTCAAACCATTCCCCATCTGTTTTTGCTACGTCGTCATCATTTGATCGGTATGTCAAACTATGGGACTTGAGACAAAAACCAATACAGCCGTGCTCTACATCTTCAAGTTCTAAAGAAAATGTGATGGTTTGCTCTTCTCCAGATGATCAGTACTGTCTTTTCGGATCTGCTGTCGACAATGAGGTACCTTTTGTATTAAGGTTATAGCATGCTTGATTGTTTCATTGCGTACAGTCGTGTATCTGGATCTTTTGTTCGGCAGTGGAGTATCTTGAGATCGACAATTGGATTGTGTCAGGTTCGACAACTTTTGGCTGTTGCTGGGAGGCCACACTTAAATTTTGAGATACCATCAACTGGAAGCTCACAGAATTATACTCGCTCTTACTACATGAGCGGAAGGGATTATATTATAAGTGGGAGTTGTGATGAACGTGTTGTCCGTATCTGCTGTGCTCAAACTGGACGGCCTCTCAAAGACATATCTTTAGAGGCATGTTCAGTTTTCCCATTGAAATGCTGTGTGAGTAATGTCCGAAGTTCAAATTGATTGTCTATAGTATTGTACCTAAAAGGTATTCAGGTGCTCAAATTTTTTATAATTGATTTGCAGGTTAATTCGCTCGCGTCAAGGTTTGGTTTTACCTCCAATATTCTCAACCTTTGAATGGTATGGGAGGATGATGATGACGATGATGTGTGTGTATTTTCTTGTGAATGTAAGTAATATTGAAGACTCATCTCTCATCCCTTTTGTGTATATGTAATATTTAGTTCAATGAGCATTAGGAACTTATCTCGCAGCTTTGAGGCAATGAGCATTAGGAACTTCAAGTATCACCCGGGGTGCAAGAGTATGAAAATTAATCATCTCTGTTTTGCGGATGATTTGCTCATCTTTTGTTACGGAGACAAAAATTCAGCTATTCAAATCAATAATGTTCTCCAGGCTTTCTTTAATACATCAGGCTTACAAGCTAATCCTGAGAAAAGTTGCATTTATTTTTCTGGGGTTTCATCTGAAGTAAAGGAGCATATTTTGCAAGTTCTCTCTTTTCAAGAAGGTGTTCTGCAGTAAAGTATTTAGGAGTTTCTCTAGTTTCAACTAACCTTGGGAAAAATCACTGCCAGATTCTTGTTGACAAGATCACAAGAAGGATCAACCATTGGACTTCAAAGAGCCTCTCTTATGCTGGTAGACTACAACTAGTACATTCTATCCTTATGAGCATGCATATTTACTGGGCTTCTGTCTTCATGTTACCTATTGCTACTGTCAAGGTAGTGGAAGATATTTGTAGAAGCTACTTATGGAAAGGGAATGACAAATGGCAGGGAGGTGGTAATGTAAGTTGGGCTGATGTAACTTTACCAAAAGCCGAAGGGGGTCTAGGGCTGAAGAAAATTCATGAATGGAATCAAGCTGCTATTATTAAACTCGTTTGGGATATTATTGCAAATAAGCAGTCTATGTGGGCCACTTGGGTAGTGTACAATAAATTGAAAAAGCTTAGTTATTAGGGTATCACTAAGCCTCATGAAGCTTCGTGGGCGTGGAGAAACATCGTCAAAATAAGGGAAAAAATTGTCTACTGTTTTGAATACAAATTAGGAAATGGTAAATTTTTTAACTTCTGGCAAGATCCTTGGGCAAATGGTGAGGCTCTGATTTCTAAATTCTCAGGCATTAGTATTGAGGAATCTGATGTGGATTTGAGAAGTAGAGTCGGTGATTTATGGAAAAACGGTGATTGGCAGCTCCCTGACCCAACCAATGAGGATATAGCTACATGGGAGTACTTGAAGTTGAACCATAAAATAGATGAGAGATTTGAGGATTCTATCAGATGGAAGCATACCAAATCAGGTAAGTTCACTATTTTTAGTGCTTGGCAGACATTGAGACAAAAAGACCAGAAAGTCAAATGGAGCAATCTTATTTGGGGGACTGGTTATATACCTAGGCACAGTTTTATATGCTGGCTTGCCTTAAGAAATAGACTAATGACTAAGGACCGTTTGAAGAAATGGGGATTGAGACACTCTACTACTTGTAGCTTCTACAATAGGGATGAGGAAAGTGTCGAACATCTGTTATATCAATGCTCTTTTTCTGCTCAAGTTTGGGACCAAGTGATCCGAAGATGTCAATGGTCTCGAAGTGGCTTTCGATGGAGAAGAGAAGTGTCATGGTTCATCAGGAAGACTAGGGGTAAGTCTCGCCTTGCTATAGTTAGGAGAATTGCTTTCATGGCCACTGTATATTATATTTGGAGAGCAAAAAATCTACTGGTATTTAAAAATGAGAGAATCTCGGTAGAGAACACATTTCAGATGGTTAGAAACAGTGTTATACTTAGGTTCATTAAAGATAAAAGAACTGAAACTCTTAATTGTTGGATGTAAATTGTTTTTTTTTGTGTTTGGGCTATAATCTTGGTACTATGCCTCATGTTCTTTTGTTGTGGTGGTCTTTATGTTAGGGTTGTTGTATGTGGTTGTTTCTTTGTTCAATAAAACTTTTTTTGGTGATTTATCATATTTAGTTCAAAGTGTAAATGATTGAAGTCAAGATATGTTTCAGGTTTTACTAATTAATAGAAACAAATTCTTAGAGTTGGTGAATGCTTCTGTTATTGGCCAAACACTAACTCATATTGATGCACCTGGGATTTGATTTCTATGGGCTAGCTAGTCCGGTTATTTCGATCACTAGATGTGCCCATTCTTTATATATATATATATAAAGAATGGGCACATGTAGTGATGGAAAATAACCGGACCAGTTCATAGAAATCAAATCCTGCTGGTTGCATCAGTATGAGATAGTGTTAGGCCAATAAGTACTGCCCCGGTTATTTTCCGTCACTAGTACAACCGGATGAGTTAGTGTTTGAACAAACTCTTAATTAGTCTTAGATGTGGTCCTTTAAAAAGAAATATATATATATATATATATATATTTCTTTTTAAAGGGTGTAATTAGGTTTAAATTGGAGACTTTACATCATTAAATTATAATTTAATAGTTGAAAGCATAAAAACTTTAACATCTCTAGTTGGTGAAACTAATGCGGACCTAGAATTGATACAATGAACGTGAATGATATTTAGGTAAAAAGAACAAACATCTAGGAGAGGAAAGGCCAGTACAACCTTTTCCAAACAATTTCTGAATTTACTATGCTCATGTTATTAATTAAAAAAAAAAAGAAAAAGGTACTAGAAAGTAGAGAGACACCGTTACTGTATTAATAACTCGCGTTTTTGCAGAAACCACGTGGAGTAAGGCCCAGCCCTCCGAATCTGTCCAAAATATGCTTCAGTCCAGCCTGTTCCCTCACCAACTCTTATTTATTACAACATTTAATTTTTTCTCCTTGACCTAAAAAATATAATATATATATATATATAATCAAACTATATATTATATATTATTTCACATCTATTATACTTACATCTTTATTTTCCTTATATTAAAAAATTAATTATATTCTAAAAAAAAACTGTAATTTACAATGTATAGATAAACAAAAAGGTAAGTCAATTTTTATGAGATAGAAATTATTAATAATCCTAAAAATATATTTATTTATAATTTTTTTAATATATTTCTAAAATTAATAATAAATTGTTTTATATTTATCGATGACAAAACATATCAAACCAAGTTGCCAAATGCCAAAGCCTACTGGTACTGGCCATTCCTATTTCACTCACTCTCTCTTCTATATATAACTAGTTGAGTTCTAAGGTCTCTCTTCACTTCATTGCTCTGTGACTAATTTGAATTGCAAGCATGAGGCTATTCTTTGTTTCTTTTCTTCTCTGTTCACTGCTTCTGAGCTCTTCTTTCTTGGAACCTGTCATGGCTAAGTCTCGTAAGTTGAACCTTTTTCATCTTTTCCAACTTCTAAGTTCCTATCTTTTATTTTATTCTCTCTTTTCTTTGTTGGGTTGGGTTTGAACTCTTTAATCTTATAGTCATTTATTATTATGATATATATATATATATATATATATATATATATATATATATATTGTTTCGGAACTATAAATTCGAGTTGGATTACTTAATCTGAGATCGGTTTTGAAAAATAATTAAACCCCAAAGCAGAGGTTCTTTCATATTTTTGTTTGAGGTTTATTTGGCTGCTTTGGATGTGCAAAAATCTTCTTAAAATTTGATCACTTCATACTTCATATCAGCTTTGGTTTAGTTAAAGTTTGGATTTAAGTGTTTTTGAGAATAATGCTACACTCTTTGGTTCAACCGGTTAGATCAAAGAAAAACTTAGCTATTTATGTGGTCCATTTTATAAACCCAACAAATGCTACACTCTTTGGTTCAACCGGTTAGATCAAAGAAAAACTTAGCTCTTTATGTGGTCCATTTTATAAACCCAACTAATGCTACACTCTTTGGTTCAACCGGTTAGATCAAAGAAAAACTTCGCTCTTTATGTGGTCCATTTTATAAACCCGACTAATAGTTCATGACATTTAAAAAGATCATAATTTATTTAATAATTTTATAATGAAAATTAAGTACTATTAGATTTTTCTATTTCAATATAATTTTCAATAAGAAATCTATTTCTTGAATGGAATATCTATTAATATTTTAGTTAGATAATTATAATTTTTTTTTCTAATGCTATATATAAATATACGATTGATTTTTGGTGGTGATGAATGTGTAGCTTACTGTGACAAGAAATGCAAGGAAAGGTGTGCAAAAGCAGGAGTGGAAGATAGGTGCATGAAATACTGTGGAATATGCTGTGCAGAATGCAAGTGTGTGCCCTCTGGAACTTACGGAAACAAGCACGAGTGCCCTTGCTATAGGGACAAGAAGAACTCCAAGGGCAAACCTAAATGCCCTTAAATCTTACATTTTAATTAAGAAATGATATCAGTAATAATTAGCATTAAATCACGAATTTATAACTGTGAGTGTGTGAAAGTATTTAGTGTGACAATATAAAATAATCTTAGATTTGTCCAATAAAACTTATTAATTAATTAATTAATGGTGTTTCTTTGTATTTTTATATTATGGGTGTGATCTTGTTTGTTGGAGACCAATGGATTCAGATTTGCATAAATTTAATTATTTTTGTTGGGTGTTTCACCTCAAATTTGAATGCTGGCAAAGATACCAATAGCAAATGTGTCATGACGGGGGCCTCTTCTTAGCCTTCGAGACATCTCCAATCCAACATTAATTTAGGTTAAAAATGAAATTTGACACATTATAATGTCATTTCATCTTAAAAAAATACTTGATAAATTATAGAAAATGAAGTAAAATTGGGAAGAAAATGAAGAAAACTTCAAGGAAAATGAAGATAAATTGAGATTTTTGATGGAAAGTTGAAGGGAAGAAGAAGTTAGGATAATATGCACGTGTGTAATAATTTTTATTATTAATTTTTTGAGTTAATATTTTTATTAAAGTTGAATAAATTTTTTTTGATAAATATATTTGAATAAAATTAATTTGACTTTTAATTAGCTAATTGATTGAATGAATATTAATAATATTACTAAATATTAAAATTTATCATGGATGAATATATAAAAAAATATTAAAGTTTATTTTGTAAAATAATTAAATAGTATGAAAGTAATAAAAAAATATAAAATAAAGTATAAATAGAAATATATATATATATATATATATATATATAATATTTTTTTTGTAAAAAATGATATTATGAGTTAGAAATAAATTTACTATAGTTATATTATTTTAGTATAAAAGTTATGCCAAAATAATATTTTAGATTCCATGAATAACTAGCATTTGGAGTTTTAGAATTACCCAAGTTCAAATCCAAAATTACAAAAATAAAAGAAAACTGATAATAATTCTTTTGTTGATACTTTATATTACTTTCAATTTAATTAATAATTCAAATTTTTTACAACTAAATTTCTAACCTTAATGAATAATATTAATTTGGATTTTATGTTAATATTATTCATTCAAACGGATGGAAAGCTAATGGTCGATAAATGTACCCCATTTCACACCCACAATTAACCATATCCACTTTTTGTCCATTTAAATGAATGAAAATTAACATAAAGATTCAAATTGAGTTGTTTACTGAGATTAGAATTTTCAATTGCAAAAGAGGACAAAAAAACTAATAGTTAAGGTAAACATATTACTATTCATCAAGCTTAGAGTTTTAATAAAATGTTTAATTAAAGGTTTAGATTGTTATTATTTAATAAAATTATGGTTTTAACTGAAAGATTGATTTAAAATTTAAAATTGAAAGCAAACATGGATGTTAGTCTTTTTTTTCCTTTTCATTTTTTTAAGAAAACGGCACAGTTTAGACATTTTTATTAATAAATAAAAAAGAGAGGTTTGACCTACTCTAAAATTCTAAAATTATAATATTAATTTTTGTTATATTCTCAGTTAAATTTTCTGTAAAGAAAATGTTAAATTTAGGTGAAATGACAAAAAAAAATTACTATTTTCTCTTGTAATTTTAATGTATTATACAAATAGTTATAAGTAAAAAATAATATTTTTTATTATTAATGGTAAATATTTTAAAATTTAATATGACGATTTTTTTTTTAAATCAGATGTTATTAGTAACTCTAATATAATGGCTCAAACCTCGGTTAAATAGTAATTTTCCCAATAGAAAAATGAAATCCCCCTCCGCAATTTTTTCGAATCGCAATTGCGCTGCTGCTGATAGAGGGAGAGAGAGATTTTCTCAAGTTGAACAATGGAGAATTCGAAGGTGCAAGAGGTAAGTACCCATCTTTCTCTTTATCTTCATACTCTCCCTTTATGCATAAGGTCTTATCTTATACAATTTCGGATTCACTTTCTGTTCTTGGAAGATTATAGAGAAGCAAGTACTCACCGTTGTGAAGGCTGTGGAAGACAAGCTGGATGATGAGATCGCCGCTTTAGATCGTCTCGATATTGACGATCTTGAGGCGCTTAGAGAGAGGCGTATACAGCAGATGAAGAAAATGGCTGAGAAACGCAGCCGTTGGATCTCTCTCGGTCACGGTGAGTACTCCGAGATTCCCTTCGAGAAGGACTTCTTCTCAGCCGTCAAAGCCAGCGATCGTGTCGTTTGCCATTTCTATCGCGACAATTGGCCCTGCAAGGTACTCCGCCTTTGCCACAAAATTTGATCTTTTTTAGGTTATAAGGAGCAATGTGAAATGGTCCTCAGCGAATTCAAGCTTAATAATTTGGCTGAGTAAGATTTAGTTGAAACCCAATTGAAAATTTGCTATGAATGGGGCAAAGAAAAGATTAAGGCTTTTGCTACTTAAAAATTGTATTTTTGGTTTCCTGAAGTTATGCTTTTCATAGATGATTCTTCACATTTTATATTTGTTGAACTTTTGAATTTTGAAAAGGACTCGTAGCCCTTTGTATTAGACCAGCTCTTTTATGATGTCAAGTGTTAAAATTTTAAGCTATTTGTGATATTTCACTTTATTGTGTTTCGGTTCATGGATTAAATGAACTACCTCACTTGTGTTTTGTAGACTGTTGCATGGCGTTTAATTAGGTTTCAGTTAATAGAACAAATTCATTGCCTTGGTCGCTGTTAGATAGTAATAAAGTGTAATGGTGTATTACGTAAATGTTGAACGATATTCATATTCATGGTTAGCTTCCATTTTCATGTTCGTGTATTTTTCCTTCCTCCTCCCAAGAATCTTCCTTTCATAATCCCTCCGCTGGTCCAATATTCCACAGCTTTAATACACTGCAATAAAATTTCTTGTGAAATGACGTCATTTTAAGGAAGTCAAAGAAGCCAATAAAAAGGGGAAATCGGAGACTTGTGGTGGAATACAGTATATTACTTCTTGGCCTAAAGAGAGATTAGTCCATAGATGATGTGACTAAAAGGGAAAGGAGCTGCATTTTCTTCACCCTTTTGCTCCCCTTTAGTTGCGATGCTTTGATTCCATATATGTAATAGGGATGAAATACGTTGAGTCTATGTCCTCTTGAGAACTTGGGGCTATGGATGAGCCAACTTTGGCCATATAATTAGCCATGGGCTTTGTTTAATTTTTGGGGAGTAGTGACCCATTTGTGCTAACCCTGTTTGCGCTCCATTGCTTGGCTCTTGAGACACCAGAAAGATTTTTAATTTCTAGAATTTTCTTATTATTTTATTGTTTGGGCTACTCAAATGTGCGGTTGTTTGATAGGTAATCATTGAAATGAAGGGTCAAAAATTTGATGCGTGAGTTCATATATTTATAGAATATGAAATGTAGTTATTTATTTGATTTACTTTTATGTAGAAAAAATTCATGAGTATAAATTGTCTGTGACTATGTCTAAAATGACTATGTCTAAAATATATTTCTAATAGAAAAAAAAAATTAGGTTAAGCATGATTTTCTTAGTTCATGGTTACAAATTCTGGATCTTACATCGTACAATTTCAAATAGAATTCATAATTTCAAGTCCCTCCATCCAAATGGACCTTTAAGTAATTCTGCCCTCTCCTACAAACTGCAAAAACTTTCATCCCAATTTTAATGAGATTGCACATATATCATTTCAAGTTCTATTGTCAGAAAAAAATATGTTGTTGCCGCTATCATTTTGACTTGGAAATTGGAAGTTGCAATCCACGTACATAGTTCATTTGCAGGTGATGGACAAGCACTTGAGCATATTGGCTAAGCAGCACATAGAGACACGTTTTGTGAAAATTCATGCTGAGAAAAGCCCTTTTTTGGCAGAGAGACTTAAGATCGTGGTTCTCCCAACCCTTGCCCTTATAAAGAATGCCAAAGTGGATGACTATGTGGTATGTCTGAAGGATTGTCTGTTGACTGAATTCATCATTTTTCCTTTCACTATTTGATAATTGCATTGTGTTTATAATATGTTTAGGTGGGGTTTGATGAGCTTGGCGGGACAGATGAGTTTAACACAGAAGATTTAGAAGAGAGGTTGGCTAAATCTCAGGTCATCTCTTTTGAGGGTGAATCATCATTAAATTCATCAAAAGCTAGCAAACAAGCCAGGAGTGTGAGGCAAAGTGAGAGTCATGACTCATCAGATTCAGATTAAAATGCACTGTTCTTGATGAGTGGAATGTTGCTCGTATATGTAGCTCAATCTATCCAAGTATCGCCTGATAGATTGAGGTGGCAATGTTATATGATTTTTTTTGGTTATTTTGTTGTCATTTGTCCCCATATGACATTGACTTGGTGCTATTTACTCTCGTGCTGTTAAAAGGAATTGAGTTCTTAATAGAAGCTGGAATTTTTCATATAGATCCCCTTTTGTTTCTCATAGACTGATGTGAAGATGAGCTATTGAGATAAATTCTCCTTTATTTGCCATTAATTCTCCATGAGGTTCAGAATCGCTTTATAACTAATAGTTATGACTTTGGATTTTCTATCATAATATAATGAATTTTTAGAAACCACTGTGGGAAACGAAATGAGCTAGTTCACAGGGGTGTATCTACCTCTTCACCTGCTGGGGAGAAGGGTGGTGGGGGGGAATTTACCTTATAAATTTATTTTTTTTATCCCTTTTAAAAAAAAAATGATCCACTAAAAATTGAAAATAAAAAATAATAACATAACCAAACACCTGTCCAGCTATGTCCACTCATCCATTTAACTTTTTCTTCCTACAATTCCATCTCCAAACACTTGTCCAGCTAATTTCATTGTGCAACAACTTCTCTGGTGACACCTATTCAGCAGCTTCACTATTCATTTAAGTCATTAAGTGATTTCACTTTAATGTATAGTACAATAATCAGTCGAACTTAGAAATGAGTATTTTATGAAAGTATGAATTGCAAAATAAAAATAAAAATGACTTTCATTCATATTTTTATGATGGCGTGTAATGTAATTTTTGCATACAGGGCCCAAATATGTAGCATATAAATTTGTGTTGCATATTTTTTTAAATAAAAAAATCACATTTCTAACTAAGAAGTTAAAAAAAATATATGAATAATTTTTTTTAATAGAATAAAAAGTATTTTAGATAATTTTTAAATATAGAGAGTACATTTTTTTTACAAGTTCAATAAATTATTTATATTTTACTTTTTATTTTACTTTCTCTCTTATAAGTTAATGTTTAATTAAAAAAAGTAGATGAGTTTAGTATAAAGAGAAAAAAAATATTTTAGAAAAATATATAAATAAAAAAATAAAATATGTATAGAAAATAGATATATATTAATTATAAATATCTGGAGAATTCACTATATAAATGCGAGTAATGGTAAAAACTCGACGTATAAAAGCAAAAATCAAATTGACAGAGAACTGTATTTTTGTTATTTAAACTGTAGAGAAATTTCAATGCTTTTTCTCAGAGGGGAAGCTATCGGCAAAGATATAGACATAGCATACATGCATGTGTATTGAGGACATAGATAACTAAAGCATACCGCGTGAACGAAACGTGGCATAGCAGAGGGGGGCAGCTAATGCCACGTAAACTGCAATTCCTTAAACGTGTCTAAATATAGGGTTTGTTTTTGAAAACGTGTCCAAATTTGACGATCCCATTTAGTGATTATATCATGCACACTTTAACGACAGCAGCAATGTTAGAGTTGTGCATAGTTGAATTTAAGCATATTCCGGTTCTGTTCAGGGGGAAAAAAAAAGAGGAGCATAGTTTGGTTGAGTGGAGGAGAGTGATCATGTCGGGGGCACAAGGAGCACAGCCGCCGGGATCCACGACGGCGACAACATATGAGTCGGTGGAGGGAGGAGAAAACAGAACTAAGACAGAGCTGCGTTCCAAGGAGGATCAGGGTATGATTCAGATTGATAAAATCCAGGACAAAGTTCCCGACGCCGCCGGCAAAGGCGGCCCTGTCTTTGGCGCCGGTGAAGAGGAGGACAAGAAGGATTTGGGTGTTACTGGCACCGGCCCTGCCTAGCGTTTCTTTATATATATATATATATATATTTTCTCGGATAGCTTTTGTGGTGTTGGATTTAGTGTTAATTTTACGTTCTCCCTGTCCCATTGTTCAGTATAACTCAGAAATAAAAATATAATGTTTGTGAACAATTTTAAAGTTCTCTATTTTTTTTCTTAGAAATGAAAAAGAAATTTCATCTAAACATGAGCAATCAAATTTTTTGGTTTCATTTAGTACGAGGAAGACACGGTTTAGATCATTTCCATCACCCCCATCATCCCGAAGTGGATCCTCCTTGCTTATTGGGGACAACATAGACAATGTGCGCTTGGGAGTAATAGGAGGATGTATCTGCATTTGTGATTCTTCTCATTATAAACTGTGGGGGGGGGGGGGGTGATGAAGAATTATGGCGTCAAAAAATCTTGACTAAAGTTGTAAAAATTGGTATGCGATGTGGTAGATGGTCTTATGGGTTTTATCAATCCATAAGTACATGAAGACAGATTAATTGCAAGGAAAAAAAAAAACAACATTAGAGTATTCTAATAACAAACAAAAGAAGTATTCTTTCACACAAATAACTGTCTATTTGCAAGGGCAGAATAGGCCATCTTACTTCAAGCCTCTCCACGTCAACGAAAAAAATTTGTATAACCAACAAACATTTCTATGTACAGATTGAGGCATTATACGCACAACACTTTCAAGCAATTTGTTCGTCTCCATAGGCATCATTTTCCATATTGCTTGTTAAGGATAGAAGTTCCATCAGTTGCATTCGATACTCGAGGCCTCGAAGATAGTGTCCCAGAAGCATACACCTTCAAGAATGAATAATACAATGAAAAAAAGAACAATATTGTTTAGAATCTAAGTCAGTAATTAAAATTAGTTTCACAAAAAAAGGGGGTATGATTGACACAGAATGTTGAGGTGCTGATCCAATACTTCCCACAAGATGGGAAAAAGTATCGACCACGAGAAAAAAAGATGAAAGGATGTGGTCTAACCAGAAGAGTAGGCGTGCTAGATAGTCCCTTGTTAACGATATGAGGGGCTGGAACTGCAGAGAAGTGTTTTCAACAAGTTCAGCGCAATCTTCATCCCCAATATTTCGTGTCCCAGTTGATGTGTGCTCCGATTGAGGTGGAGCCTTGGAGTGCATCTTAGGAGAAAGAGTTGCAAGGAGACCATGGACTGCAGAGTGAATTACTTCTTTCAATTCCGGAGATGTGGGTTCTGATAACTCAGCTACCTGTTCATTATTTAATTGGATTAGTTGAGACAACCAACTTAAATCCCTAGGTTTCACATGAGATAGGAGTGCTAGAGAAAGCTTGATCCCATGGAGCCGGTATAAAATCCGTATTAGAAACAGAAGGTGAATGCTGTACAGGATATGCAAGTTAGGAAAGAACATCACATGCTATTGGGTATATAAGAGACTTAAAATCAGGTTCAATAACATAAATGTTTGTATAAGAACATGCTGCTCATAACCTGATAGATTGCACTAAGGAGAGCCAACAGTTAAACCAAAAGCCATATCTCGTCCCTATACATCACCAACATAAATTAGACCACACTACAGCATTGTAATTAATTTAAGAGATTATAGAAAGCAAAAATAAGTTCATAGCCTTTAGAATTGGCATCAACTATGGTCAACATGCTTTAGCAAACATTTAGTAGAAACAAAACAAGACCAGCTTTCATCAAAAACTTGCCCATATGCCAATTTCTGTCATAACATAGCAGCGTTATTCAAGTTAAACCCTTGCTGCTCATCCTCATTAAGAACAGAAATATCAAAATAGATGCAGAGAAAATATCATCACATGTTATCATTTACTCCCAGAAGTCTTAGGGAGGTTTTTGCAACTACACTAAGAAAATATTGGAGCAGAATGTTATTATTACATGTGATGATAATTAAATGCAATTAAATATTGGAGCAGAATGTTATTATTACAAGCATTAAAATCCTGCAATCGCCAATTTGATGTGAAGCCTGCAACGACTGCAACTTATAGAGCATGTCATTACAGGCAAATGTTTGGTAATTTAGAAAACATTACAAAACCTTAAACAAAGGAGCCTCAGTGGCAAAACAACCATGAGAGTGATTAGAAAAAATATAGAACCTTTTCTGGTTGTAGTGACCTTAAGTAGTCCAGCAAGTCATTTTTTTCTTCACCTACAAACTGTTGCATTTGAAGAGCAGCACTTTTCCTCTTAACTTCATGGAGTTCCTTCAATATACCAAAAAAAGGAAAAGAAAAAAAGAAAACTAGTGCTTTTGTATCCCGACCATCGTAAGTGGACTATTGAGAACATACATATAAAGCAACAAAAGAAACAATGAGAATATTCAAATTCAAAAGGTAAAATGAAGGATAAACATATAAAGAAGCAGAGCATCAACAGCAGATATACATTGGGACCACAAGTTTTAAGGTACTCCCCCACCCCAAAACAACTCCCAAGCACCATTCAAAGAGGAAAAAAAAAACCTTACACACAATATTTTTTACATTTCATTACGTGCACAATATTATACGATAGATGCACATAATCATCTTTTAAAAAGCCTTAATAAGTCATCTGAATACGACTAACCCATGATAACGTCTTAAGAAATAGCATAGTCAAGGCCGAAAGCCAATTTTTAGTTGTCGAGCTTATAACCTAAATTTGAAAAATACTGTCTCAATTATATAAAAAGTTAAAACTGACAATTATTAGAATAAAAACCACAATTTAAAATGTATAGAGACATAGGCATTATGTGAAGATTATAACGTTAGTACAACCCCCTCAATTTAATTGTCTAATTCTGCACTGAGAGCATTTATCTTAATTTTAATAAAACAAAATGAGAAGTCTCATTAAGAGTTCAGTTGATAACAGAAGAGAAAGGGCAGATTCACCATTGCAATAGTGACTGTTGCTTGTCCATGGCACTTTGTCATCCTAATCATCTCAAAATATCTTGACAAACTCAAAGTGCCAGAGACATACATTCTCGCAGTCTTGTTTTTCTTTTGAGATATAAGAATTACACATAAGGAGCCCATAAGTCAAGTACCTCTTACATTCATATTTATAGTTCTAATACGCTAAATCAAGAAGGCCCAACCAGATTGATAGAAGAAACTACTACATCAATTTCCATTGGCCAGGAGGGAAGGTAGAAAATGAACAAAAACAGAAAGCTCGCGATCTTAACAAATTTTCTTCTTCTTTTTTCTGAAAAAATAAAAAATATAAGACAAAATTAAAACAAAAAAAATGAAAGAAAGAGCTTCCGGATATTTTTGGAAAAAAAAAGTACAAAGCATTGCCCAAATGTTTTGTAAGAAACCAAATGACCGACAGGACATAGGAATTAAAATGATAAACAAATAATAGAAGAAATATGGCAATCTGCAGTCTAGTAAATATACTAAGGCTGAATGCTTCAACTTGCAATAATATCAATAAACATGCATTTTACTAATAGTAACATTAGCTTAGTGAGTGACCCATGCATAACATTCCAACCTGACAAATTTTTCCATTCACTCTTAAGGGCCCCTATGCAACCTACCGTTTGCATCATAATTCAGGGTCTTTCTCTAATATCCATGGAACCTTTACCAGTTTAAACAATAGTATGCATATATGTAAATTCATACTCGAGCAAGGGATAACAGTTTACAACCAAGATACCATGAATATATCCTTGTTTATGTAAACTATAACATCAAAATAGAAAAACCATGATTTGCTTGTTCATGTACCAAGAAAATTTCTCAGAATAATACCTTTTTCACAGAAGATAAACAAGATTCCAGATGAAGAATATATTGTTCAGCTTCAGGGGACATTTCACCAAGGCCTTCAATACTGATATTATCAGATGGGTCTTCAGTTACCTTTTCAGATTTGTCACTGTTTCCATGGTATTTATTCATTTTCACACTGTCAAACTCTGTTCCTAGCAAATCATGTTTACATGTTTCTAATGGTGGCTTTTCAATAAATCCTTCGTGCACTTCAAGGTTTCTTTCAAGACAAAGCCTATATTCAGCATTCCGTAGTGTATACCTACAATTCAAGCAAAAATACAATTTCTGATATTATACTATAGAATAATTCTTAAAATATGAAATAAAAAAAAGGCCACTGAAATTGTTATCTATTACATCTGAAGCAATTAAACAACTTCTGATCAAGTAACAAAGGCGTAATTAACATCTCTGATTCAAGATTGATAAGAGATATAAATGGAATCTTATTCAAACTGCAACATGCCCCATCTTATCATAAGCTAAATTCGAAGGGCGATTAATATCACAAACTAATATCATATATTATATCAATGCATTCTGACTTTGAAGGATAGCAGCAGAACAAGAACAAATGTAAGAATATTATGAACAACCATACCCAGTCATCATTGAGGAGACCAATAATTTGGAGAGTGGTTCCCACAAAGCCTCAATAGAAACTTTAAACCGATCAGATGGAAGTAATCCCAACATGCCAGAGATGGTCCTCTTCATAGCATCCAATGTAGTAGGTGGAACGTCTCTCTGGATAAGGCTCACATCCAATGGTTCTACATCTTGTATCAAATCTGAAAGAACTGATTTCTGAAAGAACAAACACCTAGAAGCATTAAGACAGAATATTCACCAACAATGTTGGGCAATCTTTAAAAACAAGCAAATTAATTTTACTACTTATTGACAAATTGTCTTCTCAAGTAACTGAAATAATAACAGGTGCCAGGTAGTATGGAGATAGCTTATCTCCAATTGCAGAAGCAGTTACAGAAAACCCAACAAAAATTGGACGGAAACTTCATGCGGAAGGGACATGTAACTTAAAGATGCTGTCTTCATTGCAAAAAGTAGGTATGTGTGGAACTACAAAATTTCAACACTTAATTTATTTCACTTATTCCTCTCTCTCTAAAATTTACTGAGTGTTTATATATATGAACTATATAGCAGATTGCTATACAAGCATACCCCCAACATACCCTTTCTAGAAATAAAGGCTTAATATTTAATAATTTCAGAATACAAAGAAAATCTTGATTATGAGTTGTTACCAATCCTCAAATCTTCTATTTTGTTGGTTTGCTTCCCATTTTGATGGGTTTCACAACATTCCACATGTCCTAAACAAGTAAATACTTGAGTAACTAATTTGTGAAGCCTTTTAGAGCCAACGACTTTAAGGCCTTATAATCTAGACCTGCTTCCAGTAAACTGGTAAGTTGAAGATTTGAATTCTAATAGCTGGAGTAGATTTCAATTCCCTTGTGTTGAGGGAAACATAAGATAGTATGTATATATAATTTCAACAGCTCATTAATTTTGAATTCAATAATCAAATTTCTTTTTAAAACAATTGTTTGTACTTTGAATTCAAATTGAACTATGCGATTATCACAGCACCAGGAACTAATTAATACAAAAAAAACACGTTTGAAGTTTATGCTTTGCATTACTTCAATTTATTTCAAGCTTCATTAATTCATTGCTGAATCAATTTTCTCCAAAGAATTCAACTTTTTTCACATTTTTAAATAAGAACGTAGCAATGTAATGAAATTTGAGCAAAATAAAAGCAAAATTCCTGCACAAATGAAAAAGAACAAAAAGTTCAAACTTTATGCTTTGGATTACTTGAATTAATTTCAAGCAAAAAGAATGGAACTTGTTCACTGTCTTCCAAAAGAACATAGAAAGCAATTAAATTCGAGTTAAACAAAAGAAAAATCCCTGCATAAATGACAAATCAATTAAATTCAAAGGAAGAAAACCCAAGTCGTAAACACTAACCTTATCACGAGAATTCCACTTTTGATTAGAAGATGAAGCGGAAATAGAAATGAAATCATCAGAAGAGGAAGCGGGAATCAGGGTTCGATTTTTTCTGGGGTTTGAAGCAACAGAAGGAGAAAGAGGAGAGACAAATGGAGAATAATTATGATGGTGGTGAAAGGAAGAGAGAATACGAGGAGGAGGAATAGAAGATGAGAGAAAAGAGGCAAAGGCTGCCATAGAAAACAACCTTAAGTTGCAGTCTTTATCTCTCTCTTCTTCTTCTTCTTTCCTCTGGGAGCCGTTGTCTTCCTCTCTCCTTCTCCAGTCAAAATCAGAAGAAGCTTCGGCCACAATATTTGTGAATGGATGGTGGCGAACACGCACGTTGAGGCCACTGCTTTTGTAAATGGTCAAACATTTGTCAACATCCTATTGGCTTACATAAATCCCGATATCCTTTTTTGTTTTTCATTATGAAATTGTAAATATTTTCATTATGAAATTGTGGATTTCTTTTTCTTGTTATTAGTATTTTTTTTAAAAAAAATTGATCGATTAACCAGTAATAACAAAAATGAAATGTCTTAAATTCAACATCCAATCTCTACAAAACGTACAAAATAATTAAAAAAAAGAATTAAAATTTTTACACGAATCAATGAATTAACTATTCATAACTGACTATAATTTCAATCAATTCTAGATTCTATCAACTCCATGACATTTTCTCATCAGCTTAGAAAAAAATTAAAAAAAATATATATGTTTGATTGCTTTTTCAATAGAAATCCTTTTTTTTAATTACAATTCAAACATTAAATTTTACAATTTCTTTCAAGATGTTCAGTTATTTCTAGAACCCATATTATTAATTTATTATTGAACTATTAACCCATTTTCTTTAACCTGCTACTTAGCAGCTCCACATGTTCAGTTTTCTTTCTTCAATATAGCCACATCCAACAAAAACATCCAGTCCTGTTCTGTTGTTCACTAAAAATCCTGATGACTAGTAGAAACATTAGTTTGGTAGAGTTGAAAATGGTATAAAAAGGAAACAAGAGATGTCGAATATTTCCTCAAACAAAATATTATTCAATTTCATGTTGTGGAAATCGGGTTAGTTTCCACCAAAATGAATAATTGTGCCAAAAATTAAGACAAAGAAAAATTCCCAGGTAGTTGGTGGAGTCACAAATGGTCTCCCTTAAAAACCAACTTCCTTAGACTCTTGAGTCTTGGTGACAGAATTTTTCTAAGATAATTTAAAGCACAATATATCACAAAGTAAAAGACCCGACAATAGCTATTAAATAGAAATAAAAGGAACACCAGAATTTAACGAGGTTCGGCCAATTATGCCTACGTCCTCGGACACTACTAAAATAATATTTCACTATTTCAAAGAAATATTACAAAGTGAAATATTACAAGAGAGAGAGGAAAAATACAACCAATCTTAGAAGTAGAGAGATTGGTGGTTTTTTGGGATGAATTGTTAAGAGAGGATGAAGTCCTTTTATAGCCTAATGCTATGGTGGAAAAATCATCTCTTTCCGATGTGGGATTGTCATATTTCAACAAATCTCCACCTTGACAATCTCACAATTCCAAACAAACATCCTCTAAACTCTTATATTACAAATTTCAGTAATGTCTCCAAATGCGCTTCAAAGCGCCCAATTTCAAATTCTAATAACATTTATCAAGTCCAAACAATGTTGGAACTTGACACTTGTCACAACTTTCGTTGCCATATCTGCGGGATTTTCAGCAGTCAAAATCTTCTGAAGAAGTATCCCACCATCTTCAAGAATTTCCCGTACAAAATGATATCGAACATCGATATGCTTCGTCCTTGTATGATAAACTTGATTCTTTGCTAAACAAATAGCACTTTGACTGTCACAATGCACTTTGACATGCTTCTGACCAATTCCCAAGTCATTCAACAACCCCTGAAGCCAAATTGCCTCCTTAACAGCTTCTGAAACTGCCATGTACTCTGCCTCTGTTGTAGACAAAGCAACTGTTGACTGTAAGGTGGACTTCCAACTAACCGGTGCCTTTGCAAGTGTGAACACATAACCGGTAGTAGATCGACGTTTGTCTAAATCACCTGCATAGTCGGAATCACAATATCCAACTATATATTGACCACTTTTCTCATCCCGCTCAAACATTATACCAACATCTACAGTATTCTGAATATACCGTAGAATCCATTTCACAGCTTGCCAATGTCCTTTGCCAGGATCATGCATGTACCTGCTCACAACTCCAACTGCTTGTGAAATGTCAGGCCTCGTACACACCATTGCATACATCAAGCTACCAACAGCATTTGCATATGGAACCTTTGACATATATTCTCGTTCTTCATCACTTTTCGGAGATAAAGATGCACTGAGCTTAAAATGAGGAGCAAGTGGAGTACTAACTGGTTTTGTATTCTCATTTATCCCAAAACGCTTTAGTACTTTTCTCAGATATTGTTTCTGAGTCAAACAAAGTCTCCCCAATTTTCTGTCTCTGCATATCTCCATACCGAGAATCTTCTTAGCTTCCCCTAAATCCTTCATTTCAAATTCCTGATTTAGTTGAGCTTTTAACTTCTGAATCTCTCCTTCATCTTTTGAAGCTATCAGCATATCATCAACATAAAGGAGGAGATAGATAAAGGAACCATCCCGTAGCTTGCGTAAATATACACAATGATCATATTTGCTTCTTGTGTATTTCTGCCTTATCATAAACTTGTCAAATCGTTTGTACCACTGTCTTGGAGATTGCTTCAATCCATACAACGATTTGCTCAACTTGCACGCCAAATTTTCTTTTCCAGCAACTTTAAATCCTTCTGGCTGAGTCATGTAGATTTCTTCTTCTAAGTCTCCATGTAAAAATGCAGTTTTTACATCGAGCTGAACTAGTTCCAGATCAAATTGTGCTACCAAGGCCAACAGTATTCTAATGGAGGAATGTTTTACAACTGGAGAAAACACTTCATTATAATCAATTCCCTCCTTCTGAGCGTAACCTTTAGCTACCAATCTTGCCTTGTAGCGGATATCATTCTTATCAGGAAATCCGTCTTTCTTTGCATAAACCCATTTACAGCCAATCGCTTTCTTTCCCTTTGGCAGACTTGCTAGCTTCCATGTCTGATTCTTTTCAAGGGACTGCATCTCTTCTTCCATAGCCTTTCTCCACTTTTCTTCTTCTGAGCTTTGAATAGCTTCACAATAAGTGGAAGGAATCTCATCATCTACTGAAGATGTATAATTAGTCATATCTTCAAGTCGAGCAGGTTTCTTAATCTTCCTTTTCGGCTTTCGTAGTGCAATTGGCTCAAGTTGCTGAGGAGGTTCTTGTGCTGAAACCTCTGCTTCCTCATCTGATCCATTTTCTACCATTATCTCCTCTTCTTCCGTAGGAGTAATTTTATCAGACTCTACAATTGCTGGATCAACAATTCTTCTTCTATCAAACTCCACCTGTTTGGGAGTTTCCTCCACCTGCTGTGGAGAACCATCCGTCTGCTCCTTTGTTACCTTTAACATGGTAGACTCATCAAAGGTAACATCTCTACTAAAGATTATTTTCTTCGTCTCTGGGCACCATAGTCGATATCCTTTGATACCAGAGGATATCCCCATAAAGATAGCTTTCTTTGCCCTTGGATCTAACTTTGATTCCTTAACATGATAGTATGCAGTGGAACCAAACACATGTAAGGAATTATAATCTGTAGCAGGTTTTCCATACCACACCTCCAAAGGTGTTTTGCCATTGATAGCAGTTGATGGCAAACGATTAATGAGATGACATGCGTATGTTACAGCCTCAGCCCAAAACTGTCTGCCTAATCCAGCATTAGACAACATACACCGAACTTTCTCCAGTAGAGTTCGGTTCATGCGTTCAGCCACCCCATTCTGTTGTGGTGTATTTCTGACAGTGAAATGTCGAACAATTCCTTCATTTCTGCAAACTTTCATGAAGGGATCACTTGTGTACTCTCCGCCATTGTCTGTTCGAAGACACTTGATCTTTCTGCCCGTCTGAGTTTCTACCATCTTCTTCCAGATGAGAAAAACTTCCAACACTTCATCCTTTGTCTTCATTGTATACACCCATACTCTTCTTGAACAATCATCAACAAAGGTAACATAGTAGTGTTTACCTCCCATTGAAGCAGTTTTGGAAGGACCCCATACATCTGAGTGAACATAATCCAGAATACCCTTGGTATCATGGATTGCAATGCCAAACTTCACTCTCGTCTGCTTCCCTTTGATGCAATGCTCACAGAAGTCCAATTTGCAGGTTCGCACTCCTTGCAATAATCCTTGATTCGCCAGAAGTTTCAAGGATTTTTCGCCTGCATGCCCCAAGCGCATATGCCACAATCTGGTTATTTCTAGCTCATGGTCATCACTAGAAACTGCTGCTGTTGTTCCAACAACTGTATTGCCTTCATAGTAATACAAGTTGTTGCTCCTTTGAACTCCTTTCATCACCACAAGTGCTCCAGATATAACCTTCATTACTTCATTTTTAATGATTATAGTGAAACCCTTTCTCCCAAGGATTCCCATAGAAATGAGGTTTTTCGTCAGACTGGGCACATATCTTACGTCTGTCAGAGTTCTGATTGATCCATCACGATTCCTCAATTGGATTGAACCAATTCCAGTTGTTTTGCAAGGGCTGTCATTTGCTGTATAGACAACTCCACCTTCAATTTCTTTAAAATCGAAAAACCATTCCCGATTGGGACACATATGGTGGCTACAGCCTGAATCCAGGATCCAAGCAGTCGAACTGCTTATTGATGGCATCAATGCTAATGAAAAATCTGAATCATCACATTCAGCTACATTTGAATCTGCAACAGCCTTGCCTTTGTCAGATTTGCTTCTCAACTTAGGACAATCTTTCTTCCAGTGCCCCTTTTCTCGACAAAAAGCACATTCATCTTTGCCCACTCTGGACTTTGATCTGTCTTTCTTTCCCCTGTTCTTATTTTTCGAACGGCCTCTTACTATCAAAGCTTCAGCTGCTCCACTGGTGCTATCCTTCTTGTCTTTTCTCCTCAATTCATAGCTGTATAGTGCAGCACATACTTCACTAAGAGACACCTCAGCTTTCCCATGGAGTAGAGTAGTTTCTAGAAACTCAAACTCCTCAGGAAGGGATCCCAACAGCATTAGGGCCAAATCTTCATCTTCAAATGTCACATCCAAGTTCATCAGATCTGCTACAAGTTGATTGAAATTGGTGATGTGATCATTCATCGTGGTACCAGAAATATATGTGAATCTGAACAGTCTTTTCTTCATATGAAGCTTATTTTGACTGCTCTTTTTCAAGAATTTTTCCTCCAATGCCTTCCACAATTTACTTGCAGAAGTTTCTTTACAAAAGGCATACTTCTGCTCTCTGGACAGGCACGATCGAATTGTACCACATGCCAAACGATTGATTGTCTTCCATTCCTTCTCATCTGCACCTTCTGGCTTTTCTCCCTCAATGGCAATGTCTAAGCCTTGCTGAAATAAGGCGTCTAGAACTTCACCTTGCCACATGCCGAAATGGCCTGTACCATCAAAAATCTCCACTGCAATTCTCGTATTTGCCACAGCAGTTCTCGCCAAAATTGATGAAGTAGAAGCTGTTGTGTCCATTGTGGATTTTTGTCCGTCTCTTGCCATTTCCTTTTTAAGACTATTTAATAGCTTTCAAATGCGGAATACCCAAGAATCCAAGGAAACCTTTCTGATGTGGAAGATCAGCTTACGCCGCAACCACAGAGCATATAACTCAGTAACCTTGGCTCTGATACCAATTGTTGTGGAAATCGGGTTAGTTTCCACCAAAATGAATAATTGTGCCAAAAATTAAGACAAAGAAAAATTCCCAGGTAGTTGGTGGAGTCACAAATGGTCTCCCTTAAAAACCAACTTCCTTAGACTCTTGAGTCTTGGTGACAGAATTTTTCTAAGATAATTTAAAGCACAATATATCACAAAGTAAAAGACCCGACAATAGCTATTAAATAGAAATAAAAGGAACACCAGAATTTAACGAGGTTCGGCCAATTATGCCTACGTCCTCGGACACTACTAAAATAATATTTCACTATTTCAAAGAAATATTACAAAGTGAAATATTACAAGAGAGAGAGGAAAAATACAACCAATCTTAGAAGTAGAGAGATTGGTGGTTTTTTGGGATGAATTGTTAAGAGAGGATGAAGTCCTTTTATAGCCTAATGCTATGGTGGAAAAATCATCTCTTTCCGATGTGGGATTGTCATATTTCAACATTTCAAGCATTAATGATAGATCATACACTTTCAAATAATAAGGAAACAAGAGACGACAAAATCATAAATAACATAATCTACTGTAGTCTTTTAGAGATTTTTCTTATTTAAATCCGACTTTTATGAATCAAGACCAAAATATTGATTAAGTATTTATTCAATCAAGATAAATCTTGTTTCATTACGCATTCTATTAGCAGGATTTAAATCATTTTTTTAGAACCTAAATCTTGCATATATATTATTCATCATGAAGAATCTGCACCAAAGTCTTGAAATTCTGAGCTGCATCACCATTTGGTCCAACTGCTTTGAGTAAAACTCGTTTAAGATTGTTAGCATTTTCTCTGATTTTCTTTCCTTCACCATGTAGGAAAATGATTTCCAAGCTCTTAACCATTCAATTCCTTGTGATTTTCCTACCTTCAACTCTGACACCAACTCTCCATACTTCCTCAACCATCTTTTCATTTATATGATTATCGGCCCAAAGTGACCTGCAAATCATAGGCACCCCACCTGAAATGCTCTCCAACACAGAATTATATCCGCAGTGAGTCACATATACACCAATGGAAGGATGTTTCAGGATCTGACTTTGAGGTGCTCATGAAACCAACTTCCCAGCTCTCATTCTATCAGGAAATCCTTCAAGTAAATGATCCTTCAATACATCTTTCAGAGACCAAAGAAATGAAACACCACTAAATTCCAGGGTTTCAGCTAACGCTGTTATCTCCTCTGGAGGCAACCCGACACCAGTCCCGAAGCATTTATATGCCACAGATGTTTTTTGCCCATCAAGCCATGACAAGCACGCCGTGACATCTTCCACTGAAGATGATGACTCTGATAGGGTTAAAGCAGACAAGAAGAGTAAATTCTGAAACTTGGACTTGAAATAATTTGTGAGGACATCAGGATTGAGTTCCTGATAGGAATTCATTAAGACAATAGATGCCTGATGTAAAGTTTGTGTCATAGATGAACAAACAGATCGAATTGATTTAGTTGATTCCCTTTCAACAACTTCATCGGATCCTAACAGGGGCAGATCAGAAAAACTTATTGGGGATATTCCAGGGATAATATCGAGCACTCGGTCTCCAACCTGATAATCTTCAGGATTATCCTGGGATCGACGAAGGAGGTCCACATGGAAGAAAGCAGGAAGGGAACAGGGAGCAGGAACCCAAAATGATATCCAAGGAATATTCCTGTTTTGTGCCATCTACCCGACAGCAGATGAAAATATCATATCAGTAATGAAGCAGGTGATCTTCCTACAGGAGTCGGTCTCTGCTTCATCCACGCCATGTTCGATGGCTTCAGGAGCTACTTCCATGAAGGAATTCATTTCCATAACCAGATCAGAAGCTTCTGGAAGATTCTCATCCTCCACATTGTAGGTTCCGACATTGGCGGGGACAGGAGTAGTTTGAGTTGACAAGATATAGGAGTTTGATTTTGCTGTACTAAGGAACGAAAACTGAATATGTGCAGCAGTTGCTAAGTTACGTATCAGGCTAACGAGAACGAAAGTGTGGCTAGTGAAGGGGAATGCGACGGCAGCCATATGTTTGCCGGCAGCCAGTGAGCTTATTTCTGTCAATGGCTGAATTGTTTAGCTTCGTAATGATGAATCAATTCAGACCAGCAAGAGACAATTATACATGAGACTTGTTTATCTTCCCTGCACCTAAAAAGACAAATTCATCTTCTAGGGAATAGATTGATTAGATCCTATCAATAATTAGTATTAATTCACGACTGAAAAGTTTTCCTAATTTATGATTAAGATAACCAGTTGTCCTTTCCAGATATATTGGCCAATTAATGATATATGTTCGTCTAATTAAACCCAATCTTTTCGTCCATCCAAATGTAAGTTTCTGACTTCTAGTTTCTAGCTAGTTTCGTCTGCACTTGTCTATACCATCTCTACAATTTTGAATGCGACAAATTCCCACTCGCCATGGAATCAATTCGATCAACTGGTGTTAATTTTTAATTTAGATTAATTATACGCAAATGTATTGGTTTGCAGCCATATTATATGAAGCATGTACTAGGTAGTAAATTTTATATTGATTAATTTATCAGTTTTTGGATGATCATTATGTTTTGTCGATCCTGATTAAACAAATATAATAGAACTCTTTGACTTTGGGAAACATTTTTTTTCCCGTTGCCCGTAAATCGGATATATTAAACAAAAATCCATAGTCCTTTTTTTTTTTTTTAACCGCAGGTGTTTTTAGTGCAAAGAATTTAAACTAATTGTGTTTGTAATGGGTAAGACTTCAAAAGTCAAAAAAATACTCACAAAAAAGTTTTAAAGTAGCGGTATACTTAGTTTTCAAACTCGAAATATCTAATTAAACTCAAAAAATTACGTGTCAATTCATTTATACCCTCTTAAATAAAATCCATAGTATTTTTTATTCTTGGATTTGTATGGGATCACTTCAATTTATTATAGTAATTTTTAGTTGCCAATAATCGATATTTTTCTCCCAAAATAGGATCAGTTAGTTTGGTTGCAGTGATGGCCAAACCAACAATAGCCGTCACCTATTAATATACAGTAATGACTGTCAACAATCAACCATAAGCCATGATGATTAACGATTCATGAAAAATTAATTATAATTTATAAAATAACCATTAATAATCATATTTTGTTATTAATGTGTTACATATTCTAATTTTTTTATTTGTTTAAAATACATATCATATATAATATAAAAATAATCAATTAAACGCGAAAATATAATTTTGAATCAATAAAAAAAATTATTATAATTTGATCTAAGTGCAAATGTAAGAATAAAAATTTATTTTACATGTTAAATCTCTAAAAGTTTATTTTTGATATAAAAAGCTGAAAATTCCAACTTTTAATATAAATTCCAAAAACTAACAGTTAATTTTACTTTTATTTAACCAAATAAAAAACGTGTAATTCAAATTTTGATTTATTAAACCGCTAAAAACTGAATTTACTAAACATTTAGTTTGTTATGGTGACTAACAATTGAACTAACCATATACATAACTCAACTTTTATTTTGTTAACCATTCAAAACTGAGACCAAAAGCTGAACTAAAATGACACTAAATCTCTTTTATTAACTGTATTATTTCTTCACTTATAATTTCTAAGATTTCGGGTTCAACCTCTCAAAATAATTAAAAACATATTATAATCTAAATAAAAAATAAAAATAAGAGGAATTTATACGGAAATAATGGTATATGATAGAAGTATTCATACAAAAAAAAATCTAAATATTAGTAGAATTTTAAGCCTAAAATATTTCTATTTTTTGTGAGATATATAATATTTGTCAAAATTCGATACATGTCAACGTCAAACCACTAAGTACAATAAATAGTTTTTTTTTAATATTTTGACATGATATTCTATTATTATTGGTTTGGTTCGTTAATTTTTTTTAAAAAAAGAAAGAAATAAAAAAAAGTGAAAAAGAAAGAAAGAAAAACGTCGTGATTGAGTGTCTAGGCGATATTGGTTGTTTATAAATAGTTAAAGAGCTATAATACAGCCTCGGGGCTACTAAGCCTGCTTTTGTCAGACTTCTTAATCCTTATGGGCTTCGATTATTGGACCGGTGTTAACGGAACATATGCGCATATAAAAGAAATAAATAAATAAACTCAATAACATACAAGGAATGCAAACATAAGTTGAACATTTAATTTAAAAATAATGATAAAAAAATTTTATTCATGTTTTCTTTAATAAAATCGTGCTGATAACTTATAATTATGTCAAAAATAATTTCTACAATCAATTAAACCATAAAGTTGTGGAAGTGTATTTTAATTTTCTTTAATTTTCTGTATTTTTATATGTACAAGTGTTATTACTTTATTTTAATTTAACAATTTAATCTCTATTACTACTATTATTATTAAATAAAAGTAAATAATATATAAAATTAATTCGCAAACCCATCAAATTTGAAATTTGCAGACCTCTTTAATCTAATCCGCCCTAAATTGATCTGCGGAGACCCTACGTGGGGGTCGAGAAGCGGTGGATAAAGAAGAAGGTTCAATGCACTAAACATAAAGCAAAAGGGGAATTGCCAAGTGTTAAACAAGGGAGAATCCTGTGCTCCTATTCTTACTTACACGGACGTTTACTGCCAATAGAGTCTGGCATTTATTTGTTTCCTTCACTCCCATGCCCAAGTTAAACTATTTTTATGATATATTTTGTATTGTATTTGCTAAAAAAAATTTTAAAGAAAAAAATTTATTTTTAAATTTTTTAAAATTTAAAAAGTGATTTTAAAGAGAAACAGATAAATAAATATTTTTTTCTAAAAACAGATTTGAGAAAATTAATTTATAAAAAATTAAAAAAATCAATCAATTAAATCAAAAAAATTATAAATCTGTTTTTTAAACACTTAACAACAATTTCAAACACGTGTGATGTACTCGTTTGTCAATTTTTTAATTTTGTTTCACAACCCAAATTAATTATAATTTGTGATATATCCTTAATAATTCATATGAAAAATGCTCAAGTTTAATATTTATATTATTTTAAGAGAAAACGTATAATATTAGTATAAATTTCTAAATTATATTATATTATATTTGAATTAATAAATTACTTAATTTCACGAAATTCTTTTACAAGTCCAATATATATGTATAACAATTCTATGTGTAATTCAAATTTGATTGTAAAACAATTTGGCTTGATAACTTAAATGCCATTTAAAAAAGATTTTATATTATAAGTCAGATTTAGAGTCTAGCAGTTAACCGTTAGTAATTTATAATTAATTTTGAAATACTTGATAATTTAATATTTGAAAAATTAATTTTTATTTATAACAATTAAAAATTTTTATATTATATTATTTATATTGCATATCACATATAATATAAAAAATATATAGTTTTTTAAGTTTAATATATACGAGTGTAAATAAAAAAATAAAAAATAAAAATTTAATCTGAAAAAGTGACCCAACCAACCAACGACCAACGTGGAGAATAATTCACAATGAGCCGAAAATAGATAAATAAAAATGAAATAACCAAAATCCGTTGGACAAATTTATTAGAAACAAATACAAAAGGCAATTTGTTGGAGGGACAGACAGTGTTGAACAAAATCAAGGAGGAAGCTTCGCAGCAAGAAACGAAGAAGTGCGCATCATAGGAATTACAGGGCCAGGGGGTGCGCATTATCCAACAGTAGCTTTCACGTGCAAACGTTTATATCATGGAATTGATTTGGACCATTTCCATACCATAGCATAATAAATTTGTTGGTTTTCACTTTCCAATCTTCCACTTTCGAGTCGTTATTAAGTCTCACCCTGTAAATATTTTCATCTGAAAACTAATTTTTAAATTTAATTAACATTTAATTTTCAACTTACAATTTATAAAGAAAATAATTAAACAAATATCCATTCATGCAACCAAATATTTATGCTAATTAATTTGCATAATAATCCAATCTTAGTTGAAATTAAATTGCATAATTCCATGTTAATTAATTCCTTATAAAGTTTTTATTCTACCTTGAAATTCATGAGAATTTTGCAAATATGTATAAGTAAATTTTAGCAAATTTAACATTGACTACTTAGATATAATTAATACTATTCTAATTCCACAATTACTCCTAATAATTAGTGAATAAATAAATAATTGATATGTGCTTTGCATGGACATTCTATGTACTATTTCTTAATTTCTAAATCATCTTTTTTAAAGTCCTAAACATATGCAATTTCTTTACTCAAAATTCGATCTCTTTTGTAATTATTGAACTTTTGATAAATATAGTTCTTAATGATTGTACTTTTTAGTACTGTAATGTACTAATTATTCAAGCTCCCATTTAATCAACCTGCAATTGAAGATCCATTTGATATTACGTTTAATAAAAATATTTTTTTAAAAAAATTATTATTTTTAAATTTTTTAAATTTTGAAAACTGTTTTTATAAAAAAAACAAGTAAATAGATATTTTTTTTAAAAGTATTTTTGAGAAAAGCAGTTTATAAAAAATTAAAAAAATCAGTCAATTAAATTAAAAAAATTTTAAACATACTTTTTATATACCTAATAGGAATCCCAAATATCCCTAAACATAAAAAAATAATGTATTTTTTTTTCTGAAATTACCAAAATTATTTTATTAAGCATCTCAACTGAAAAATTTATTATTCATCTCTTTCTCATTTTCCGTTAATAGCCAAGAAGTTGATGAATATATATAACTTTTAATTTTAATTATATTAATAATTCATATAACAAAAATAAATAAATTAATATTGTTAGTAAATGATATCAAGTAAGAGATTAAAAAAATTAAAAAAAACTGCATATTTCCTCTCAACTTTGTTTGTACTGAAGAACTATTTTTAAATTTTATTCTATTGAACCTCTCAAGTACTCTTAATTTTTATTATATTAAGCTCTTAAAACATGTATTTTTCAGATTTCACATACATGTGGATACATGCTAATTAATGTTTTCCCAAATAAATCCTCAACGTTATAAAAATTAAAAATATAGGGTTCAATTGAATAATTTTAGAAGTTCAACGGTATGATTTATAGGTCGAAAGTCTCAATAAAATAATTTCTACAAATTTAGACCCAAACAATATATTGTTTCCTTTAATATCGTTTGAAAACATCCCCACATATTGCCAACTATAATTAATTTGTATTTTTTTCTTCAAAGAATATATATATATATATATATATATATATATATATATATATATTATTGTGATTACTATTAAAATTTATCAAAGAATATAACATCGATTTGATTGATTGATCTTTAGGTTTAATAATCGAGTTCGATCAAATACAATCATTTTTTATCATGTAATTATTTGTAAAAATTTAGAGGAAAGGAAATTAATTATGTACTTATATAATTTTATTGGATCTTCTAATTGTAAAACTCACCCAAAACTTTAAAGTAAAAAAAAAAAAAAGTATGTAAAGAAGTTTATCTAGTGGAAAAGTTATTTGGCCAAGAAAGTCACGAAGCATTAGCATGCCCATATAAATATTTGATGAAAATGTCTTTTCCAATTGATGTTTTACCTAACCCATAATTAATTAACTTTTTCTAATACTTATGTTTATTGAATTCCAGACAAATACTTGTGTCCGAAAAATTTTAAACAACAAATTAGACTTCAGAATCTATCATCAATTAATATACAATTAGTGATGTGGGCTTAACCTAATACTCCAAATTTAAACTATATATAAATTAATCCTTTTCTCATTAGATATTTATATTATGTTAATTAGTGGTCCTAAGAACCCACGAACAAACAAAAAGGAAAAGAATACATTTCCATGTCTTAAATATGTCTCCATTAATTCTTTGCTTTTAGGTAGTTGTTTACATGTCACAATCAAAATTCTTTCCATGCAAACCTAACCATGGAAAAAGAAATTAAGAAAAAGACACCTAATTCGACTACCCTCTTTAGAAAATTAAATTTTCATTTATTAATCGAAATCATTTTTATATTTATAAAACAATAATCATTTTTTTTACATAACAATATATTATTACAAATTTGATTTATGAATAAATATATTATATACGGATTTGATATGGAAAAGAAAGAAGAAAATTCTATAACTTTTTTCTATCCAAACTCAACAAATTATATAATGAATCCATATTTATGATAAATAGTATATCATTTATTTAAATAATTAAAAATTTTATTTTTTTAAAATATATATATATAAAGTTAAGACAATGGTCTTGTACTTGTAAAAAAAATTGGATTTATAATGCAAGATGAAACTCCATTATGTCTCCATTTGATTAAAAAAATATGATATTATGAAAAATATCTTTAAAATAATTCAATTTTTAAGATCAATCCAACATGCTCTTCAAAATCAACAAGGAATCGTGGCGTGGCATTTGGTATACGTTACCCACACCTGGTTGTTTTTTTTTCCTGGTGGAAGTCAATTACTACATAATTTCATTTCTATTATTTCGAAAAAATTAATGGCTCAATACAATTTTTGACAAATCCGTTTAAAATTATAAATTCAATTATTTTTAAACACTCTGTGACTCTGATGTGATCTTTATTTTTAATTGTCTACGAAATTCAATCATAGTTTAAACTTTTTTTAAATAAAACTTAATTACAACTTTAGTTAAATAAAAATTGTAAAATTAATTTATAAATAATAGGTTTCTCAAAAGAACTCAGGAGGTCATACAAACTTGAACTTTTATAAATAAAAAAAACAGTCAAAATTATATATATATATATATATATATATATATATATATATAAACAATATATCTTAAATTTTATATTATTTAAATTTTGTACACCTTTTATATATGAAGCATCGTTCCACAAATTCGAATTGTATTATGAAAAATGGATGTATTTAAATTAATTAAGAAAAATAGTTGGTTATGCATACATATAAATTCTATAATATAATATCTCCAAAAATATAAAAATAAATTTTGCCTACATAAGTAAGATATACATTCACGAAGTCGAATTGAAAATAGAAGTTGTACGGTGACCTCACCATAAGCATTATACGCATATATATATATATACACGCATTTGAAAGATGATATGCCAGAAGGATTAGGATATGGACAATATTGTTTGTTTTAATTATTTTTGTTTTAACTTCTGGCTAATATAATTAAAATATTTATATTTTATCAATTTATTAATTTATATTGTTCAAATTGCGTTAAAATACTCGTAGTTTTAGATAAATGAGTATAAAATAAGTTGTAATAAGTAGTATTATTTTTAGGATATTAATAATGTTGGATTAGCGGTGCTTCTATTACTTAGATTCTCCTTTAATGACTAATTTATTAATTTGTAACGGTCTGTCTCTCCTTATTGAAGTAGTTAGTCATAATAATAATAATAAAAAAGGATAATTCACTAGTTTTATGTATTTTATTTATGTAGTGAGATAATAATTAGTACTACCTTCTAATAATAGCTTTTAGGTTTTGTACACATAATAATAAACTTTATTATTAACTTGACGTATGAACAAAAATTTATGCATAGAGTTTAGACCAAATGAAATTCTTAAAAATATCTTACACAAATTATGATTGCATCGAGAAATCAATATGAACAATAAAAAAAAAAAAATTACACTCCCTACTTTTGTAAATGTTTGAATTTCACAATTTAATAGTGAAAAAAAAATTAAATGTAAGTTGTTTTTTTCTTGATTAATTTGCAAGAGATCAAGCTGAAGGTTAAATTTAACACCTTATTGTCCTAATTATCGAGTTAAAATTATCTTTTAGTATTTCAAAAAAATTTAAAAGAACAATAATTAATGGCAAGAATTATAAATGTTGGCCATTGTTTTAAGAAACCTAAAATTCATAAACTCATTAGTGTGATTTCATAAAAATATCTCCAATAAATTTTATATTTTTAAAATTTAGAGTATAAAATGAGTTTGACTCTCTATATATAGATAATCAAACTTCACTGTCTATTCTAATTATAATTAATATATTTTAATTTTTTATATATTTTTTATCTTTTTATTGGTGTGTTTTTCTAAAAATATTTTTCTATTTTCTTATAATAAAAAATCATTTTTTTTATTTTGCTAAATTTTAATTTGTATGAGATAAAATAAGATGAAGAATAAAAATATAAAGAGTATATCGAATTTGTAAAAAAATCTTACTCTCTATCTTTAAATATGTTCTAAAATACGTTTTATTTTACTAAAATACTTTTTAAAATAAAGAGTATTGTTGGAGATATTTTAACATTCTTATATTTTATACTCTCTTCATTAATATTAAATATAACAATTTTGATAAAATTATATATATTGATATTAATTATGAAATTATAGATAATTACTCCAACAAATTGTAACCATATAATTCAGAACCAAGAAATGCACGGAGGAAGAGCAAACACATGTAATAACTTGTTGGAGTTGGCTAGCTACGCGGGCAGGCAAGCAAATTAAAAGGACATGCAATATATAGAATCATGCATGTACAGTTGTTATCTATATGAATGGTTTTGGCATATAGCCAAGGGCCAATTTTGCTTATCATGCTATATATATATATATATATTCTTTTTTTCTATATGTAATTTCCATTATATATTGATAAGATGTGGATATTGAGTTTAATACTTTTTCTTATCTTCCCAATGAGACTTATCCCGTTTCCATTGCCATCCCAATGCCATCCATATACGATTACTTTAATTATTGTATATTGATGTCCTATTCAAATTTTGGACAATCCTTCCTGTCCATTGTTTTTCCTTTTTTTTTATCTTTGTATTTATTTTATGACTTGAATTGAATTTATAAATTTATTTTCGAAAAATAGTTTTACATTTATAAATCTACAATGATTATAAATTTCTTTATATATATATATATATATATATATATATATATATATATATATATATATATTACTCATTTAGTAATGCGTTTACTAAAAGTGTATCCTTTTGGAAAAAAAAACAGATAAATAAATATTTTTTTTAAAATTAAATTTGAAAAAAACAGTTTATAAAAATTAAAAAAATCAGTCAATTAAATTTAAAAAAATATAAATTTATTTTTAAACAACTGACAACAATTTCAAACACCCACGTGTATATATATAGAGAGGTCTGTCCTCAGTTTTGGATTGTGCCTCCTAGTTTTAAGAACCTCAGGTTGAATAGTGACTCGAATTTAGTTTGGTTTTATCATTATGTTATTTATAGATGAAATATTTTAAAAATTAACTCCCATACCAAAAAAAGAAGAAGAAAAGAAACAGTATGCACGAGAACCTGTGGTTTCCCCATCTTTCGTTATACAAATTCGAAGTTTCGTGGAATATTCCTTTATAAGGGAATTAACCCTTCAGCTGCTATTTTCTACTAAGCATTACTAAATAATTAACAATTATATATCGAAAGGAGAATTATAAATTTTTGATATTCTGCTCTTCAAGTTCAAATGTTTAATTAATTAAAAAAAACCCAAGTTGTTATCGAGTCAAATAAATAAATAAATGCTACCTTTCAAAGAAGCACCAGAGCCAATATTGCTTTTTTTTTTTTTAATTATTGAACAATAAATGTAACAGTCCTTTTTTTTTTTTTAAAATAATTACATATAAGCATAATAAGACAGAAGACATCCATAGTCTTTGAGTCAGACTTTTCAATCAAATTGTTATATTTCTATCAATTTTACTCAATATTATATATGTGAAAATTAAGCATTTATCTTTTCAATGCTATTATTAAAATTTCTTATTCATAAGGGCAAATTATGAATTAATTAATCTTAAGTTTATTATTATGATATAATTAGTCAATTACATTAGATTATTAAGTAATAGATACCTTTGAATCGCAGAATTAACATATATAATAATAACAGAATACCATATGAGTAAACTATTATTAATTTATTCATTAATAAAATTATGGATAATGTCTAACCAAGAAAAATCTTAAACTAGTAACCATTTAAAGTTTAAAACAACTTAAAAAATAAAGAAATCTACAGATAAAAAGTTTTTTTTTTTTATCACCAAATTGCCACTTACATATTGCTGGAAAAGGAATTTAAAGGTAAAAAGTTTTTCATTTGAATTGAAATTGGAATAGATCATGCAAATGACCAAATAATATTATACAAGAATTATGAAACGATTCTGTTAATTAATAGGTATAATTATATTCTATATATCATTAATTTGTTACATTAAACATATTTATCCCAATAATATATAATTAATAATAACCGGTGGACTTCAGGACCAGAATTTTTGTTTAGCTTTGATTTACGATGATTTTAGTGGTAGTGAGTATTTTCGGTTTGTGTAGCCTTTTTTTTTGGACATTTTTGTATTTTTTATTTATTTTGGGATTAATAATATTTTGAGTTCAGATGTGTGAAGCGGACGCTAAAATTGTGCATAATCTGATGTGTCTCATGAACTCAGCTTTTATTAAAAATAATAATAATTTTTTTAATTAATTGAACGGTTCTACTTATCTTGAGAAATATCATTTTTTTTTACTTTCATATATATATATATATATATATATATATATATATTATAAATTTTTATGTATATCACTATAGATTATTTTTTTTCCGGGATCTTTAATTCAGCAAGCGAAAGAGAATTGTAGTTCAATTTCGTAATTGAACTTTGGATTTTCATCCTCAAATCAAAAAATGATTTTTTCATTATAGAGAATAAAATTAAATTTGAGTTTTCGAATCATGAGAAAAATCACTTTCCTTTTTGAAAAGTTTCTGTCTTTATTTAATTAAAATTTTTCATTCATTAATATAATAAATAATTTATTATCGCATGAAAACAATAAAATTTTACAATTAATTATATATAATAGAATAAAGGATCAAATTTTTACATAAAAAAACATTGTTAGCTCTACTTACAAATGAACATATATATAAAATCAAGAATTTTTCTTTCTCACAACTTGTTGGAAATTTTTTCTTTTTTAGAAACTCAATTAATCTACGTTTATGGGAAAATGTTTGGAAAATGTTTAGGAGATGGGATATAAGAAAATAAGTATTGAGATGGAGATGAAAGTGGTCGTTGATTTACTTCTGAGGCAGTGCCAATCTAATGGTAGATAGAAGCAAAATTTGAACAAGTGTTGGATGTTCATGGAGTGTATGGGTGGGAAGTTAGAGAGTGATTCATGCTTATAGGTGGAAGGCGAATAAAGTTGTGGATGCCTTTACTAACTTGGGGTTTGCTTTATCTACTGGGATGCATCATGACTAGCAGGATCCTCCAGTTTAGATTCGTCGTATCCTTTGGGATGATCAGATTGGTATATATTTGCATTTTTAAGTATTGTCGTAAAATATGGATTTTAGCCCTTTTACCAAAAAAATTGACAACTCAGTGTCAATATATAAAAAATAAATTTTCTGATTGATTTTTAAAATATTAATGAATAGGCATATTGACGTGGTATTCATTAAAAAAAAAAATTTGTCTTTGTTAAACGGTAATTAATTTCATGTTTTTTTTACTCAATTTGTTAATAAGAAAATGTTTGGTAACATTAAAATAGATTATAATATCAAATTATATTATAATATAGATTATAATATAGTTTGACTATAAAAATAATTTAGTTTAACCAATAATCTGTATTTGGTAAAGTAACTTATTTTGAAAAAAAAATATATTATAATCTTCAAAATAAAAAACTAGTAGAATTAAGTTTTTTTTTATAAACTAGTAGATTGTGATTTTTCTTTTATTTTTTACCCTTATTTTTTTATCATTTTATAATAATAATAATATAATTGTTAAATTATTAAATTATATATAATATAATTATAAAATTATTTAATAATAATAATGAAATGTTATATAATAAACATACACATTTATTATATTGGTATAAGATATTAAATATAATTTTTGTATTATTTAATATGTATATATATTATATAATTTATTTGTATTATGTATTTAAATAGATTTTATATAATATTTTTAAATAATATAAATATATCATTTTACATTTTTTCAGTTAGTTTTATTAAACACTTTTAATTGAATCAGCTAAATTATTAGCTACCAAATTTTCATCTACTATATTATTATCTACAATTAGATTATTAGTTTGAAACTAAATTATCAGATAGTTTTACAAAACAAAAACTAAAATGAGAAATAATAGAAAAAAATTAGAAAAATCTTAAATAATACTTTTAATTGAATCAACTAAATTATTAGCTACTATATTATTATCTATAATTAGATTATTAGTTTAAAACTAAATTATTAGTTAATTTTATAACTAAAAAGAAAAGTAATAGAAAAAATTAAAAAAATATTAAAGAACACTTTTTTTTATAAGCTTTCCAGTATCCAACTTCTGATTAATTAATTAATTAAAAAATAAAAAATAAAAAAATATTTTAAAAATAATTTAGAAAATAAATATTAAAATTTGTACGAAAATCTTCTCACATTGGTCGAAAAATTATTAAAGATTTTTATAGAAGGGTGGGCATGTGTCTCACGTGCACGGAAATAACAGCGACAACTGCCTCACTCGCCGGCGAGCTATCGCCATCATTGACCGACACTTATAATCCTAAAACAGCCGCGTGGTTGGGTGACGCGTATTATAACTTCCTTCCAAGTTCTCTCTCTTCTTCTACTCCTTTTGCTCCTCTGACATGGCGGTCAGCTAACCCCACATGCCCCCCTCATTTATTGCCATGTCTACGTGTCTGGGCCCCAGTCTGTTCCCTTTTCTCCCTGCATTTATTTCCTCTATATGTTACCGCCATTTTGTTTTTATTTATTTGGAAAATTTGTTTTCTCCTTCTACTTTCCCTCAGCCTCCTCCCAAACTCCCTTTCTACTTTTGTGGGTCCCACAATTACGTCGTGATGACGTGACACTCTCAATAACTAGTGAGCTTCTTCCATTATATAACCCCCCAAAGGAGGCAACCAATTCATTCTCACCCCCACAAACACAATTAAACTTCTCACTTCTTCTTCTTCTTCTTCTTCTCCTTCTCCATTCTTAATTTTTGGCTTTTGCCGCTATTAATTAAAGCACACAACTTTAGCAAAAAGCTTTCATTTTAACTCAAATAAATATGGCAGTTGACGATGTTCTTTCATCGCCGTTGGGTCCTCCGGTGTGCGAGAAGGATGCGAAAGCTCTGCAGTTCATTGAAGAAATGACTAGGAATGCAGACAAGGTTCAAGAAAAGGTTTTGGCCGAAATCTTGAGCCGAAACAAAGATGTTGAGTACTTGAAAAAATTCAAACTTGATGGTGCTACTGATCGCAGAATCTTCAAGTCTAAATCACCCATCATTACTTATGAAGATCTTCAGCCTGAAATTCAACGTATTGCTAATGGTGATCGCTCTCCCATCCTCTCTGCTCATCCCATCTCTGAATTTCTCACCAGGTCAGTATTCTATATGTTCGTTCACTATATATAATCAGCTCCATACGTATTATATATTCGACAAAAAGAAAAATTTTCACTTCAACCAGGTCATATATATTTCTGTTTATGAACCGATATTAACAGCTTATAAGCTAAGTTAATTAATTGTTCCCATGGCGAATTATCGTGTAAGAAACAATGAATATAATATATTTTTTTATGAATTGAGCTGATAAGTTATTTTCATACAAAGAAAATATTAATGATCAATTTTATATTATTTATAAAGTAAGAATTTATTAGACATGGATACATAACTTCAATTTTTTTTAAATTATTTAATTTTTACAATTAATTAAAATATTTTCTGATTATACAATAATTTCTGATTATAAGTTTATAACAATAATTAACAGGTATGTTCCAGGATTAGACAAAGGCAAAGGCCTGTATTTCTTGTTCGTAAAGTCGGAAACAAGAACCCGAGGTGGGCTCCTGGCTCGCCCTGTGCTTACCAGCTACTACAAAAGTGACCATTTCAGGACGCGTCCATATGATCCTTACAATGTCTACACCAGCCCAAACGAGGCCATTCTTTGCCCTGATTCCTTCCAAAGCATGTACACCCAGATGCTCTGCGGCCTCCTCGACCGCCACCAAGTCCTCCGTGTAGGTGCAGTTTTTGCCTCCGGCCTCATCCGTGCTATCAAGTTTCTTCAGGTTCACTGGCAAGAACTTGCTCTTGATATTGAATCAGGAATCCTGCACAAGTTCATTACTGAATCTTCTCTCAGAGATTGTATCTCCAAAATCCTGAAACCCAATCCTGAGCTTGCAGAATTCATCAGATTGGAATGTGGAAAAGAAAATTGGGAGGGAATTATCACAAGAATTTGGCCTAACACTAAATACCTTGACGTGATTGTGACTGGGGCCATGGCTCAATACATTCATACTCTTGATTACTACAGCGGTGGGTTGCCAATGGCCTGCACTATGTATGCCTCCTCGGAGTGTTATTTTGGGTTAAATCTGAACCCCATGTGCAAACCTTCCGAGGTTTCTTACACAATCATGCCAAACATGGCTTACTTCGAGTTTTTACCTCACCAACCAGGGTCAACTCGTGACTCGCCTCCCAAACTTGTTGATCTTGTTAATGTTGAAGTGGGGAAAGAATATGAGCTTCTCATCACCACGTATGCAGGTTTATACAGGTACCGAGTTGGTGACATCTTGCGAGTTACGGGATTTCATAATTCGGCTCCACAATTTCATTTTGTACGAAGGAACAACGTGTTACTCAGTATTGACTCGGATAAAACAGACGAGGCTGAGTTGCAAAAAGCAGTGGAGAACGCGTCGAAAGTCCTGAATGAGTTGAATATAAGTGTGGTAGAATACACGAGTTATGCTGATACAAAAACAATTCCTGGTCACTACGTGATATACTGGGAATTACTGATCAAAGACTCGACTAACTCGCCTAGCGAAGAGATATTGAATCAGTGTTGTCTGAAAATGGAAGAGTCATTGAACTCGGTGTATCGACAAGGCCGAGTTGCGGATAACTCAATAGGTCCACTGGAGATAAGGGTGGTTAAAAATGGTACATTTGAGGAATTGATGGATTATGCAATCTCAAAAGGGGCATCAATTAATCAGTATAAGGTACCCAGGTGTGTGAACTTTACACCAATTATGGAATTGCTTGATTCAAGGATGGTATCTGCACATTTTAGCCCATCTTTGCCACATTGGACCCCCGAAAGAAGACGTTGATAATGATAACTATTCTTATTATATATGCCGACCAAAATAAGATGAATGTGGATTGGCAGACATACATATGCAAATTTCTGTTTTTTTTTTTTTATATATAATTTAAAGTTTAGTAGGTTTTTGGAGGAAAGGTTAAAATGTAAGTTTGATTAGGATGTTTTTATGTTGAAATGTAAGTTTGATTAGGATGTTAAATGTAACGTTAAAATATAATAGGGTTGTTAATAAATTACTTCACTTTTTTACCAGTAAAGTTTATATATATATATAGCTAGGTTTAAATTTTGTCAAAAACATTATTACTGAAAAAGTTAAATTCCTTTAAAAAATACAATTTGAACAACCATATATAAGGAAAAAGAGGAATTTTTTATTGCTAAATTAGCATAAAAATAAAATTATAAACGTGAATAAATTGCTATAATATTCCAGGTGAATGTAAAGAAATTTGGAATCCACCATTAAAGGTAAAAGTGAGTAGTGATGTTGATGTACAAAACAAAGAAAGTCCAGAATTGAAAGGAAAAATTATGCCTATTAAAGACTCTTAGCCACAAGGCGGCTGCACTTAATTTCCAAGTCAAGTTCTAAAAGCTGGAAAAGAAAAAAAAACACTTGCAACTACTAAATTAATAATATATTTTACGTATAAAATATAAAACTGATTATAAAATTAATATTTTTATTATCAATTTAATTTATAAATAAAGATCTAACAAAAGAGAAATTAATAAGCAATTGAGCTTTGGAATTTTGTGACCAATGAGCAAGTAATATAAAAGTTTAATTTTACAAATACGTAACTAATGGAGTGAAGAATAATTAAGTAAAAAAGAAAAATCACTTTTTTCCTAATTGATAGAAAACTCTAAAATCTTTCAAGTCGAATCTCACATGCGAAAATAATTCTGGTTTATATAGCCAAAAGTTATGAAATTTAAATATCATTTCCAGAGTCGAATCTCACATTTCTTTTTATGCTTTTATAAAAGTTTGTTAGGATAATTTAATTATCTTGTTGGATATCACATAATATTATTGATATGCCCACACATATTTCACTTTTTCCTTTTCCTATTTAATTTGATTAATTATAACAACACAAAATTTTATGCCGCCTTCTGTGTCAGCAAATTCTTATAATTAAATTATAACGACACAGAAATAGTCATTTAAATTATTAGTTCACTAATAATTTTTCATTTATGTTTCTTAATACATAAAATAATCTTTAAAAAATGATTTTTTTTTAAAAAATATCTCCCATCCATCAAGCCGGTTGATAATTTCTGATGCATTAAATGCCAGATGATTAGATCGACCACGAAATTTCATGTGGGTGTTGCAGTTAATTTGTGTGTGAGCTCTCTCTCTTTCTCATATATAGAGAGAGAGAGAGACACATACACACAAATCATACCAAAATCAAGAAAGATGTTGGTTGCATTAATCGGGATACCCGACAAAATGAATTGTTTTATTTATAAATTTCACTTTCAACAATCGTAGTGTAGAATTCTTTTAAATCTTTATATCCCGACTAATGTGTCTTTCTCCTAAGACTTTTTTTTTATAAAAAAAGCGCATTATATTTATATGGTGGAATTTATTAATGAATAAAGGACTTAATTAAGGTTAAGGTAGAGTTTTGGTAATAATAGTAGTTGTCAATTTTTTCTGAGTTGTTTCAATTTAATGGTTTTATTAGGGTTTGCCTGGTTTGTAGTCTAACAACACCAGCAATCTTCCTGTCATATAACTCAACTCATTGTTTGTCCACAACTGGGTAACACAAGGGGCCATCCTATCCTATTTTCAGCACCCTGTTTTTGCATGTGAGCTACCTTCCCAATTACTATATAAATTCCTTACTCGGATTCTATTTATTCTCATTAATTGGTTAACTCAATCCCACTTTGTTATCTATATAAACATCATTTGTCTTGTTTTAATCATACTTAATTTGACATATATTTATGAAAATATGATTTAATTAAAAAAAATCATATCATATCATATGATATAAATCAGAGTCAATACTCAATATGAAGAGAAATAACACATTTTCTATTCATTTTTTAACATAATTTTAGATTTTTTAGCAATTAAATTAATAGTTGAATTCTAATAAACGATCATGTCTTATTATTTTTGAGGATAATTATTAAAACAAAATCTATTATTAAATTTCTCAAGTTTAGTATTTATCTATTTTTTTTATGTGCTCATATTATCTTTTTATAATTTAGAATATGATTAGAATTTAAAATTATATTTCTACCTCTATTTTCTTTATAAACACATAATTCTATTCTTCAATTGAAACCTTTTTTTTTTCTTTCTGCTTTTAACTAGTTTGAAATTAAATCATCTGAACCACCAAAGCAAGACTACATTCATGTGAGAGCAAGGCGGGGTCAATCGACTGATAGACCGTAAGCAATTGATAGCCACAGTCTATATAAACATCATTTGTCTCGTTTGAGATTCCAACTTCCATTTCCTTGATGGTGATTATTTTGATTGCCTTTAGATTTTTGAGCTGTCGTACCAATGATAAGATACTTAATGACTCGGAAATTGGCCTGCATTACTGATGTTAATTTGTTTTAGAATTGATGGAGAATCGGCAATGACCCATTTGGATGAGGGTTGTGCAATATTGTCATTTTGAGGCTTTTTAATTAATTTTCATTTAACATCTCTCATAAAAATGAGATAATAACAAAAAAATTAATGACACTTTCAATGTAGTTTCTTCACTCTTCTATCCTTTATGGTTTTCAAATTCAGGCAGGAAGTTCACATTTTATTGGTCTATTCTATTCCCTTAAAAGAAATCAACCTCACCAACTTCCTATATCTACTCAGGTAATATTTTATAAGTTTTTTCTAAGGTGCCCTATGGTAATTCTTATTTTGTTATTCATATTATTTATAACATTTTGGCTGCAAGAGGAAATAAAGAGTGAGATTATTAATGAAATAATAAAATTCCAAGATAACGAGTATGAGAGAATCATTGTAATTGATGTTCATGAATGTTGTCACGGTATGCAATCACTGCTACTTTGGTCAAAATATGAATAATTTTAATCAATATGCTTCAACAGTCTTTTTATAGTCATATATACTATGGCTTCCCCCTTTTTTCTCTTTTCAATTTTCCTCCTTACTTTAGCTATGTAATGTATTAATTTTTTACTGTAGATGCATCCTTGATTTTTCTCTTGTGGTTTCTGTTATTCTCTTCATTACTTGGATTGGCTTTTGAGATGATTCTTTTATTTTTTTTCCCTTTTTCATTCTCAAACTATGTGTTTTTGATAGTTGATAATTTTAAACATGCAATTATAAATGAAATTGAGTTATATGTGTTATCTGAGCTGTTTATACCAGTTCGAACGAGCCAAATTTTAATATAGTCTTGATCGAGATTTTTTTATTTATTTAGTTTTATTTGTTTAACATCTAAAATATGTGGTTAATTAATTTTACACTTATTATTTTCTCTTTTTTTTCCCCATAATTTCATCTCTAATTTTCATTATATTAATTTTGTAGTGTCAGGGTGTAGTTGGTATGGTGGGTGATATTTGCAGGCATTGGAAAATAAAAATGTTGCTTTGCTGCCATGGGATTATGACCCAACTTCTCAAAGATTTGTCAAGGAATCACATTCAATAGTTAACTTCAATCCTTTCTCAATACATTATCTTAATTCGAGCAATATTTTATTTATATCCAAAACAATCTATATTGATGCACAATTATTTTTAGACAGTCAAGGAAAAAAGGAAAACAATCAAAGTTTATTATTATTATTATTATTATTATAGCAACTTCATTCAAAAACAATCAGTTGAATTGCACAACCTCGGAGATCAAAATAACCTCTAGAGAACGTGGAGGCTCACATACCCAATCAATTAGATTATTTATTGGTTTCAAACTTAAAACTAAAATTGAATTGATGCCTCCAAAGGTAACAATATTCATGCATCAATATATTGTGTATGAATTTATTTGGAAAAAAAATAATTTATCCACTACAAGTGATCAATAGTTCTTATATTTAAAAAAATTTAAAATATAACATTTTAATAAAAAAATTTATAATCTTATTATTCTCACCTACCGACGAAGCGTGGAAAATATTAACCAGTTGAAATAATAAACTTCAATAATAGTTATCAGATTCTTGGACGCATAGATAATTTTTTAACGGAATTAGATTTGTACAAGCAGAAAATTTGCGTTACGTTATGGTTTGTGAGAAATTAATACATTTTTTTTATAATTTAGAGAAAGTTAAATATAATTAAATAATCTAAAAATTAAATAAGATAAATTGAAGTGAAAAGGCTAAATAAAATAAAAAAATTCTAAATTTTATATTAATAAACAGTTCAAAAAATAAATTATATATATATATATATATATATATATATATATATATATATATATATATATATATATATATAAAGATTCAAAGTTAATGCAAAATCAAAAATGTAATTTATCAAATAGTTCAAAATAAATCGGTCATTTTCTATATAATAATTATGTGTTTTTTTAATAGATATTATAATTCTTTTTTCATTGTTGTAAAATTAAATAGAGATTACTTATAATCCTTTAAACTTATATACAGTTGTAATTTTTCCCAATTTTAGTTAATTAAAAAAGTAAAATAAAATAAGCCAATTGAAGTCAACAATAAAAAAATAAAAAAGAAAAGTAAAATTATAACTCATTGTAATTTTTTTTTACAGTACAATAAATTTTAAATTTTTTAAAGTGAAAGAAGTAGATTGAAGAGAAAAATATAAAGTTTTAGAAGATAAAGAAAGAAAATTGTAGAAGATAAAGATAATTGCTTGTCATGGTAATAGATGAAATAAATATCTAAAATTTGTGTGAAAAATTATGTATCAATTTTTATTTTCTTAGTCTAAATAATTTATGGATTTAAGTTTAATATGTGTTTTAATTTTTAAAGGCAAAAAGCATTTTAAACTAAAGACAAAAGTTACTTTCAATTAAAAAAAAAGAAAAAAATACTGTTGCTGTAACAATAACAGTAACTCTACTAAGAGTTTTAGTAATATAACAGTACGTTGAGTTTAAAAAAAATATTTTTTGAGAAAAATTTTTATTTTTTTAAATTTTGAAAACTGTTTTTGAAAAGAAATAGATAAATAAATGTTTTTTTTTTCATAAATATATTTGAGAAAAACAGTTTATAAAAAATTTTAAAAATTAACCAATTAAATCAAAAAAATTATAAATTTATTTTTTGAATACTCAACAGTAATTTCAAACACTATATATATATATATATATATATATATATATATATATATATATATATATATATATATATATATTGTGTTGGGTTTTATTATGCCTGAACAACTGTGGTGGAGTAGTATCAAGCCTAAATTGCAATTGTAATTTTAAAGATCCATAAAGGCATAAACACACATCAGGTCTCATTGTAAATTATATAATGGATTCAAATGTATTATAGATTATGTACAATTAATTGATTCAACATCTTTTTTTTAACTAAGTCTTTATCATATTATTCTTCTTATTTAGAGTATTATTCTACTTATTATTTTTTTTGTCTTCTTCTTCTTTTTATTTATGGAGATAAAAGAAAAAAAAAATATTTTTAGAGAGATAAAAAATTTAATTTGCATATTTGATTTTATGTTTAATATTTTTAAATATTGTAGTGATTGTATTATTGTTTGAGATAAAAAAATATCAAATTTTTTTGTGAAAGAAAATGATTAAAAATGAAAATATTTGAACTAAAATAAATAATGTAGATAGAAAAAATCGTATTGTTGAATGTTGAATAAGATATATTTGATCAAAATAATGAACCTATAAGTAACGAATTTACAAGTCGTAAATGATGAATTTATAAATGATGAATCTGTAAATTTTAAATGGTAAACTTATAATATCTATACGATAATCTATTAGTTTAAAATGATAAACTTGCAAAATGTGAATGATAAATCTGTAAATGATAAATTTGTAAAATTAAAACGATGAACTTGTAAATTCAAGAAGATGAATCTGTAAGTTATAAACGATAAATCTATAAATGATAAAACAACAAGTTGTAAACGATATATCTGTAAATTTAAAATTATGAATTTGTAGTTTTTAAACTATAAGCCTATAAGTTTACAAATGATGAATATGTAAATAATAAATAATAAACCTGTAGCTTATAAACTAAATTCAAAACAAGGAACCAATAAATTTATATGTAAGTTATAGCTGATGAATTTATAAGTTCAAAAACGATAAATTTGTAAATTATAACTAATAAATCTGTTTTATATTTATTAGTTTACTAAAATCTAATTTCGGAAAAACGAACGTTTTTGTAAAGAAAATAAATTTATAATATAACATGAACTTGAATGTATCATATAAGAACCCAATAATTATAATATAGGTATATTATATGGGCTTATACTTCTTTTTCTTATAGACGCTTTATGATTGGAGAAGTTAACAATTAAAGTGTCAAAGCCCAAATTTTATCTATTTGATGACTTGCTTGGTAAATGAAAATTAAAATTATGGTTGGCATACATAAATTTTATAAAGTTAAATTTTAATTTTAATACAAAATTGTGCAACTTTTTTCTCATTTTTAAAACATAAATACAAAGAAAATGATGAGCATATTTTTTTATAAATTACAAATGAATTTTATAATTCCATTAAATTTAATTATTCTAAATAAAGGCTAAGACTTTATTTGGTCACATTCAATTTATATTGTTACTTGCACATACAACTAATAATATATTATTATATGTAAAAAGATTGATTCAATTTAAATTTGTGATTTCATTTATTATACTAAACTAATTATGTATTATGTAAAAAAAAAATTTCATTAATTTTATATTTACACATTGAGAATATGATGAGCTTCGATTGATATTACATTTGAAAAAAATATTTTTTTGAATGAAAATTATTTTTAACTTTTTGAGTTTTAAAATTATTTTTAGATTGAAATAAGTAAATAAATGTCAAATATTTTAAAAAAATAATTTATAAAAAATTAAAATAATTAGTCAAATAAATAAAAAAATATAAATTTGTTTTTTTTTAACTCTAACTATAATTCCAAACGCCCCTATGGAATTTTATTCACTCCGCACATAAAATAAATAGATAGATCTAATTTAAGTAAGAAATGTCTAAACAAAATATTAGGTTTGGAGTTAAAGGTTGAAAGAGAGACAGAGACCGGAAGAAGGGGAAGAAAAAAAGAAGACGGATGAATGAGCCCAAAAATGCGAAGGCCCAAAGACTGTACAGACAGCAGCACAAGGAAATGCTAAACCGGAAGCGCATAATAGCAGTTAACTGAACCCTTTCTCAGCAGCTAATGCGCGACGGTAGCCCAGATTTGGAGGCTTCTACTCACTGTCAACCACATTTTTTTTTTATTTTCTTCTTTGCTTCTCTCCCTCTCAAATTTGCCTCCGTTTTGCTACCTTCCGGAGAATACGAGAGATTCTCACAGCTGAAGCTGAGGTCAGTTCTCTTCAACTTTTTCTCATTTCTTTTGATTCTCTTTTTATCGAGAAAGTTGTGGAAAAAGAAGAAATCGCCAAACTTTATTGTTTAGAGGGGGAAAAAATCTATCTTTTTTTTTTTTTAAGGTTGTTCTTCCCAACTTTCTTTTTTTTTTGTTTGGTAGCTTCTGAAGGAAAAGAGAAGGAGAAAGTATGATTTTTTTTTTCTGTTCTTTTAATCTGTTAGCCTTCAATTCCCTTCCTCAAGTTTGCTTTAGGTTATTGCTCTAGTTTCTGTTAAGCAGAGGTATGCATTGCTCTAAATTACAGCAAAGGGATTTTTTTTAAAGATTTTGTTTGTTTTGTTGGTGATAGCTGGAAAAATGCAATGTGCATCCGGTATTTAATATATTGCCGATGATGAAAGATACACTTATTTTTTTCAAGAATTGTTAGAATTAGAAATTCTGCTGCATTGTTCGCCTGTTCACTGTTGGTTTTTTTAAAATGAAAAATTCACTGTAGAAATTATCTGCATATTTGCTGTTGAGAAGTAGGGTGCAACTTGGTCTATGGTATGCAAATGCAATGGTTGTTTCCCATAACAATATTAAAGTTTTATTGATGCCGCATACATGCATAAATTGCCATTTCGGTCAGAGAGCTGCATTACAGCTTTGCCACAGGAGTTTTACTGTCATATATATATATATATATATAGGTTGTGTCAAGGGTTTTTTACTAATATGAATTAAGCTATGACCACATTCAAATCCTTCTAAACTGCTTCTTAGTTGCCCTTTCTGGCTAGCTGTTATTATCTCATGATTTTTGATATGTTCTAAAGTATGCTGGAACTCATTTATGATATTTCCTTGGATATTAACTTTTTAGGAAGGAATTGATCTACCGCCTCATGATTTCAAGGAATAGGCCAGGTTGTTAATGGCCTTATTGAGACATCAAATGATAAAGATTTGCAACTACTACTAATAAAATTTTAGACACTTGAGCATGTATTTAGGAGTTCTTGGACATGATGCGTTTACATTGGTATTTCTCTTGTAGTTGCAATGCCTTTTCTTACTTTAGCATTCTTAACAAGTTGCTTCATATTTTTTTATAGGGAACAACTGAATTTTAGAAATAATAGACGTGACTGTGAAGACAAATATGTAGATGTAGTGATAAGAAAGTTCTTAAAATTCAGGATACATCCCAGATGTGCTTTTTATTGTAAAGTTCATACTATTATTTATTTCTTGTCTTCTATGGTATATATATGATAAAGCCTCATATGCTTTATGTTTTGTAAACCGTACCCTTGCTTATTCATTCTATTTTAATTATTGAAATGCCTATGTACCTGTCTCCCATCTCAAAAGTGATTATGTTGTTTTTTCAACTACATAAAATAAAAAATGTTAAACATCTGTTGCAGGTGTATGGACTGTTTCTGGTGCAACAGCATCCTGACTTGTGACTACTAAACCAAGTGAGACTATTCTTTTGACAGCCTGTATTGGAGCAAAACCTTCTAATACAAGACCACATTTAAAATTATGTGTTTGATTCATTGACTGTAAATACAACGCCTGTGGCATATTGATGGGATGACCCTTGTTGATTGATTGTCATACTAGCTATAGAGAAAATTTGCCTCCCTCCAGTTATATTTTGCTATTGTGGTAAATTTTGTGCTATGTAGGAGAGCTTAAGTTGCTATTTAGCTGTAATAATCAAGGCTGAGCTCATGGGTGTTTCTCCCTCACAAGTTAGTTGTCGTTCTAAAAATTATTCATGTCCTAAACAAAGTACTTCAGAAGAAACGCCAGAATGTGGTGCTGAATGTAAATGTACTAGAATATCAGAACAGAAGAATCAACTTAGGACAGAAACTCTACAAACTAAACCAGGTGATGTGGAATGTGAATGTGCTGCTAGTGAAACATTGCAACCATCTTCTGAGGAAGTGATCAAAGATGCTAATGCTGAAAGTTTGGACTCACCAGATGCAAGCAACAATAGTTTGATGAATAGAAGTTCAAGCCTTGAACTAAATGCAAAAGATCAGAAACTTGAGTTTCTTTTAGAAGATACACATGGTGAATGTGGTGTTGCAAGTCTACATGGTACACCAAAAGGAAAAAAGTCGCTTGGTTCTGGAATTGTGCAAAATGATATTGCTTTAACAACCTTCAATAAAACCCTGCAAGCATTATCTGAAGATGTGGCCAAGAACTCTTTTACTAAGAATTTGGATTTACCTAGGAAAGATGCAATGAAAAGCAGTCAATTTGATAAATGTTCATGCCCTCAACTTTCCACATCTGAACACACACTTGACTTTCCTTCTGATGTTGCTTTTGAACAATTGGAAGAAAGACCAAAGCCTTCCCAGGAACTTGTACAAGGTGATTCAGTTAAAATCATCACAGAAATATCCAGTTGTACTGCCACTGGGAATTTGGAAGAACCTCTTGCACTAGCTGCTAAGAGTTCTCCTGTCAAAGGTCTGCCTCCAGACCATGAGATCAACATACCTGCTGCTGGAAAACTGGGTTCAGCTCCTCTTGATATGGACAAAGACTGGAATCGAGAACAATCAGAAACACCATTTAAATATGCAGTTAGTAATTCATGCAGGTTGGGTAGCAGGGTTAAAAGAACGCCAAAATCATCAAAGAGAAAAAATACATTAAGGTCTTTGATTAGAAGTGACAGAGTTCTGAGGTCAAGGTCACAAGAAAAACCTGAAGCTCCAGATTCTAGTGCAAATGTGGCTAATGTCAACTATAACATAGAGAAAGCAAGGAAAAAAACGAAAAAGAGACGACCAAAAAGAGTTGAAGCTGATGAATATTCAAGGACCATGAAACATTTAAGGTATTTGTTGAATCGGATGAGCTATGAACAAAGCCTGATCACTGCTTATTCTGCAGAAGGCTGGAAAGGACTGAGGTGTGTACTTTTTTAATGTCTTCCAATCGATTTTATTATTTTTTCTTCAGGAAATGTTCTCATTTCATTGAATTTTTTGCAGTATGAACTTTAGCACAAATACTTATTGTGGCTGTTTTTTTTTCCTTTAACATCATAGATATATAACTTTTTTGTTTTTACTACTTTTTAATTACTTCAGTCAGCTGAAGAATCCAACTTAATTAAGTAGGATGAAACATATTTAGTAAAAGAAAAGAAAGACATGATTGAAATGGGATGTAAAGATATTGTCAATTGGATCATATTAGAGACAGAGCTACGGTCTTATGGAAATATATACAATAATAGATGGAAGGCTAATTAGATCTGAATTAATGGATCGACTATCTGTTATATTTCCATGCCAATTTTTGAACTGATTCTAAGTTAACCTGTCAACTATCTATTATGGATCCATGACACTCACATTCTGATTTATTTCAAATAGAAAAATTAAAGTGATGTGAAACATGTGAAATAATTGAGCAGTGAACATGATATAAGATGTGTTATAATTGCAGCATAAATAAACAGTTAAATACTTTCCAAAATGATACTCTAAGGGGCAGAAAGTAGTGACTCAATATGGCTGGAGCAACAAGTGATGCATTTATATTCTGAAATTTATTTATGGAACCAGTCAAATTGCTTCAAATGAGAGCGATTCAAAATCAATGAAATGTCAATCTCCATCCTTACAAAGCTTCTCAAGTTCCCAAAATGCACAAGAACGAGAAAAAGAGAAATTTTGACAACATTATGTTATCTGAATCTTTTTATGAAAACAATGATGTTATCTTGTCTTGCCATGTTTCCTTTGTTTTCTGGAAACATTTTGTTAGCCAAAGCTTCATTATAGGACTCTGATCTTACTTGAAACCTTCTTTTATCCTCGCCTTCTCATATAAATATTTATTGGTCAAATAAGAAAGATTGTGTATTCTTGAAAAGCAATTTCTCTATTGAGATTGTGGATATGTATTTGAGATGGATTCTTTCAATACCTATCTTTTAGATTGAAGATTGGCCAGTATAAATACTTGTTAGGTTAGCGTCCTTCCCATAGCACTGAAATTTGGACTGCCATCATTTACTTAAATCTTAAGGGTTAAAGGTTTGGCAGTTCTTGAGGAAATGATTTATTTTCTTGGTTCATATCAGGAGTGTAAAACTGTAAGTTGGAGGATTTAATGAAATCCTTGCTATAATTCAAGTGCTCTATGCTGCCTCCACTGTTGTATTTATGTTACGTTTTTGTTACAGCCTAACATCAGAGTATGGGTCTTGTTAAAAAGTAAGGTCGTGTGATTTAGTTGCTTGTCTGCTTCTCTATGTATTTAGGTTTTATATTCATCTTCTTTCTCTCACCTAGACTGATTGGTCCTTCGGTTCTTGTTATTATGTGCTATGTTCATAAAATCTATGGCTGCTTTTGAGTTATTAACAAAGGAAACCTGAGATTTTAAAAAAATAAAGGGAAAAAAAGGGCAAACTTAGTTGCCTTCTCAAATAACACCTTCATAGTTACTTCAACACTTCACTTTACCTTATAGTGCCTGGGTACAGCTTTGGCACTTCAACTACTTAGCAAAATCTTGAACAGTTTTAAAAATAAGTAAGCCCAACACTTGGACATATACCTGCACTAGATACTCATGTCCAAGTTCTAGTATATCAGATTATGTCTTTTTACTTTTCTTGTTATTTATTTATTTTTTGCAAGCAAAATACTTGGGGTACTGTATAGTGAATAGTTAAAGGGTTGGGGAGGACGTGATGCCAATTAGCAGACCCATATAACAGTCAAGACCTCTTCCCTCATGCTATAATGGCGCATTGTACAATTGTCAATTTGGAGTAATGTTTTGTTGACATATTCTTAGAAAAACTGGCCTTGTCCTATGTCTTAAACTATTAGGAAGAAATCATTTGTACTTATGTTGGACAAAGTCTAGAGTTGAAAATGTTGCACTAGTAGAATGAGTGAAAAGAAACTAGGTGTCAATTTTTGGTGAAGATTTAGGATAGTATATGTTCTAATAGGTACCATGTTATTCTGAGTATCATTATTAAGTGTTGCCCCACCAACAGTCTTTGGGCGATTATGCTTGTTATTTTATATTATTAGGTGGTGCCCTTATCATCTACCTTTCTGCCCTTGTACTCCACCATTTCATCTGAAATGATTTTTAGCAGCTATGGTATGTTATGCTCAGGGAAACGTTTCACTTCAAACTTGTTTTGCCTAGGGGATTTGTTAGAACAATTGGAGTGGCAGATGTAGAACGAACGATTTCGTGACAAACTCGAAACTAAACTACAAACTAGTCAAATGAACAGAGTGATAGAAATGTGGTACATGTAGAACGCACAATTGTAGAAAACAGAAGTTGTAAGATAAACATGGTAGGCAAAACAAAACCACAAATATGTAGATCGGATGAGTGTTGGTAGAATCCGATTGGAGCTGAAAACCCCACTGCAATTGATTCACACAATGATAGATGTTACAAGTCTGAATCACTAGAACATCGCTGCCTTGGAATGCCACACCAAGGATATTGTTATGCTTAAATCCCTGGGAATCTACCAAAAGGAGAGAACAAAACAAAGAGAAAAATCTTAATTTTTCTATTAATATCCAAAAGACTCCACTATTACTAATTCTTCTTTGTAGCTTTATTTATTTCTATTAATATTCAAAAGATTCCACCATCACTAACAGTTTTTTATAGCCCTATTTGTGAGATAGACTTGACTACTAATTAGTAAAAAAGAAAAATTCTATTGTATATGAAATATAATAGAACTTCCTAAAATAAAATAACCTACTAAATAATAAAATTGTAAAACATACCTACTTTGCTTATATAGAACATCTAAATAGGAAATTACATATAACAATCTCCTAAATCACTTGAATGATGAGGACAAGAGTTAAAATGGAAATTGAACTTAAAAATCCAAAACCCAGTTGATGGTGCTCTAGATGTTACTGTGTGACCTTTTTTTCTTCTTCTTCTTCTTCCTCTCTCTCTCTCATTCATATGTGCATGCATGTCTGCGTACTTATTGTATGTGTAATGGCCATATTCATACTAAATAGCTCATGTCTAAAATCCCATTGACCATTTCTATATTTTGCAGTCTGGAAAAATTGAAGCCAGAGAAGGAGCTGCAAAGAGCCACATCTGAAATTTTTCGACGAAAATTGAAAATAAGAGACTTATTTCAACATATTGATTCACTATGTGCTGAAGGAAGGCTATCAGAGTCATTATTTGATTCTGAAGGACAGATTAGCAGCGAGGATGTAGGAGATTTTTTGTTAATGATAATATAATTTTTACTCTCTTGTTGATTGAATTCATGCTTGCACTTATTGCATAAGTCCTTTTTGCGATACTTTTTTTTTCTTTTGTTTTTTGTGATGGATCTCTATTGGAAATGTTAATGCTTAGACAAGTAATTCTTGTGTGGCAGATATTTTGTGCAAAATGTGGGTCCAAAGACTTGACTGCTGATAATGATATTATACTTTGTGATGGTGCCTGTGACCGAGGGTTCCATCAGTTCTGTTTAGTACCACCACTATCAAAAGAAGACAGTAAATCCTGTTTGCCTGCCTGATAGCAATAAATTGAACAATAACTGTTAAGCATATATTTTTCAGTTTATGCTTCTTTGACCTTTTCTCCTTTCTTTTCCTCTTGTGGCATGTAGTTCCTCCAGATGATGAGGGTTGGTTATGCCCTGGATGTGATTGCAAAGTTGATTGCATTGACTTACTTAATGAATCTCAAGGAACAAATATTTCTATCAATGACAGCTGGGAGGTACATGACATAGTCTCCATCTTTGGTAATGTATAGCCAACTTGTTGACTTTGTGATTTGTTTTACTCCTGTATTATGTATGCAGAAGGTTTTCCCTGAGGCTGCGGCAGCTGGACAAAATCCAGATCAGAACCGTGGACTTCCTTCAGATGATTCTGATGATAACGATTATGACCCAGACAATCCAGAAATTGATGAAGAAAGTCAAGGAGATGAATCAAGCTCTGATGATTCTGATTTCACGTCTGATGAATTAGCGGCTGCACCTGGCGATAAACAGCAGCTGAGGTTTTCTTCTGATGATTCAGAGGATGATGACTATGATCCTGATGCTCCAGACCTTGATGATTATGTAAAGGAGGAAAGCTCAAGTTCTGATTTTACATCTGATTGCGATGATCTTGCTACTTTTCATAGTGATAAGTTTTCTGGAGAAGTTGAAAGCTGTAAGTCTATTTTTCATGGAGATGCTTTTATAAAAGGTTCTTATAGTGGTGGAAAGAAGCAATCTTTACACAGTGAGTTGTTATCCATATTAGAGCCAAATGCTGGCCAGGATATGTCTTCACCCATTTCTGCGAGAAGAAGTGTTGAAAGATTGGACTACAAAAAACTGTGTGATGTGAGTTTCTTTCATCTTATATCTTGATTGAGGCTCTCCACTCCTGTCATATATGCCAGATTATTTCCCTTGTTTAAGATATCCTAATCTTCTGTTTGAGATAATGACATAATGTTTCATCTACTTATTATTGAGAAGGGAGGAAAATGCAGTTCTTTTTAGCATAAACATGAATTACATTCTGGGAGTTTGCTTATTTTGTTTATACCCTTGTTTGAGAAGGAAACATATGGAAATGTTTCGTCCGACTCAAGTGATGATGAAGATTATAATGATGCTGTTGGACCAAGGAAGAGGAGGAAGGGTGCAAAATCTGCTTCTACACCAGAAAATGGAAATACTCCTGTAATTAAGACTGCAAAACAAGAGCAAAAGGATACTGCATGCACCCCTAAGAGAAGCCATCAAAGGTCTAACTCCGAAAATGCAGGCATATCACCAACTAAAGCACATGAAGGCTCCCTGCCATCTAGTTCCTCCAGTAAAAATGTTAGGCCATCTGTATACAAAAGACTTGGAGAAGCTGTAACTCAGGTATTTTGTTTTGATTAATATGTTTGTAGCTCCTGAATTTGTTTGATATCTTCAGTGAATACTCGAAAATCATTATCACATCGAATTAATAAATAATAATACACAGTAGAAATGTTATTTGGTTGTTCAATCTCTTGTCAAAAGGGGAGCATATCTCATCGACCAAATTGCAATTCTACTGCATATTTGATAAAAATTATTTCATTTTCCCAAAATAAATAAAATAAAAATATACAATCGTGCAAGTCCTTTTTGTGAAAGCAACATGGTTTATTATAAAGTGGATGCTATAATCTATAGTTGATGGTGAATTGCCAAGTTATCACAATCAGCGTGTAGGCAACAAGAATTAAATTATCATTTAGAATAGCAAGTAGATGTGGCATGAAGAGTGCAAGGATGTAAACTAATCTTTATGTTCCAATTGATACCAGAAATTTACATTTCACATTTGATTAGAAGAAACAAATATCAACATAATTTATGAGCAATTTATTGATTCTTGCAAAGGGAAAGAAATTGATTGATACTGAGATAATTATTAATTTACTTCATAAAGTTACAGAAAACATAAGGTAATATTTGATTAGCATTTTTTTTTTCTTTTTGGAGGCTCAGTGTGTTTGTGAAAAAGGAATAAGAACTTAGATTATTCATATATTGTGCTTAGCACATCAATGTAGTTTTAAGTGATCATAAAAGGATCAACTGTTGTATTATTGCAACTTCATCCCTTTCTCGGTTTTCCAGATTGTGTTCACAGATGTACACAATCACAATAGATGATAGAGTTGATGGTGATTTTGCTTTGCAGAGACTCTACAAAGCGTTCAAGGAAAATCAATATCCTGACCGAGCTACAAAAGAAAGTCTGGCAAAAGAGTTAAAAATTACTTTCCAGCAGGTCTTGCTTTTTATTGTTACTCATTAAGAACGTGCCCCCCTCTTTATTAAGATAACCTCTTCTCCGCATTTCGAGTTTAGTGATCACAGTTTTATTGATAAGTTTTAATCTGCAGGTGACCAAGTGGTTTGAAAATACTAGGTGGAGCTTCAACCATTCATCATCAATGGATGCAAGTACAATAAAAAAAAATTCAGAAAGAGATTCCCCAGTGCCCAAAGCAAATACAATTCCGCTTGAGCCTGGGCATGAAACAGTTGGTAGAGATGCAACACGCAGTGGAGCTCAAAGTGAGGAATCACCTAAGGTTGGTGTTACCATGGCGGAAAGTCACACTGGAGATGCAAGGAAAACTGAATCAGGTGGCCAGGGGAGCCGTGCACTAAAATCCAAAACCCCAAGACCTAGAAAGAGAGCATACTTCGGATCATCAAGCATCGCCAATTACAGAAACAGAAAAGCCCCCATCTAATTTACCAAAACCTTAGGAAACACAAGCAAGCGGGCAGCGAATAACGAGAAGTAAAACTGTTGCTCGATAATTTAATTCTTTCTACACCCTTCTGGGGGAATAGTAAACCATTTAGCTGTTGACAGAGCATACTGTCTGGAGATTATCTGCAGGCTTTTCTCCGCGGAATCAGCCCCTGGTGGCCTGGTGCCAGTGTTGTTTGTAATTTTATAATGCTCCAAATTTTCCAATTGCACATATTATTTCCATCTCAGTTTCAAAAAACCAAAACAAAACAAAACAAAAAAGTTCCTTCTCTTTGCAAGGATGCTGAATAAAAATGTTCAATCTTTTAATCTATCCACCCAAAATTTTAAATATTTGGTCTTTCTTCAAAAAAATTTCTCAGCATTTACCTTTGTCTTGTATTGCCGTAGCTTATTGTTTCTAATTTTCTTTGAGTTGCGCAAGCAAAGTTTGTATGACAAAATGAATTGTAGTTAGCATACAGAAACATGAAGTTCTTTTGAATATTTGTTATTCAAGAATTTAATTGAAATTTTTATGAAATTATTTAATTTCTATTTTCTTGTGATAGAATTCGTACTCTTACAAATCCTATAGTTAATTAAAAAGAATTTTCTTATTAAAAAGCAAAAAACAAATCAGGTTATACCTCCAATGAATGAAGGTATTCATGCATAGAAATGGGTAAGAACAAGTTGACCCACTACTCGAAGAGCTCTCTAGGCCACTCTGATTCCTGGTCTCTACTCTGCATTTTGGCTTCTGAATGTTCACAATATTGGAATTCTGAATTGACTCGGTAGACGACAAATTATGCAGATCTTTTGGACGACTCTTCTTCAGTTGGCGCACATGCTTCTGACAGGACTCGATATCCGAGCTCCGAGTCAACTCAACGGTTGAGGAGTCACTCTCTTTCAAAGTGCATTCTTCAATCTCCCGGATCTGGCAATCAACACTTAGGGAGCTAGTAAGTTCGCCAAGCGGGACTCACTTGGGGATTTGCAAAGAGTGAGTAGCCATGGAAGCACGTTTCTTGGATGATGGGCAAGTGCACGCGGATCTCATTTTCATCCATTTGGTTTCAAAGCTCTGATATTTGGAGTGAAAATTAGCGTTTTCAACCAAACCCGTGTAGGAGAGAGAGCATACAGAAAGAGACGGAGGAGGGAGGCAAAGGAAGGAAGGGACAGAAGGGCAGATGCCGCCACTTTCACCATTTGGAAAAATATTTATTGCCGCCTATTTGGAAGAGCATTTTAGACGGGTTTCTTCCCGGATTGTTGGTTTGGATTTTCGGGTCAATACATGATCCAAAATGGATATAATTTTTAGGAAAAAAAACTATTTTCAATTTTTCATCCTTATGTATTTTTTTCCTTCTATTTATTCTTTAAATTTTATTTTATTATCTTTAAATATTTATTTTAATAAATATTAGGTCTAAGTAACAATTAGTAGAAAAATAAAAGAGAGAGTTTGAAATAACTATTATGCTTTTTATTATTTTAATTTGAGAAATCATCTCATTCTATATTAATATCATAAGACAATTATTTTTTCAAATTCTTACAAGTTTAATTTTTAGTGATATGGTGTTGAGTATATAAATAGACAAGTAGTAATGATAGACTGAGAGTCTGTTTGACATTATATTTGCCAAAAACGTTTTTAGATAATTTTTTTTTTATTTTTAAATTTTTTGAGTTTTGAAAATTACTTTTGGAGAGAAAAGAAAAATAAATACTTTTTTCAGAAACAAGTTTGAGAAAAACAGTTTATAAAAAATTAAAAAAATCAGTCAATTAAATTAAAAAAATTCTAAATCTATCTTTTAGATATCTAACAACAATGTCAAAGACAATTTAATAATATTTACGGGGCGATGTTTCACATAATTGATAAATTAATAATTTATCTTAAATTATTGAAATATTTTAAAATTTATTTTTCCTTATTAAATTTTTGAGCCATTAACTTATATTTAAAAAAAATATAGAAAAAATTTATTTTAATAAATTACAATTAGAAACAAATTTTTAAAAAACTAACAATTTATCTTATTTTTTGATAAAAATATTGTTTAAAATAATAATTAATAAGTCTGAGATTTAAATGTATTGATTTTAATGAGTATAAACCTTAAATTTTTATAAAAATTCAGTATATAAAATTTTAAATAATTTATACAAAAATATTTTAAATATAGAAAAATTATATTATATATTATACTGCAATATTTAAAATTTAAACAGTATCAATTAATAAATTTATTTTAAATGACGGAATAAATTGTTAATTTTTTTAAAAAATTTTTTTATTTATAATTTATTAAAATCTCATATGTTTTTGCAATTTGTTATTAAAAAAAAGTTCTAAAATTTTATTAAATTAAAAAAAATGTTCACTTTTTGGAATAATTGAAAACCCGGTTCTCCAAATCCATACCAAGCTCTCCTGTACTTGCCAAGCTTGTTTCCGGTCAGAGCCCCGCTGCCGTCACTGCCGGGACCTCCTCCACCTTGCCACACTACTGGGCTACCCCCGTCTTCTTCTCTTAGTTTCAGCATCCACAGCCTCTGCTTGGTTTTGGATTCTTTAAAGTTCTGGTACTTGTTTCTCTCTGTCTCCCACGCTCTCTATTTTTATATATTTATCTTTCTTTTCTGTTTGAATGTTCCCTCGCATGTCTTTGCATTTTTCGTCGATTTTCATCTATCTCTACCTATAATACTCGTTTTTCAGATTTCTCGTCCTTTCGAAGTTCGCTTTAGTCCGAAGTTGTTTACTTTTTAGCTACATTGTTTGTGTTAATTAATGGAGATTCGATCAAGATTTCAAATAACAATAATGATGAATATATTGCTTAGTTAACTGGAAATTTATTGCCTTTCTCATTTGTTGGGGGCAAATTTTTCGTTGATTACCTGTTTGATGTTATGCCTCAGCGAAATCAAGGGTTTTTTTTCTCCTTCCAAAGGGATACTAGAGTTTCTTAAGAAACCAATGAATGCCGGTGCAGATAGTAAGTTACATTTGGGGGAGAAGAAGTTCTTTGCAAGCTATAAACTCTTGTTTTTAATTCCCTTGGCTTTCACTCATCTTGGGGCAAATGATGAGCGTGAGAGCGCTACAAAAGAAGTAAGGAGCTACTTTAGCATTGATGTGCATCATAGGGTTTTCCGGTCTTCTTCTTTCTCATCTACTTCCGGGCCCAAGGTAAGAAAGAGACCAGGCTCCGTGGAAACGGATTTAGGAATGACCAGGGCAAGTGCTAGAGGTGATACAGTAAGTTGTAAAAGAATCCGTTTAGAACATATTCACTGTTGCATATCTACTTCCTTTTCTTCTCGCTAATATAAAGGTTTTAGCACCTTCAGTTCCATCAATAGAGATACATGCCCCTCTTCGAGCTGCTCCTTGCAGCTCCTGATAAGGCGATGACTACATCTATCTATACTTTTCCTGCCTTAGTCGTTGTAATGTTTACCTGATATATATCATAAGCTGTCCTTTCTTCTACTACTTTAGATAAATGAATGCCCATTGAATGCTTTCAAGCAAAAAGGGGGAGGAGATCATCATTAGAATATGATGATAGCACCTGAGAATAACTTCCAAAAATCATTTGCACTGAGTAACCCATGATGCTTACACGTCTTGCTGCATACAAAGAGAATGTGATCTCCTCTCTGAAATTAATTTTCCCATTTAATGCCCATTTAGAGGCTTCTTGTTTGCTTATCAAAGTGTTTGTATTCCTAAACTTCATGGACTTAGATTCTGAAATAAGCAAGGCTACTTTAAATTTCATGGTGTGCTAAGATGGTATAGTTTTGTGGCTAGGAAACTGTTGATGGCAAGAGATTTTTCGTGGTAGGAATCCATGTTGCTTACACTTCTTTCTGCATACACAGAGAATGTGATCTCTCCTCTCTGAAATTGATCTTCGCATTTCATGCCCATTTAGAGGTTTCTTGTTTGCTTATCAAAGTTTGTATTCCTGTAGCCAACTTCATGTACTTAGATTCTAAAGTAAGCAAGACTACTTTGAATTTCATAGTGTGCTAAGATGGTAAAATTTTGAGGCAAGAGAACTGTTGTTGAAGGCAAGAGATTTTTTTGCTGTAGTTTCTATTTGCTAGCCTTTAGGCAAGAGTGTGAAAGAGCGTGCTATGCATGTTGGCTGGTAGATTCTGTTATCTATGATAACCAACCGGACTAAACATTTTGATTACATAGCATATAAGTTTAATCTATTTATTTAGGCTTGTTTTTCTTTCCCCCCATTCACTCAGGTAAAAATAACATAACTGCATCTGTATAAGATATCTTTCTTCATCAGTGGATTCCTAGACTTCCTCCTAGATATGAAATTGGAAATGATTAAATGAAAATTTTTATTTTTCAATGCTTATATATTTGTTATTAAAATCTTACAGTTTCTTATCAGTTTTTTCAATAGTAAGTTTTGTTGTATTAGATGTATTTCTTTGTTTTTTATATTTGATGTGATTTTAGTGGTACTGATGACTTAGTGGACTGATCCATTGACTGGTTTGATGACTAGGTGAGATCTAATTAACTTTTCAGCAAATATTCCAAATATTCTGATGGCTTTCTCTTATTATTTGTGATCAGGTCTGTTAATTGAACCTTTTGCTTTGTAAATATCATTCTTCATAGCATTTACTATCAAACTAAAAGCTTGAAGTAGGATTTCAATTGGTAAACTTTGCAGTGGGACAATACCTGTATGTCTTCCTCTGTGCTTAATGATTTTCAATTGGTTTCAGTAAAATCTTTTAAGGGCATGTTTCTTATCTGATAGTACCTTAGTTTTATGTTTGAAACTTCGACCTTGCCACATATTTCACAAGCATGATGGCCAAATAATGTAATGAGAAAATGAAAGTTGGCTTCTATCTGCTATTTATTGTTTATTTGCTTCATTTCATGTATTTAGCAGCCATTTCTGAACTTGCAAATTCTTTATTATTGTGGTGCTGAAATGTCAAATAGAAATTGAAACCTCCTTTTGGATGATTATTAGCAGTTAATGTTTTCCTTTTTCTGTCTATCAAGACTTTTTTTTTGCTTGTCAATAATGCAACAAATTAGTGCCTCTTATTTCATTTCAGGCAAGTTCAGGTGATCAATTTACTTAATCAAAATGGAAGCCAAATTTTTTCGCTTTCTTAAGATTGTGGGTGTCGGCTACAAAGCGAGAGCTGAAGCAGAAGGGCGCCTCTTATACCTCAAATTGGGATACAGTCATGAGGTTGAACTCACAGTTCCTCCTGCTGTTCGTGTCTTTTGCTTCAAGAACAATGTCGTTTGTTGCACCGGAATTGACAAGCAACGAGTGCACCAGTTTGCTGCTGCTGTTCGTAGTTGCAAGCCTCCCGAGGTTTACAAAGGCAAGGGTATAATGTATGTTGATGAAATAATCAAGAAGAAACAAGGAAAAAAGTCAAAATGATGCAGACAAGAGTGCATGATACTGACTGCTAAGTGTTTTGCATACTGAGTTCGATTTCCGAGTTTTGAAATCTGGACTTTCAAGATTTAGAAGGCATATAAATTATATGGAGTTTTGGAATAATAGAAGATGTCATTCTGTGAATGAGGATTCTGGTTCTTTTCAAGACTTCTGTTATCATTGCTTGTTGGATGAATGATATTTCCTGAAAAGAACTAATTTCATCCAACAATGTTAGTCACCATTTTTATGTGACACTCCCTAAGGTCTGAGATATTTTTGCATGTTAAATTTATTTGAATAGAAACTTGGCTTAGAGTAGTAGTAGTAGAAGATAATTTCAATTGAAACTGAAACCGTCAAATGCTGCGTTTTCAATTTGAACTATCTAATCCACTTCAAATATCATGATATTGGTCAAGGAAAAGAAAAAGTTAAATATATTTTGATCTTGAATTTTTCCGTATATGTTAAATGCCTCTTGTATTTGTTCATTTTTGCTATTTTACCTCTTATATTCATTTTTGTTACAAAATGCTTATTGAATCCTTTTTCTGTACAATTAACCCCCTCTTTTATTTCAAAATGGTAATATTCCGTCCCTTTCAAGGAGTTTGTACATTTTGGTAGGAAGGTGAAATTTTTTTACCTTGATCAAGGTTGAAGAAAAACGTAAATAAAGAGGTTATTTTATTTTCATTATGCTTATGTCATGTTAAATTAAGACTCTGAACTGAAATTTTATTTAATTACTTTCTTAACTGTCCGAATTTTTTTTAATTAACTCCTAAAACTATAAATTTAAATTAATTTAATCTCTGTATTTGAAACATTTTTAACATCTAATTAGTAATGATGAAGATAATTAATTGAATAGATTTTGGTTTAGTCTCTATTTACAAGATATTTATATGTTACTCCATATAAAAATTAACATATTCTATAAGAGTGAATTCTTTAATGAGTCCTCATTATAAGATGATTATTTTTAAATATAAATAGGGGAAATTTATGTATTTTTTCAATAGCATGTTTTTAAGTGTTTTTGACATGTAATACTAATATAGTCAAATGCATTTTCCCAAGCATGTTTTTAAGTGTTTATTTTTCTTTTATTAAAAAAAAGTGTAATGTTTCACATAATGTATTCAAATGCATTCTCTTATTTTAAATTAAATGAAATTTACTAAAATATATTCCATCCATTTTAAAAGCTGCTATCATTTTTTTTTCTTATATTTTAAATTATAGTCTACCTTTTTAAAAAAATAATTTACTTATTAATTTTTATACAATTTCTATATAATATGTTTTGTTATCAACAAATATGTTTTTTACTATTGCAATACACTCTTAATTAATATAATAATATATTAAAAAAATAATTCTAACCACATCAGTTTTTTTTTTGACGTAATGAGTTTGAATTAAATTTTAATACGAAAATTACTTCAAAACAGCTAAAAGAATCTACGACGAATAAGCCAGCAAAGACCTAACCGAGCCGACCCGACCCGAACCGCCGAAATCTCATATCCAGAGTAGGCCCAAAAATAAGAAAGAGTATAAATAACCGGAAACCGGCCTAATCGGTAAAAAACAGACGGCGATGGCACTGGAAGTTGATGAGAAGGACCTCAAGGCCGCTGGGGCCGAGCAACTGGGCGACGGTCGCCGTGGGCTGCGTATCCGTGGCTGGGAGATCGCTTCTCACAAGGGCTTCATCCTTAACTCCTCCACTCTTCAACAGTACTCGTTCTCTTTGTCTATTATTAACATAAACATACATGTCTTATAATTTCATACGCTTTGAATTGGTTTTCTTGTGGAAATGTGAAATTAATTATTTATTTTCTATTTATATAACAAAAAATTGTATCTTTTTTGTGTTGTTATTGCTTGACTCTGAGGGCAAAAGTTGATTAGGTTGCTGCTTGCTTGTCTAGCATCTTTAGCTTATTTACTTTGAAAATTTGGCTTGTTTAGGGTGCAGTTCATTTGCAATTACTGGCCTTTAACGTGTTATTTGGTAAGGATACTGAATGTTAGACTTAATTTGATTTTCTGGTTTCAACTTTTGCAAATTTTGTGAATTTTCTTTTTACGAAGTGAGGTCTCTTTGTTGATAAGATAGGAAATCAAGAATCCAACATTAACATGTTATTCTCAGGTAGGTTTTACTGAATTCTTCATTTAATAGCTGCATTTTCGAACAAATAAACTCTTAACAAATTTGGCACTCTATAGAATGTCGCTGGTTGTTATTAGGTTTACACTCGACTGTATTTTTAAGTTTAATATTGTCCTTTGGAGATGATCTTATTCAAAGTTTTGCTCTGAAATCAAACTGCATTTCCCCATTTTGATTTGAAGTTTAGAAGATCACTTAGTGGTAGTGCCTAGTGAATAATTATATTGTTGATTTCTTTGCTGATATAACTGATATGCAACTTTTGTTAAGTCTTAAGCCTGTAAGAGAACATGAGAAATTCAATTCGGTATGTTTGCAAATAATTTGGATATTGATGATTGATATCCTTGCAGGTGGGAACAAAAACTTCAGACATCTCATTTGCCGGAGATGGTGTTTGGGGACAGTTCTTTAGTTCTTAAACACATAAAAAGTGGCACTAAAATTCATTTCAACGCATTTGATGCTCTTACTGGCTGGAAGCATGAAGCTTTGCCGCCAGTTGAAGTTCCTGCAGCAGCAAAATGGAAATTCAGAAGGTAATTACATCTCTCTCTGGTCTTCCAGCCTAGTATTTGATATTTGGATTTTACTTTCATCATGCAAGGACATCGATTAATGGAGCATGATTTTGCTGGAGACCTGAAGCCACTATTCATAAATTGACTGTACTCTGGCCAATTTTTTTTGTAATGATTTAATTTTTTTTCTTAGTTGAGAAAAGAAATTGCATTCATGGCAAGGATTTGTACTATTTAGAGGTAAAAGTATCCCTGAGAAAGCAACAAAAAAGACAGATAATAAATGTGGTAGAGCCCTTAAATCAATTGCATAACACTTAAACACACTTCTGTAAAAGCTGTCCGACTAGAAGCCGGTAAAAAGGCTAGGATTTAGTTTAAAAGTTAGGAAGGTTTGATTTTCCTAATTCGATGCTGTATATTCTTCTTTCTATGTTTAGATGTATATAATTGATATATATGCCCCAAATAGCTTGAGGGAATAATCAAGATAAAAAATTCCTCTCATCTTCTTCTCTTATTTCTTTCTTTTCTTTCTTCATATAAAAAAAAGTGCAATTTTGATTTGAAAATATTTGGCTTTCTTTGTACTGCTAAAGCCTTTCCATTTAAATCAATAAACATCCTTCCAAAGTGTTAGAAGTCCAAAGAAACAATACCGAAGGGGCCTATCCAAAACAAGTGAGAATGAGACTCACCGTAAACACATAGCACGTCGATGCAGTGTTGAAAGTCTTATTGGGCTTCATCTCAAAATAATTAGTATTTTCCTTTTGAAGATTTGTAGGTCAAACAAAAGTTTTAACCTTTTACAGGCCCTTAAGTTTATTTTTTGTTTTTGGAATTTATATGGCTTTGACTGAGAGTCAAACTTGAGACCTCATAATCCTATGAATGACTCCATATTTTGTTGCTGAAAGAAGATATCTTAAAAGAAGTTGCCATAGAAGAATTAGTTCAACCTTATACTCTGTATGTTCAAACTAATTATTTAATGGAGGGAGTTTTCTTCTAGGTTCCCCTGCTTTTGTGATGTCCTTTTGTTGGACCAAGGTTCTTATCACTCACTGGCGGTCAAATTGTTAATGTATCCATAGGAAGGTAAAGGATTAGTTCACCTCGGAGTTGGAAACCCATATGATGTAACAGAGATTTCACATAGGTTATCTAATTGTACCCTTCATATTTGCATCTTGAGCTGCTGGAAATCTGTTGTTCCTTCTGAATATAGTTCATTTTTCTTTTTCTCCCTCATTCCTGTTGCAGTTGAAGTGTTTACATTGATATAGCATAATGTACCAACTGAAAGATATATGTCTTGACTCACATAGCACCTACTGTGAATTTGCAGCAAACCATCTCAGCAGGTGATACTAGATTATGACTATACATTCACAACACCTTATTGTGGAAGTGAAACAATTGAGCTAGAGTCAGAGAAGGTATGCTTTGTTCTTCATCTATTAGGAAAAGAACAACAGAATAAGTTGACATTCCAAACAGTAAAATGCTCAGTACTTGAAGGGCATGCTTCTAAGGACTTCGTCTATGGAGACTTATTGTCCTCTTCATTCTTCAGAGTTTTATGTTCTTTGAATTTTTTTCTCTCTATGAGTTCACTTTTGAAATTTACTAAATCTTCTCTTTTCTTCTCTTTTTTAAAGGTTTATTGGATATATCACTGGCTTTTGTCGTACTGCCTCTCTCCATCTTTTTGTTTGCATTGCATCCCGTTATTTGTGACGTCTTTCTTTTATTTCTATTTTTTTTCCTTTTGAATCAGAGTATTGATTTTATTTTTTGTTTGGGCTATTTGGTACTTTCTATTAAGCTGCAAATAATTGAATCTTTCAAACATTCGATTGTAATGTAAGATTTGCTTTCCCAAGATGCACTCTTGTTTTATGGTCCCTCACCAGTATACTGTCAAGCTCTTCTGAGCATGAACAGTGATTTAAATTAGAGTTTAGGTGGTTTTTATCTGCAACTTAGTTTATTATAGAAATTTCTATCCCTGGTGTTGTGATCAGAATGGAAGTGACAAAATCTCAGAGACAAGCTCAAGCCTTTGTTGGGAGGACTGCAAGGAGCAAATTGATGTGGTTTCCCTGGCATCAAAAGAGCCCATTCTTTTCTATGATGAGGTGCTGTACTCATACTACACTAAGAACTGCCAATGTAAAGTTTCCCATATGTATCCCTTTCTTGGTATATATGTGCCTGTCATAATGATAGTGGTCTATATTACACTACAGGTAGTCTTGTATGAAGATGAGCTCGCTGATAATGGGGTGTCTCTTTTAACTGTGAAAGTGGTAAGTGCCAACTGAAATGGTTGTAATTGCTAAATTCATTTTCAAAAAAAAAAAAAAGGAAAAACTATAGAGCTTCTGTCTGATGAAGACTACACATTTTGGTTTTGCAGAGAGTCATGCCAAGCTGTTGGTTTCTTCTTTTGCGATTCTGGGTAAGATATTGGATCTGATTCCTAAATTTGAAAATCCATATCTAAATAAAACAGCTACTCACTAAAAATTTTCTTTCTGTTGTGTATATTCACATCTCATCTTAGGTGTACATGCTTACTGCATGTACTTAAAATATTACATATCCTTTATTAAGGCATACCTGAATTGTTGCCGCTTTCAGAAAAGGAATGTAGTCCATTGGGTACTCAGAAATGACATTTCCACCTTTTTCCCCCTTGTTTGACCGACTTTAATTTCCTTTTTGTTGAGATTGCAGAGATTTTTGGTAAAATGAATGAGATTTTGTTTAGATACTGAAGACTGCTGGGTGCAGGGTATGGTATTTGTACTAGTTTGAGTGTTAGGTGGATAAAAACCATGACTTTTTGACTTGTATTTGCAACTATATAAGCAGCCTTTCTGCATTTTGAAAAGAGTGAGCAGAGAGGAGAAAATGTATGAAAGTTTTATGCAGAAAATGAAGAAAAAAAAGAGAAAAAATTTTGTTTTTTCAATGAAAGTTTGTTGTCTCTTGTTTGCTGCATAAAATGCAGAAAATTAATCTTGTTTCTTTTGTTTATGTTCTCCTCTCAAACTAATGGTCTTAGAGGGCCTGTTTTGAGAAGATCTTGAAGGACTTGACATGTCTTTAAACTGCAGAAAGTTTGTTAAAAAAAGGTGTTCAAGTTGCAAAAATTTTGTTTTGAGTTTGTTTAAGTTGTAGAATGTTTAAGGGACCTGTGTGAGTCCATAAATTGCAAAGTTTGTTGAAAAAAGTGAGCATCAAAAATATTTATTAAGTTTTTGAAGTGTGAAATTTTAATGTGAAGAAAATGTGAGTTGCAGAAATTATTTGAAAAGAAGAAAGATATGCATGTCTATAAATTGAAAAAGAAAAAAAAAATTGAATGAAAGATCAACATGTCTCTAAATTGAAAAAGAAAAAAAAATATAAATATTTGTAGGCCAAGAGCTATGGAGGAAATGATGATCAGCAAGCTTGGAGATAGAGTTGTCCTAAGAAGATTAATTGGTTTGAAGTTAAAAGTTGCTGCAAAAATGAAGTAAATAAAATAGTGCTCCATGGGGAGACAAAAAAAAAACTTGGAAATTTTCAAATTTTTGCAAAAATCTCAGCAAGGGGGAGTGCTGAGATTTTTGGTAAAATTAATGAGATTTTGTTTAAATAAAGTAAATTATTGCTCAATCATATTGTTTCAAAGGAAGTTGAAGAGTGCAGATAATTAAAAAGTTTATAAATTTAGAAAACTAGAAAATTATTACTATTAGTGTTATATATATATTAAAAGAAAATCTATATTATTGGTTCGGTTCGGTTTTATTTTATTTATATTTTTTTAATCCAAAATTAAACAAAAAAATCGGTTTATAAAAATTTCAAAACCATAATCATCCATAAAATTACCTAAACCATGATTTTCAGTTTGAATTGAGTTAGATCAATTTGGTTTGGTCGGTTTGTGCGGCCCTAGTGCAAGGTATGGTATCTGTACTAGTTTGAGTGTTAGGTGGATAAAACCGTGACTTTTTGACTTGTATTTGTTGCTATATAAGCAGCCTTTCTGCATTTAGAAAAGAGTGAGCTGAGAGGAGAAAATGTATGAAACTTTTATGAAGAAAAAAAAGAGAAAAATTTGTTTTTTCAATGAAAGTTTGTTGTCTCTTGTTTCCTGCATAAAATGCAGAAAATTATTCTTGTTTCTTTTGTTTGTGTTCTCCTCTCAAACTCCAACACTTTTCATCTGCAAATACCTTTTTTCTCTTATTTTCTTTTCGGATTTTTGTCACAGCTTAGAGTTGATGGAGTCTTGATGAGATTAAGGGATACCCGTGTGCATTGCATTTTTGGTGAAAGTGGTAATCCTGTCATTCTTCGAGAAAGCTGCTGGAGAGAAGCCACCTTTCAATCTACCTCTGCTGTAAGTTCATTCGCTCTCTCCGCCCCTCGCTCTTCTCATCTAGACATCATTCCACAACTTGTGCATGATTCTGTTCACCATCATGGGCTCGCATTTTCCCATATGTAGACCTTTTGTACGTACTTGTCAGCTAAAGGTTTCTTTTGCTGCCTTTTTACTGCTTTTGGGACTCAAGATACTTATTGTACTTTTTGCTTGCTGTCATTGAACCATCTCTTGGTAGTTTGCATAAAGATATTCTATATGGAATATCTTCTAAACTTTATACAACTGGGTCTAAAAGGGAAAAGTAGGAGAAGGAAATAAAGAAATGACAGAGAAAAAACAGATTGTGGACATACAATATCTAGAGTTCTCCCTATTAGAGATACAAAACTATTCTTGGGACTTTGAGCTACGCGATTGAACTTTTAGGTTGAGTGGTTCTTTGACATAATATAAAGAGTCTTAGACTTCAATTCTTTGCCTCTCCCATAATATTAATTCATATTTCATGACAAGGTAAAATGGGTGTGTGCTTGTCCATGCTTCACGACCCAACGGACTTTTGCATGTGGAAGTGTGAGTTATAGAAATATTCTTGAGTCCCTCACCTACAAGTTCTGAACTTTTAAGTTGATTAGTTCTTTGACACTCCCTGCATATTTTTAGTCTAAAAACATTATCGTCTGCCTCCAAGAAACATTAGGTATAAGCATGCTGCTGTTTGAAAACAAGAGTGATGCAAATCATTCTTTACATTGTTACCTTATACGAGCTATCCATTATTACCTTCCATTGTAACGCATAGAGGATACTGATATGTTTTATTTTATTTCTATGGCTACTGAAGTCTCACTTAGATTGAATGCACTCCACGTTGAGGGAGCTTATGGTTCTATATCAAAGGACTAGACTTAATGCGTGGACTGTGAATTCATGGTCAATTTTACTGAAGCTCATGACAGCTTTTTCTTGTATAGACCATTAGTTTTCATTTGCATGGACTTTTTGGAAAATGGGCTTATATTGTCATTTCCATTGCCAATCTCAAGGATATCATATAGTGCTTTGTTTTCCCATTCTCTTTTGGCATTTGTCACCTTAATTACATATATCTATCTAGCTGCTTTGGCTTGCTTGCTCAATGTTGTGACAAGTTATTTTCATATATCTACCTAGCTGGGTGGTATTTCTTGCTAAATGTGGTAACGATTGTTATAAGATTTTCATGCATTGATGTTTCATTTTTTGATTCAGAAAGGGTATCCTTCTGATTCCGCTGCGTACAGTGATCCAAGCAATATCAGCCAGAGGCTTCCTGTCATCTTGCATAAGACCCAAAAGCTTAGAGTCCATGGTAATTAGCCTGTAATTTCTACCTCGTGCAAAAGATTTCCATTGTTCCAAATTTGTGGTCATAGAGAAATCATGTACTATTAGGTGGATTATATTTGCAAATGCTTTTCTCGTTTTCTTTTTTTAATTTATGTCAAATTAGTGAAATATTTTGATCAATTTATTCGTGAAGAGAGTGAAACAAACAGAAGTGTGTAAACGAAGATATTAATATATAATGTTCTATTTCTATTCGTATATTTTTTCTCTATTTCCATGATATTGGCAGAAAAAAGAGGCAAAAAGAAAGACCATATGCATAATATCACTTGGACAAACCAACATGCATGAATAACTCTTGGGTAACGTTCAAGCAAAAATAACTTTGGATTAGAAATTGGAAATCATTTCAGCGCATGTGAAAGAAGCATAAGATGAAAAAGGGACTCGTAGATGACAGAAATATTATTGGGAACCTATAAGGTTTTTGGAGTGTTGCATCAGTTATAATATATGATAAGGGTTTTAGTAATGGGAGAAGAGAATAAAATATTTGATGAAAAGACGAGGATTAGGGAGGCATATAATTAATTTGATAGCTTTGGCGATGACTCAATTATGCACTCACAGAATTAGCCGACAGTAATGACAGATCGTTTCCTTTTATTTTCATTCCCGCATGATCTCTCAATTATCTTCATGCAAGACATGGGACTTGAGTTTGGGTAAGTGAGCAAATCAATATGCTCAAAGCAATGTTTAGATTGAGCATGTTGAGATTGATGAGCGGAGAAAAGATCAAATCTAAATTATTTGAAAACTTAATTCGAGGTAGACATGCTTTGAGAAGATGGATAGGCCATGAAATACATGGACTGAGGTGGGATAAAAGAAGGAAGAAAGAGGTTGATTGATAATGTGGTTCCTGATATAATTTACTTGTAGAATGATCTTCGTTTTCGATTGTCAAATTCCCTGGATGAGGTATTGCACAGTGTCAAATGTCTATATACTTTATAGGGACAGCTAATTGCTTGCAACTAGTTGAAGTTTATATGTATTTGATGAAATTTGGGAAATATATGTAAATTTGAGTATAGGACTGCAATAATACCAGAAAGCATAGCATCACACATGATTTGAGCCATTGTTTTCACTTTTCCCTTTTCTGTCTTCCGGGCATGATGTCTGAGGTTCAGCTCTTAACTTTCTAAATTAACATGACAACTTAGATGAGCAAATCTAGATCTTGCATGTAGCATTTGATCGAAACTTTAAGTTATGTATAGTAATAAGAAATCTCGTTACAGTCAGCTTCTTTGTGGTCTATATTGCTTAGACTCAAATACGAGTATCCAATATAAGTACATATATATGTAAATAAGGTAAAAAAAGATTTAAAATTAAAATACGAGTACGAAGATATGTCTATATACAAAAAAATATAAATATTTTAATTTTCATATATAATAATTTAAGTTAAAAATTAATCAAATTATAACATTAAATTGTTAAATAAAATGAAATTGTAATACTCAATTTCGATGAAATATTTTAAACTAAAAACTTCAAAGTCTAAAGTCTAAACCGCAATGACAATAACAAAATAATATCACATAATTTAAAAAATTTAACAAATTATTATTAAATAAACTAGTAATGAGCAAAAAAGTTTGCAATTAAATAGGTTCGAAGTGCGTATGATATTTACTTTTAAACAGGTTCAAAGAATTTCAACTGGTTCGAAACGCCTGTGGTATAAATTTTCTAGTGCTCGGAGAAATCAGCCGTATTCACTTTTGAAGTGAAGGATTCGAGAATGATCCAATACCCATATCCATGTGTATCCTAATGACACAAGTGCTTCATTTTATAAGTGTTTGAGTAACATAGTATGTGGCAATTAGTAACTTTTGGTCTTGCTTGTGTTTCTTTCTATTTATCTTTCACTTCCAAAATTTGTTAGATTTGAATATCTATGATTGTTGTCAGCCATTAAACATCCATTCTCTCTCTCTCTCTCTCTCTCTCCCTAGATCACTATCCTTCACAGCTTCTATTGATTTGAGCCTATTGATGATTGAACAGCAAAAGCGATGCTTTGCGAATCTGTGCCTTTGGTGTTCATGTTTTCACCTAATATGAGAGACGAACGGGGAAAAAACTACATGGGAGTTGATATTTAAAATACTTATCCTGAAAATGAGATAAATAACATAAAAATTGTTATCACATTAAGAAGACATGGGGTAAAACTTTGTGCCTTATAATTAGGATATAAATCCTTACAAGCTGGGTACTATGTAGGTAGTCCCTGACATTTGTTTTTGAAGATGGGATTAATGACCGGAGCGTTTTATACGTATTATTGTGCTGAAGCAATTAGCAGAAGGTAAGTTTCTTCTAGTTTGACGAGTAAGAAGCATTGTCTATGATTTGAACTTTGGAAATAGGGTGGCTTCCCCTCCTATATTAGTTTCTATATTAGATGGATGAAATTCTGAGCTGTTGGGATTGAAGTATTATGACGTGATTCTGAACTGGAACAGCGGGATGGTCAGAGTCGAAGGTTTAAGTCAAGGTTGAGTGATTGTGATGGTGGCTCTGGTAGTCTCTGATCTAAGCGAAAGCTGCCCGGCCACATCAAGTCCATTGCATCCTCAAGAGTGAAGGGCATGCTTGCCATTGCAAACCTTGCATCAGCTTCATGAAATCTTGGTGCAATGGCAGTTGCTTCTCTACTTGGCTTGTGCACAAATGCATGAGGCCCGACTCCCAGCGATCTGTTCATTGGGGTATTTACAGGTAAACCCATCATTGTCATCATCCTCTGAGACTGGTATCTTTTGGCTGCACATCTCTCCCTTTTGTGAGCATTTTGATGACCCCCAAGTGCCTGTGAGCTATGGAACTTCCTCCTGCAAAAGTTGCAGGAGAAAACCTTGCTAGAATTAGGTCTTGACTGAAAATCATTATCTGCTGCTATTGAGAACGAATTCCCACCTAGGCTCAGATTTAACCACTCTCCTGAATTGCTGCCTTCTTTTCCTTCATTATAGCTGATTTCTAATTCATCTTGGTGTTTGTTTGTTGTTATTTCATAGGCTTCTTCCTTGAAGATCATATTTTCAGGAACTTTTTTCTTCTCTGTGCAGAGGAAGATGTATGGGCTGAAAAAGGTGGAATTATTGTGAGAGACTTTATGAAGAGTTGAGATCAAAGTGTGAGAGAGGAAGGAGAAAGCTATCACATTGTATAGAAAGTTAGGTTGAATGTTTTCAATTTTATCTCGTTTCAATTGAGCGACCCCACCAGGCGATGCTTGTTGTTCTAGGAGACAATGCTTGTGTCATCTTTACTGTTGCCTTCGTCAAGCTTAGGATTCCCCACTTCCATACTCTATACTTTTTTCCTTCCTTCAAATCAAACCAACTTTACATGGTTCTCTTTTAGGGTAACTAAAGATACCCAAGATTGACAAATACAACAAAGGTGCTATCTATGGTCAAAACCATTATATTGCAATTACTCAACACTGCCTACCATGAGTACTTTTGATCCTCAAAGTAAACAAATCTAATTTCTCTACTTTTCTGTCTTGATGTGCTGGCTTTAAGATAGCTCTATTAGGTGACTGGTAGATCAATAGGCACATACAATAGGCATACTTGTGTAGAAACGCCATTATGAAGCTCTGATATGTAATACTTCTACTTTAGACAAACTAATGAAAGGTAAGAATAGCAGCAAAAGATTCCAAATTCATGAGAGACCTTAAAAGAAAATCTCCATAAATTCCCCAAAAAAATCCCAAATTTATGTCCTGCTCCCATCAGTTGATGCAGGATGGCCAGTAGCTATGAGTAACAGAGCAAGACGAACTATGGAGTCTAGTAAATTCTGTCATCTCAAGTAGGTATTGAAATATCAGGAAGATATTAAAGGGTGGTGGATTTCCTATTCAGGAAAGAAGTGAGTGAATAATAAGCTTTAATGCCAACTGAAGAACAAATTGAGTTGATTGGTGGTAGGGATAATGTTTAGTGGAGGGAGATGGAGCCCAAAGAATTGCCAATAATGGTGTTAAAAGCGAGAAAATTAAGATATATTAGTATCTTGCCATTTTTAATATTGTTTTGCTTCGCAGCAGGTGTATCTATGTGGGTTTATGCATGCCAGGACTTTGCATTTGGGCCACTTCTTGTACTTACTTTTACTCCTTTTGTTATGAAAACTATGGAGAAGAGATGACGAGCTCATGTTTTATTCAACAGAACAAACAGAAAAAGTTAGGTGTTAAAGTTAAGCAAAATATTTAAAATAATTAATGAGGAACTGCAATTGAGTTCATCTAGTCATCTTAGTTTGAGTTGAACAAAAAAAGAGACCGAACATCTAAGTACATGCGTTTAATAGTTGCACTAAGAGCCTCTTTTGGCATTGCATTTTGAGGCTGCTAGCTGCTTTTCTACAGCTTCTTCTAAAGGCCGGCTTAAGCATGAAATTTGCAGGATTGAAAATCTGCAATGGCGCTTTACATATGGAATGAGTCTGGCTATGATAAACATATTAACATGTTGAAATGGATAGGATCTACCTCAACCCAAAGGGTAGCTCATGTGGGAGGATTTCCTAGTGATAGTAAGGTGCATTTTAACTTGCATATCCAGCCGATATGAGATCTTAACAAAACTAGTGAAAATTGAAGGGAAAAGATATCTCTAGAAAGCTAGTTTAGTAATTGTAATGTCAAATTGACCCTAAATCACTTTTTTTTTTTTGGGAAATGATTCTAATTATATTTCAGTGCATTTGTTTGGTGCAATAATTCAATTTGACTAGAACTATGCTCACCTTGATGGTCATGATGGTGAAGAACTAATACCATCTCATGTAAAGTCGGTGAAGACAAATTTGAACTTGGTACTAAAGTTTGATATCAACACATTTGCTTTTAGTCATCAACTTTCCATCATTCTCTATTTGGTGTTATCTGACTCCTAACCAACATAAAATATTCTTATCCATCATCCCTTTTTGTGTGCCACTAAATGTTCGCTTAGATCCTGTGCACTCTATATTGTCACTCACTTTCTAAGCTTCTAAGTTTAGCATTTTGCTTTACCAGATTGAAAAACAGAACAGGAATCTTGTTGCTGAGGCCAAGGAGGGAGGGATAAGGCAGTGTATATGATAAAGATGATGATGATGATGCAAAACAACCGCGTGGAACTATGTATCACTTTCATATGCAATTAGCCTTTACTGTACTTGGTTCAGATTAGTTTCTCTTGTAGAAAGAAAAAGAGGCTTCAGAAAAGTTTAGACCCAAGAATATAAAGGAGATTTGGTTGGCTGGCTACTTTTGCAAATGTTATCAAGAATATATATATATATAGAGAGAGAGTGTTATTCCATGGTTATACTTCATCGGTAATCATCACAAACTTTAATGTTAAATAGTATTAAATACTCATAATTATTATAAAACTAATTAGAAATATTAAATTTTTAATCTAACGGTTGAAATAATAGTAGTTAGAGATAATAACCATTAAAATATCATGTATATATATACATAGAGAGAGAGAGGATGATGCGGGATAGTGGCCTTATAAAGAAATGGGAAAGCAAAAAATTGATCCACTAGGAAATTGCTAGCATTTTTACTGTAAAGGTATTTTTGCTTTTTTAATTTTGGCTTAATGCTTATCCAGTATTTAATATTCTATACGATTTATGGAGTTTAATTTGTATACTTATTTCGGTTTTTATGAACATTGTATTTGAATTTTTGATATAAGTAAATAGTAGTATTTGTCAACGTTTAAACATATATTTGTCCTGTCTTAATATTTAAGCACTCTTTTATTGGTGTATGCTAAAATCTCACGCATTTGTTTATGTCAACACATAGGTCTATTTTTCAATATTTAAACATCTATGTACTAACTTGGACTAAAATCTCATTCCTTATTTACATTATCATAAAGGTGTTCAAATGTTAAAAGAAAAAAAATTAATAATATATATTTGATTATATTAAAAATCTAAAATATATAGTGTTTTTAAGATCTAAAAATAATTTTATAGAATAAACCGATAAATCGCTTTAAGTAAGAGCTCAATATGTCGTAGGAGTTTGATTTTTCTTCTTAATTTTATATCCATATGCAGAGGACAATTTTTGCAAAACAGTAATTGTGCAATTTGGTATCTTAAAGAGCCATCATTATTCGTTGTCAGAAAAGAGGCTTACACAATATGTACCAGGGGAGTTCCTTTGTGTTAATTTGACCTTTTTTTTCCATTTAAAAAAAAAAGGAGGAATTTTTCTGGGATCAGTTCCAGAATTGACGTTGAACAAGTTGGCATATGGCCCCAAAATATGCTCTTTCTGACATCAACTCAACCACATTGATTTGGCCAATATTGAACCCAACCCCCCACATCAATTGTGGCAGAACTTCCCCTTTATACTGCTTTTTCGGTATTAATAGGTAGTTTCGTACGTAACTATGTATGAAGGAAATTAAAGAGTTGTAATCTTGTAAAGAGCATATGATATTTTAGAGATTATTCTTTTGCAGAGAATATAACTTTTTTTTTTTAATCTTAATCAAAGATGCAATGATAATTGAATAAATTGTGTTATTTTTTTTTTAAAATTTCTTTATACTTATGCAATTATCCTAAAGGACACTTTAAAATTAGAGTCGCAAATGAATCAAGTCATTCACAATCTATTCAGGTTTCAGTTCTAAAAAATACTCTTTCGAAATTATTTATTAGTCAATATCGGATTTAATATTGTTTGGTTTATTAATTCGCAAACACATTCGGAAATATATTCGTTTAAAAACTCATAAACATGTTTGTTTAGAGTTTGTTTATGTTATATTTTGTTATCGAACTTGAACTTTTGTCATTATTAGTTAACAAATCGAATCCAAACTAAACTCATTAAGTATAATAAATGAATTTTTACAAGCTGAACTTGAGCGGTTTGTTAATTTGATAATTTTTAAACAAAGCGATATCAAATTCAATTCAAACTTTTATACTTACGTTCAAATATAAAAGTTCAAATTGAACTCGAATCTGTAATAAATTTAAATAAAGCAAACTTGAATTTATCAATATTCAATTCGGTTTGATTCGTTACAACTCAATTTAAAATAAAACCGAGTATTTTTTTTGCGCAAGTAAATATTCTTTGAGGAGGCTTAATTTCAAAATAATTGAAAGAAGGGATGAGATCGAGTGTGCGAAATTAAAGACTGAGATTATACAGCAAAAATAGCTAACTTTAATGTTATGACTACTGTAATCTAGAGTTCCTCCAAGTAATGTCAATGTCTCAATAGGTCCCATAAATCCAACACTCTCATGCTATTCGTATTCTTCAAAGCACAAGATTTTAAAACAAGAACTATTCACAAAAATAATGCTATGAATAGTGATAATTTTGGGTATTTATCTATCTCATGCCTTTACATAAATGTTCCAAATAGTCCATGCAAGTGCTATGCGTAGTAGATGCACCAAAAAATGAAAATTTATTCAGAGAGAATATGCATACGGACACTCCAAAAATGAGCACACGAGCTACCATCCATGAGAAGACCAACTACTTGCCCTGTATAGTAAGTGCACAAGACGAGTCATAGGCGCACGAATAGTCCCCATCTAATGGGAGAACAACTGCCTGTTGTAAAGCAAGAAAATTCTCCGGGTTGGAAGATTATTGCTCCAACTAAGAGGTGGAGTCCATAGAGTGGGGGATGCCGGCATCACAACAGCAGCCCTCGTGCTCGAACATGGCAACTTAACAATTGATGGAACATAGACACCATGTGCCCACTGCCCAACAAAAGCATCTCCTGAGAACGTCAAGAAGGAAAAAAAGGAAACCAACACAACGCATTGTATCTGAAATTCCTTCACATTCTCTTGTTCTTGCATGATCTATGAAATTGAAAGCATAGCAAAATAATTGTAGAATGCATTACACAAAATGCTGATTGCCAGTTACAGCCTCCATGTTGTCTCTCTTTTTACAGTGTCTTCATTGTCACAAGAAAAAAGAAAAAGGAAAAAGGAAAACAAAGAAAGAAAAAAAAGAAATCTGTTAATTGCAACTCCATGAAACACAAAAATAGCATAAGCACATTCCCTCCCAAGATACCAGGAGCACTGGTAATTCACTAAATGTGTAGGGGAGGAAACGACAAAAGTTTGCTCAAGATGAACAAAGGATTTTCAATCCCAGAAACTGATGCGTTATCATTTTAGCAGAGTCTCATATTTACTGGATAAAAGCAAGGGAAATATACCAGATGACAGTAACAAGTCAAATATAGTGCCTACAAAACCCTGCATTTGATTGTCCTAAATATAAGAAAATTTGAAGGTTTGAGTAACATAAAAACATGACACATTTATTAAAATATTCCTACACAAAAGAACCCCAGAATCCACAGGGTACCCCCACGATCTGACTTCCTCAATAAGTTGTTGCAATATGCTGTGCAGATCCAATGCCCTTCAAGTACCTGCACAATGGAACAAATGTTAACACTAAGCATAGCACCAGTAGGTTCCTCTACCATTTACAACTCATAATCCTCCTAAATCAAATATTTTGATAAGTAATAATGATGGATTGGAAAATGCACAAAAATATAGCATGTCCATAAAATCGTCAAAGGGAACAATAGCAGAAATAGAAGGTAAACTTATATCTCACTATCATCAATTTTTTTAAAGCTTAAATGTCTCAACAGTGGTGATTCATTTGCTTTAGAACTTGATCCTTTCCAATTTCAATTCAAATTCTTAATAAAACAGAAAAGAAAGCTCAATTTGGATGTAATTTTCAATCATATTATCCTAATGGGATGCACATTAAAATCAAACATGTTCCATGAGTCGAACGGTTTTATAAGATATTTATACTAACTAGGGTAGAAGTTTGATATTCTAATGATGAAATGCTTTAAATGTTCGTCAAACTATAGCCTTGCAATGAACAATTATTGAAGATATCTGCCTAGAATGGGGTCATAAGGCTAATGAGACAATAGCTTTTTCCTTTCTCCTCAGATCTCATACAAGTCCAACCTAAGTCACTCGGTTTTCCAAATAGAAATGATCCCAAGAAATACTTGGGAGAAGCAAATATACACATGTTGAGTCCAGATGTTAATGGCTAGAAGCAAAAGCTGCTTCCCTCCTAATAGATACTAAGTCACCAATAATCATACCATGTATTAGAAAAATGGGGATTAAATGCTTTGGGAATATTGCTGGCACAAATAGAGATACCAACAGCAGATTTTTTCCAGCCATAGAGTCTATTGAAACAACAATTAAACACTTTCCATTTGGCATAGATTGATTCGGACTACTGACTAGCAAATATGCATTTTCTTTTCTCCTAATATGTCATTATGATGATACCCTTTTCAAATGATGAACAATGCTTGAAGATATACCGCACAAATGATTCAAGAGATGGGATTGGAACCTCTAACGTAAGTGGAAACATGTCCTAACTTGATTCAAAAATCTTCACCCTTTTAATTCAAAATGGGTGGCTAAGGAAAAAATACTGATAGAATTTCAGGGAGTGGGAAGTTATATAATGGGTGATTGAACCTCAATCATTAATTTTGATTTCCATCATTGAGATTGCAAACATATTGGATCATGTCTGCATAATTTGAAAGCCGTGAAATAAATCTCTGGAGTAAGAATGTAACCTCAAAATCACTAATATTCAAGAAGGCTGGCAAGGGCCACATGTTAGAGTTTCTTGGTTATTCGGAATGAAAAGAAACTTCATGTTTTAGACATTATTATAGATGAAGCAAGATGAGAATCCTGCCACTCATCCAGAAAAGTGCATGAGTGATCCATACATACATATACATATATATAACAAATATGCAGAAAACATATAGATGTGTATACATTTGTGTTCAAATTGTCAGAATTAGAGCAGTAAGTACTCCAAACCAAAATTTCACTCCAGTCAATTAGCCTACAAACTATGCATATCAAAAGAAGAAACAACTCAAGGCCTTCTTTTTCATGTTAAAAGGCATTCAATGTTCTATGTTTGACCATTTCTTTGCCCTGATAATCAGACCAGGGGAAATCAAGATATATCCACTAAAAAATCAGATGGAAAGAGAGTTTTCATTTCATTTTCTTCTGATTTTACCATATTGGACTAAAAGAACTAGTTTATTAAGTACTTGCAAAAAATAGTTACAGAAATAATTAAGAGATGGGGACTGGGGAGTAGATCTCTCAGCAAAAGAATCTAACATCATGATATCCTGTCAAACATTTAATTTTAAATGTAGAAAACTTTAAAACAAATGCTTCAGTGCTTATCTTTCTATTTGAAATCATGATACACTAATTTCATTTCTTTTTTAGGAACAATAAACATAAAAAAGAAACCTACAATTGTGGCAATAATCCTGCACCTTTAGCTGCCAGAAAGCCCATGTGCGTCACCCATCTTTTCCATTCCTCCCTATAAATCCCAATCCCAACTCTTCTCATCAACAAAATTTCATAAAAACCAAGGAAAATCTAGCCATCTCATACCTCATTTTATCAATGAACCATATTTTGAAAAATTTACTGAAAAACAGCAAATGGTAATTTGTAGTTTGCAATTGAAGTTATTCAGGGTATCACTATATGAATAACAACAATTAAAAAAATTATTTTTCCATTTCCAATGTACCCTAGAAACAGTAAGACTCACAAAGAAACTACTAGCGATCTTGACAAGTACGGCAGAAGATACCGTGAGACAGCTCGCAAAATGCTCGCAAATTAGCATTGAGTCGTGATGTAAGGTGGTTAGCAGCCAAGGTGCTATGCAGAGGCAAGAATGATTGCATACATCCCAATTCTCCCAAGTTCCTACAAGAGTATTCAAGGAGTCACAATATGCAGCAAAAAAATGCTGACCATAGAGAGCAAGAAGATATGAAAAGCTAAACCAAGATGAATTGCTAGGGGGAAAATGAAACCTAGATTCAATCTCTAAGAATATACAGAAGAAATATCTTTCATATGAAATAAAAGTCTCAATGCAAGTGAGCCGTAAGCTGAATTCAGTGAACTCCATAATCAACATAAACCAAAATCCAATTAATTACATTTTTGTTCAATCAAAAATTTATTTTTCTAGTGTGCATTCGGCAATCAATTCTTTGTTAATGATTGTGAAAAATCAATTTTACAAATTTAAAATGAATCTACACCTCATATAAAAAAAAATCACATTTTGATAAAATAACATGGAATAAGAAATTGCATACAAGTCATAAAATTGCATATAATTAACAAAATTTGGATCTCGAGACACAAACACATTTTCTGACGACTAATTATTTCATCTAATGAAGGCGAGGAATTTATATAACCCAGTACCTAGAAGAAGAAAAGGAGAGGCGGCGGGACTGAAGCCGGGGAGAGGCAGAGGAAGGCGGACGGAGGCGGGGTAGTGGCGGCGAGGAGAAGCGAGATGGAGACCTTGCAGCAGAGTTGAGAGTGCGTGAGAGCGATCCTCCACTGCGCCAAGCCATTTTCCGTATCAAAAACGCTCTGCGGAGAAGTGAATTGAAGATTGATAGCAGCGAAGAAGCAGGGAGGTGGCCAGAACAGGGGGGAGGTTTTGGTTAGGGTTTAAGAAATACTGAAAGACTGTTTTGGATATTGTTCCAGTGGAATTGTGGTGTGCAATAGTTTTTGTTTAGGATGATCAGATCCGTACGATAAGTAGAATCAAGGAAGTGCGATTTTTCTCAGGAATGTTGACCATCTAAAAAAGTGAATTGATACTTCTATCACTAATCTAAGGTTTCCTAGTGTGTATATATATATATAACAAAAAATATTAATCTCTGTTCTAAAAAATTGATTTATGTCTATTTTCATATTTTACATTTTATCTAGAGCTCCACATTAATTAAAGATATTATTAAAAAAAGTAAAAAATGATAGCCCATATTTATTAAGAACAAATTACAAAAAATCTTCCTGAAATTTAATAAATTACAATTAAAAATAAATTTTTAAAAAATTAACAGTTTATCATTATATTCTTTTATAAAAATATTATTTAAGATAATAATTATATAAATTATAACTTCAATATACTGATTGTAATACAGTTATAGTCATAGGTAATAAGCAGAAGTTTTAAACTTTTACGAGAAATCATTAGACAGTATATGAAACTCTAAAGAATTCATACAAAAATATTTTAAATATAAAAAAATCATGAAATATATTGTAGTACAATATTTGAAATTCATAAAGTATCAAATAAATTGACATTATTTCAAACGATAGCGGGATAAACTGTTAGTTTTTTAAAAATTAGCTTTTTACTGTAATTTGTTAAAATTTTAGAAGATTTTCTGTAATTTATTTATTTATTAATAACAAGATAGTATAAATTAAAAAATAACAAACTAACTTTCTTTTTAAAAAAAAAAATGAACTCTTTCTAGAAAAAAAAAAAAAAAACTTTATCTTTTTGGAACATAGGGAATATATTTATAAAACATTCATCACAAACGCACAGTTCAAAGTTTTTTATTTTTTTTAAATGTCCAACTCTTATTAGATTTTAATAAGTAATTTATTGTCATGTGAATTTCTAGCAGTAATTAATTGGCTAAGGTTGAGTTTGGACTCTATTGAAGTTGATGAACAAAAGAAAATTGAAAATATGAAGATGAATTGATAAAGTAGAAGAGAAGAAGAAGAAGCAACAGTACACTAATAAATGTTCTGCTTAATGTTGCTGCAGCTGATGTGCTTATACTTCCTACTGGTTTGCTGCTGCCACCATTTCCCATTCGACAAAAATAGAACTATTCAATGTTAGAGGAAACCATCAAGAAAGATGAAAACTTTAAGGAAAAGACAATTGCTTACTTCGTCCATTGCATAATCAAATTCATTATAGTGCACCCACAAATGAACTATATGTAAAAAGTTGTCATCTTAGACAGCTTGAAATATTGAGAGTAGACAAGATTGACTCAATTTTTAAGAAATTGAAATTTACAATAACCTTTTGTTATTTGAAACAAATTAGAAGCAAGAAAACAAAGCACTGGGTCCTAATGGGAACTAGAAGTGGAAATAAATTCAAATGTGATTTGATCCTTGAAAATTGAAAGACAGTCATGAGTTTCACTGAGATGAAACAAGGTTTAAATCATAAATGGAGTTTGTCCTTAAGATGGATTAGCCACTATGAATTGCCTAATACAGAGCTACCCAAAACAGAGTTTGTCCAGTCTTTATTTTCAATAATGATGGGATTTCAACTTCAGAAACTATTTTTATTATTAAGGAAATGACATTATGATATCAGGTAAACCAAAATTCAATAGAAATTATGAAAAAATTAGACTGCTAGATTGTGAATAAATCATAAATGGAGCAAATTAACAGGCCATGAATGAACTGAATGAAAAGCAATATGCTAAAATCACGGTCATTTAGTCGATTAAACTGTTTGAGAACAAGGATATATGAAACTACACATAATTGAATTTCTTGATGGCTTAATTTCAAAGTTCAATCTGTCATGGTAACGCTAAGAGCCTTTGCATGTACTTTTAAATCAAGAATAGCAGAAAACAGAATTATCTTTGGATTGTCTCACTTCCTTCCACTTTTGGTTTGATCCCATTTTTCATTATAATCTTACTTTTACCATTTTTTCAAAAATGATGATCTAATTTATACTATCTGGAGATATCATAAAGAATATAGACACTGATTTATTTCCAAAAAACTTCATGACGATGATAGAAAATTAGCAAACTCAACCAAAAAAAAAACAAACACAAATTAGAGGAATAAGGAGAAGAAATGTTGCTGAAAAATTGTATTGCTGTAAATAGTATTCTTCAATAACTAAAACAAGAGAAATAAAAAGAAACAAGCAATAAAGAAAATGATAAAACTCTGTGAAATCGCTTCAGAGCCCAGGGACTATGTCCCCTTCTCCAAGCTAAGCCTAGAGACCCAAAATTCTTCCCAAAAATATTCAGCCTACTCTTTCTACTAACCCTCCACCTATTTATAACCAAAATCCTGACATTTCTAATTACCCATTAGCCCTCCTATCCTTCCATACATTCCCTTCCTATAATTCTAGAATCTTCTATCAACCCTAGCAAATCTCTATCAGACGATCAGGATTAGATGCAAAATATTCCCCAAGTGAATTCTACATTATGTACAAAATTAATTTTTTATTCTGTGCAATTGCAGTACCCAAGTCCCTAGCTTCTCTTTTCAAATTAGTCGACTAATATTATATATGAAACAAAAGAGAAATGACTTCTAAGATACATTACTAAACCAGAAACCATTTGGGAGAGAAAAAAAAAAAGAACAATAACATACAAACCTTCCATTGCCATACAAGCCATAGAGGACAAAGAGCATTACATTTTTGCCAAAAGCCAAAAAAGAAAAGGAGAGAAATAGAATAAGAACCCACCAATTTTTGAACATCACAGAACACATATTAAATTCCAGACTCAATTAAGCAATGGTTTAAAACATGGAAGGAAAGTAGCTTTGGTAGCATCATCCTCCCAATCAACTTTTTTCCACCATTCTTCTTCTGCTTCAATCACCATTTCTTTTTTATTTGCGCTATCAAAACATAGTGGAAGCTTCTTAAGCAGTGAGCAATCAGTTACCTGGATTTTTTGGAGGCATTGAAGAGGCAATGGCTTCCAATATATGCTCTTCAGTTCTGGTAAGCTTTCTAGTATAAGACTTTCAAGTTTCACAAATGGTTTCAAATTTTCTGCATTTAGAATTTCACCCAATCGTCCAGTACTGATTATTTCCTCCATTTGTTCGCAGCTTTTGACCCTTAAAACTTTGACATTTGGGGCTAGAATAAGCCATGTCAAATCACACAAACTCGAGCATTTCTCCACACTCACTTCTCGAAGTCTTTCGAAGCATCTCTCTTTTAGCACCTCTGAAGAATGTAGACAACCATAATCCATCGTAAGGTCTTTCAAATCTTCAGCTTGATGGATCTCCAGCGTAAGTAGATTCTTCATAGCTACTAAAGGTGAAATATTGAGCCACTTTGAACCCCAAAAAACCTCAAGTGATAGAGATTGAGTGCAGCTTGGCAATTTGGGATTGCTGAAAAACTTTTGGAGAGCAGAGGCACATGTTATTGTGATACTCAATACCTTCAAATGTTCCAAACACAATAACGGATCAACATCCATATTTTTAATGGACATGATATTATCTTCCAGTTGTTCTACCGAAAAACCACAACGAAACATTTTCAGAACCTCCAATGATGACAAACCAGATATCAGTTGCCTAGTAATTATGCGAAGCTGATTATTATGCTCCAAGTTCAAACACTTCAACTTTGCCAACTTCTTGAAGTCAACTGGCAAGTATTCTATCCAAGTATGTGATAGATTAAGATATTGTAATGATACCAATTCAGAAATTCCAGCTGGCACTTCTTCAATCCCGCTATATGATAAATCTAGAACCGTTAAAGCATACATGAATTGGGAAAATTCACCTTTGATTATAATAAAAGGATTATGATTAAGAAAAAAAGTTAAAAGATCATATGGAACATTTGCGAAATTTCGGATGGAATTTGGCATCGATGCAATCCATCCGACAGTTTCCAAATCTTCAATCAATTGAGCACCCTCCAACATCTGAAACTGAAATATTGCCGCTGATAAACCAATATCACGAATCAAATCTTGCAATTTGATATAATTTTCCTCTTCTTCTTCTAAAAGATACGCTCCAATTAGTGCATCAATAGTATTATATCCCAAATTCAGAACATCTTTATTAGCATCATCATGACGTAAAAGTTGTTCACAAATCCAAAAATCGATCAAATCATTCTGAAGAATAGTGAAGTCCTCCGGAAACAAGCAATAGTATAAGAAACAAGTTTTAACACTGTCACTGGGCAAACTATCAAAACAAAAATTTAGCAAGCGAGATAGGCGCATATCTTCCCATTCAACTGATGGATCTTGTAGCTTTACCTGCTTGGAAGCATCTTCCCATTCATCGTATGTTATCCTGCGAGCCAAGGCACGAGCAACAGTACAGATCAAGAGTGGGAGACCTCTACATTCTGGTGCGACGAGAGAAGCCAGGTGATGAATTTTTGGATCATTAAGTATATCTTCCCCAACCATCTTCTTGAACAACTCCCAAGCACTTTCATCATCCAGAACTTGCAATGCCATAATTTTTTGAGCACCCATTTCGCGGCACACGTTCTCATAACGCGATGTCAATAGTACCTTGGACTCATTGTTTCCTTTTGGCACCCCTAGTTCGGTGAAGTCCAATGTCCTCCATGTATCATCTAAAAACAGCACGAACTTCTTTTCACATAATACATGACGGATGGCTTTGGCTTTCTCATCAAAGCTCTTCTCTACCCACTTGGCATCAAAAACCCCTATTCCTTTCCAGATTTCATCCTGCATCTTTCTAACTGAGAATCTTTCTGATACTGTAATCCAAATCACAATATCAAAATCATAGGGAGAAATGGCTAACTTCTTGTAGATTTGTTTGAGGAGAAATGTTTTACCGACTCCTCCCTTGCCGTATATGCCAATGATCCCCACTTGTTTATCCATGAGCAGGTTCCAAACCTTATTTATCCTGGATTCCAATCCCATTTTTAATTTGCACAGAAAAGGAGGGAAACAGTTATGAAGGATTTGAAGGATAAATTATATAAGAAAATTTTCAAAATGATTAGTAGAGTAGCAAGAGGACGATGATGGAAATTACGTTTGATTAGGTGAACTAACTACCAATTGACAGGTTAGTATTATAATTATATATACCACAAACTTTAGGAAAATTCTTGGATCTGAGCAGGTAAACATCACACTTTCTCATTGGTTTAGTCTAGACTCTGTCTATCCAAAACTTATCCAAACTTTAATTTTAATTTTATTTTTATAATTAAAACAGTGATGTATCAATAATTCAATTATTAAAATAAAAAAAAATTATATGCTAATAATACATGTTAGTGGATACTAATGACCAAAAAAAGCAGTATAATATTATAAGAGGAAAAAAAAAACTTGTAGTGGAGCATTGTTGTTTTGAATTATAAAATAATATGAATGATTATAGAAAATTGATTCAAAAAGCTTAATTGGGAAATATGAGAAGTGATTTCATGAATTAGGGTACATATATATATATATATATAAACAAATTTTCTTAAAATCAGAATAAGTTTTAAAGTCAATATATAGTTAAAAACCACAAAGAATTGGAAATTGCAAATCAACAGAAGTCAACAATGTAAATGTCTTCTTTTTGCATGTTAATTTCCCAGGTAATAACGCTTAAAAGAATAAATTTATATATGAGAGAGTGGACAGAACATTTGTAAGGAATACTATTTCCTAGGGAAAAAAGTTGGATAAATCAAACAACATGAATTGAAAATGGAGAAAAGATGAAGGAATAAACGAAGAAGATTAATGTGAAAATATATATGTATATATACTCCCATCAGAACAAAATATTAATTAAGTTTGTCATCATCAACCCAATAGTTGGCTTGATGGATAGGCTATATATATTATTTATACTGAAAATAATAACAAGAATACAGAACTAAATTAGCTGGGTTAGGTATGCAGTATCTATTTGTTTTTCTTTTAAGAATTTTTAATATTTTTTTTTTGTAAGGATGATTAGGTGTTCATTATGTAGTTACAAAATTTTAATAATTTTAAGGTCCATTTCACCCAGTTGACAAAGGCTGTTTTCAACCTATAATATCTTATATATGTATATAAGTTATAAATAGATTAACATTTATATTTATATACATATTACTAAATCTAAAATATTAGACAATTTGGCAAAACATCCCCGCTGGCCAGTTTGTTCTATTCATTTAATTATTGTTTTTTTTTTCTTTTGTATATCCAAATTGCTTGACATTTAGTTTGGATTCAGAAATTTTAATTTCAAGTTGGATTTGTATTCCCATCAAGCTGAGGCTTGTTCAGTTGTCAATTTTGCTTAGAATGAAAACAAAACTAGCTAGTACTACATGCATGATAAATTAAAATTACTACATCTGGTGAGGCGAGTTTTGCCGCTGATCATCTCTCTTATCTAACATATGATTATCCTTCAGGGTCTCATGTTCTCCATTCTCCTCCTCCTGAACTCAACTTTTGGCTGCTTTATGATGTTTTAGGAGTTGTTTATTCCAGACAGTTGCTCTTGTTTTGTATCTTTTGTGGGTTAACCCACCTTCATTTACCCTAAAAAAAATAATTAACGTTACTACATGCATGATTAGCGGGTTAGGCCGTCGTTATTGAATGAATTTGGAGTTTTTTTTTTAAAAAGCAATCTTTATGGACCAATTCAATATTATAGGGACGTGAACACCGAAGCAGTTGAGAGCTTTCTTTTTCAAATTAGTCAACTATTTTTAAAATTCCTCCAAAACAAAAAGAGAAATTACTGCCAGGATACATTACTAAATCAGAAACCCAAAAAAAAAAAATATATTGTACAAACATAACAATATGAAATAATTTAATCCGCGGTTACACTCTAATTGCAGAAATTTTCATTTGAAAATCTAACACATATTCAAAATAATTATTTTTAACTTAAATGGCAACATTATGAATAAATCAAATTTTTTTTATAGGTAAGAAAATCCTTCTATTTTGATGGCGGATAGAACTCACATGGAGAACCAAGTTGGGCGTCGTAAATTATTAGTATTTATTATGTTGAGAATTTTTGTACCATTTAAAAATCATCAAATGATCATGACTTGCAGTTCAAATTAATATGTTGCTGCCAGTACGAGGCACTTGTATAATAAAATACAATTAAAATATGAGAGTTCAATAGCAAAAAAGCGACAAATTCCGACAAATTCAAGGCCTCAAAAATGGATTCTTTTTAATGCATTTACCTTCAATGGAAGGACACTTATGAGAGTGGGCATTTCTTTACGCATTTTAACAGTGCATCATATGTATAAACTATGCCAGATGATATGCTTGTTGTCACTGTACTTCCTCTATAATGTAATTGTTGGATAGAGGTTTCTCCCATGGCCAAAAGATCAACTTGATGGAGATCTCCTTCTTTCCACCATAAGCTCACTGTCAAACCCCCTCTTGCCTTTAATCCTCTTACACATCCATTTGCCCATTTATCCCTGGGAAGTGCAGGAAGCAAGTACAAATCCTTCAATGTACTCTGCACGACCATTTCTGCAACTGCTGCTGTAAAACTGAAACCGATATCGGAAATATCATCTATATTAGGTGAATCTTTAGAGTTGAAAATGAATTTACATGAAATAAGATCTATTTTAAGGCAAGATAAACCAGAAAGACCTGTGTGCATGGCAACAATGCCTCAATATCTCAAAAGCTATCAATAAAAGTAAGGAGTTATTGTGACTTATAGTCTAATGGGTATGACATTACTTTCATTGACAACACGAAGAATGCAAGTTACCCAAAGTTGGCGTCAATCTGGAAAGGGGGGTGTGCAGCAAATAAGTTGCTGTATAGTCCACCTTCAAAAGCTACCTCATGATCTGGATTCACCAACTTAAACAAATGTTTAACCATTCTATAGGCGTGCTCACTATTGTGTAGGCGTGCCCATAAAGCAGTTTTCCATGCAGTTGACCATCCTGGGCCATCCTCTCCTGTTTAATGTCAAAATCAACATCCGCAGGTTATCATCCTAAGTACTATCGTTTCTGCTAAAGTTCCAAAAATGATAAACTTTTAACCTCTCATATTTCTTATAGAAAACTTGATATAAGCTGCAATCATCAGTAAGATGAAACTTTTCCGGCACATAAAATAGGATTTTCTAGCAGCAGAAACCGCAACTAAACATAAAATAATTCAACATTTAGAGTACATGCTCCATATCAAACATCAATAGGCCATGTTATTATCATTTTTCATTTGAATCACTATCTGTTCTGTCATAATCTTGACATTGTGCTCTTTTGCATTTGCATCAATCTCATGCTTTCTGTGTTTCTGTATGAAAGAACTTTGTTCTCTTGGTGTAAAATCTCCATCAAGTTTTTTTTTCTTATTACTCATTCACAAGCAACTCACAGATACAACTAGATAGAAAAATGTGACTTCAATTTGATGACTGTTTCCCGAAATGGATAGAATGGTATCTGAAATTGGCACACCTCGTTTATGGAGCGTCTTTTCTACGGCATTACAAAGGACTGGATTTTTCTGAATTGTTATTGTGTGCCCCGGAAACAGGCCAAATAGAGGTGAAAGATGCCGATGATGTACTGCTGGGTCTTTAAAATCTTGTGCCTGCCCCACCACAGACAGAATTTCACAAGTCAAATTAAGCTGTTAAAATACATGAAAATTTTTTACTTAGTGGACTAAATCATAAATCAATTGCTATAAGGAATTGGGAATTACTCATTTACCCATTCCATTACAGAACCATCTTCGGCAATTTTTGTCGGACGAAGCCTTGGTTGAGCCATACGCACTTTTTGAACAAGAGTGTCATTGTTTCTACCCAAAACCTGTTCCAAAATAATTCTTATCATATAAAGGTAAATAGAAGATAAAATTAAGCAATGTAAAAACTTGCTTATTATGGCTAGTGTTGAGCTTTACCTCAGAAGCTGAAACAATTGAAGAAAAAACTTCTTTTATGATTGCCATGTCCATAGTTGATGAATAGCTCACACAAGCAGGCTTACCATCTGGAGCAATAAACATATGTTCTGGAGAAGTTGATGGGTTCGTTTCCAAATATCCTTCATGTCCTTCAATCAACCAGTCCAACAAGAATGATGCACATCCTTCCAACAGAGGGTATGCCACATTCTTGAGAAAATCCTAATCACAAACAAAATTTTAGAATACAAAGCAGAAAAAGTATATCCTATGTTGTGACAAATTTAAAATAGTAAACTTTTTGGAGAGAAATAAAATTGCACGATACCAGGCATAGATGATTTAGAGAAAAATTTCAGTGCCTTACCTTGTCCATAGTATAATTATAGTGCTCCCATAAATGGGTACAAAGCCACGCCCCACCCATTGGCCACAATGCCCAAACAGCATTTCCTCTATCTGCTGATGATTTTGCCCATATGTCAGACTTATGATGCACAACCCAGCCACTTGCCTCATAGTTTACCTGCAATATTCTGCAGGTACATAAGAAATTCTGGAACAGGGAATGGAGAGAAAAAAAAAACCATAAGAACTATATAGAGGTGAATCTTGCTGGGTTTATTCCTTGGCATGCCACACACACTTGTTGGGTTTATTCCTTGGCATGCCACTCACACCTGTGGAAGGTATGAAGATAAAAGACTCCTTAATAAATGCTTTCATATGCAATAGAAGAAGAGATTTTCTTACTTGCGCAGTTTTACTTCCATTGACTGACAGGGACTTAATCAAATCAAACAAGGGCTCCTGGCATTCTCTAAGGTTGCAGGGCAGGCATAGCCAATAGTTCATTTCAAGATTGATGTTTAAGTGAGGAGCAGAACTGAAGAAAGAGATAAAAGGGTCAGAAACAGTTCACATGAAACCTTATTGAAAATGTGAAATGTAAGTACTTGACATCTTCTGATGGCAACCATGTAACTTAGGTTGTATGCAATAAAAAGTTGAAATTACATGTCACTTGAACCTATAACTAGCACACATGACCAGGTTTGGCATTCAAAAACTTCAAGATTTCCAGAAGCAGCAAAGAAGAAAAGATTGCCCCCCTCCCCTAGTTATAAATTGGAAAAACAGTTCAAGGGCAGAACAGACTTTCCACTGTATTTATTGGATACATTTCAAATAAAACCATCCTACCATAAAAGACAAAGTACTCTATTTAATGATCTTGAGTAAAAGATAAAGCACGACCAATTGCATACATTTGCATAGAAGCTTTCACTAATTCTTCAACACCAAACCAAATAGGAAATTATATCTAGCCTACCAAGTGAAATAAAATTGTATTCATGTCACTTTTAATACAAACCTGTACAAGATGAGTCTGCATACTAAAGAAATACATACAGTAAAGTAGACTTTCTACCAATAGCAAATCTACACATATATGCATGAATGTATGTGCACAGGGCTACAAGCACATCTAGAGACAGATGTATATAAATATTCAAAAAAAAAAGCTGCTTTAATCAGATTGACTTCTGAATCATGATATACTGTAAAAGTAATTTTAAGCAGAAAAGAAACTCAAGATCCAAGAAAATTAAACCCTAACATGTCCTTTAATGAATTTCATACAAGTACACTTCCTTAAAGGTTCTTTATTTTTTTTAAAAAATCAGTATTTCCCTTCAAGACTAGAAGAAACTAGAGAAAATAATAAAATTGAAACATACTCCCATTTTGGCTCAAGATCCTTGTTCCATAGTCCCTGCAGGTTTGCCACCTGAGTTTCAGGGCGTGAGCAAGAAATAAGTAAATATCGGCCAAACTGAAATAAAAGCTCAACCAAGGATGGATCTTCATCAAATTGAAAAGATTTAATTCTCTCAACAGTTGGAACTGCATCATCTTTGTTCCCCCTGACATACAAGTCATTTTCACAAGTCATTGTATTGGTGCATTTCTGGAGTTGAAATGAGACACGGTGGAAAAGATTTTGATAGTCATCTAGATGACGTGCATAAAGATCAGAATATGACAGATTTGCAATAAACTTCAAAGCATGAAGAGACTCAGAAGTAGGATCTTTCTGTGAATCTGACGGCTTAGTGAATGGATTTTCAAATGATGATGAAGCCACTAAAAGCAACACAGCCCAATCTGAACCTTCAACTTTCAACTTCTCATTGTCCAAATCTATCTTGCCTATACCATCACTAATCTGCAGATCAAGAACAGCAGAAAACTGAATTCCCTTTGGATTGTCATCAGCTCTCAGTTTTGGTGGGATCCTTTTTCCAGGACAACTTCCCTCCATTACAATCTGACTTGAATTGTTTATGTAACAATGATGATTCAATTTGCTATCTAGAGACACAGTAAAAGACAGAGACCCCGATTTGCTTCCAGAAAGCTTTATCACAATCACTTGATGAGGATTAGACACAAAATGCTCCCTGGTAAATTCTACATTGCCCACAGAATACTTCACTCTTGCAGTGGCAGTATCCAAGTCTAGCTCTCTATGATATGTTTCTTCAGCATATGCCAGATGAGAATCACCAAAGTCTAGCTTAATATCCCCAAGTAGTTGATAAACCTTAATCATCAAACTCAATTCATCAGAGTGCCATTTTGAATAGTTAAAAAAAATCATTCATATAATCAATTGACGGGCAATGACATGGAAGCCAATAAAGTTTCAATTATGACTAAAATAACAATATTTCAGACTTATGGAAACCATGGTCACACAGAGCAGAAAGCCGGGAACAAATAGCTGTCCAAAACCAATTGAAAATATTGAAAATTTTCAGCACAAATGTAAACCCTTTTAAGATCTCTAAGCTCGTATCAACAATATCATCATTGATATTATAATATAACATATGAATTGAGATGTAAAATGAAGCAAAAAAAAAAGTAGAACAGAAACGGCATACATCTGCAGGGTTACCAAACAACTTGACGGATGCAGCAGTAGCTTCTGCGTATTGGCCATCATCAACAAGCTTCCTAACCTCTGATAATGCTTGTGGAGCATCAGGGTTAGAGAAATCACTTGGAGTTCCAGTCCAGAGAGTATCCTCTGCACAAGAATTCAAATCAAATTACAGAATTAACCACTAACAGGTCACTGAATTCAAGCTACCCACGAACTGAAAGTAAAAAAAAATGTGAAAATGGGTTTGTACAGTACCATTGAGCTGGATAATTTCTGATGAAACGCCACCCCATACCATGGCACCGAGCCGACCATTACCAATCGGAATTGCGTCGGTCCAGTACTTGGCCGGCCCACTAAACGTAACCTTCAAGGGCATAGAAGTTTCAGAATCTGCCCACATGGTTTTCTTCGAGGGTCGCTCCACGAGAACCCAATCTTTATCCTCCATCAAATAAGGAAAAGAATGGGAAGAAGAAGAATCCGGGAAGAAAGAGAAGAAAGAGAAGAAAGAGCAGAAGTTGAAAGCTTTTGTTCTGCAACTGCAGTCTGCTGAGTGTGTTTTTGCTTTGGGTTGGTTTGTTGGGCGGAGAAGATAGCGCCAGGCAGGTAAAAACAGAAAAAGCCGTCCAGTCAACTAATATGATGCCACGTAACCAACAACAGGGGCAAAATTGGAATTTTGTAGATTCTCTTTTCTTTTCTTTTCTTTTTATATTTATTATAATATAAATTAGATTTTAATTTCTTAGGAATGCTCATTAAATCTCAATTGTATTTACATACGCCAATTATATATTAATTACTAAATAAATTTCAAGGAAGATCCTGTCAGCCAAGGCTTCTGCCCCAGTGGTGGTATAGGAGCTTCTATCCTGATGCCAGTTAGCAGGTATAGGGACTTCTGCCCTGGTGGAAGTTACCCCACCGCACCTAAAATGGTTAAAATTTATTCTCCCCTTGTAAGATAAAACTAAATAAAAAGGGAAGAGGGCCGAGGCATATTTTAATTTAAAAGGCAACAATTTTATGCATATGGTATTGGAGACTTGGAGTTGTTTGATGATGTTAAGAAAAGATGTTTGCCCAATGGGATAAAAATCAACATAAAAGTTCTTACATAATTAATTTCATTTTAAAGTGCTTACCCAATGATGTAAGAACAGGGTTATAAATTCTTGCAATATTATTTCTTTAATTCTTTGAATTGATTCCAAACCTGAGATAAAATTAGTATCACTAATTTGAAATTGAAATCTCATAAGAGAGGTGACACTAAGTACCACCAAATTAATAATTACAATACCAACAAACTAATAATCAAAATACCATTACCTCTAAATTTACTTATTTAACGTCAATGTAGAAAAATCATTAGCCAAAAACTGAACATGTAGGGAAAGGGAAGGATCTGTCTTTACAATAATGAAGAAGAAATAGAATCACGTAAAATAGATAGATCCTAGTTCCTTCCCACAATTTATTTACGAAACTCGAAATAATGCTATTTTTAGTATCTATTTCCCCTCACCATCTTCGACGGGAAGCCGCTTCCGAAAGGGAGTACGTCTTAATGCATTTTAACTGTCTATTGAATGTGTATACTCTACCGGCTGCAATATTTGCATTCACTATACTTCCTCTATAATGTAATTGTTTATGCAAATTATGTTCCTTGGACCAAATACCAACTTCATGAAGTTCACCCTCTCTCCAGCATATGTTGACGGTCACCCCTCCACGTGCCTTTAAGCCTTTGACACAACCATTCGCCCATTTATCCCGAGGAAGAGCAGGGAGTAAGTAGAGGTCCTTTAACGTGCTTTGGACAAGCATTTCTGCAACTGCTGCAGAAAAACTGAAACCAAAAGTTGAAAAATTAACAGAATGGCTTGTGTGTTTTATGTGATTGAATATATGGCATGAATAGGAATGAGATAATCAATGCCGTTTTGCACAGTATTCGCATGAATCAATGAAGTCACTACCAAGCTCAAGTTATCAAACATTGGGCAAAGCATTGGACCTAGCATATATCAACAGAGCATTGATAAAAGTACCAAGTATAATAGGAGAAAACACCAAGCCCAGGCACTATGATTATTGCATTTCCATCAAAACAAGACATAAAGAATGATGCTTACCCAAAGTTGGCATCGATTTGAAAAGGAGGGTGTGCAGTGAACAAGTTACTATAAAGACCTCCTTCATACTTGGCTTCATTATCTGGATCTACCAAGTCGAATAAATGCTTGATCATCTGATATGCATGCTCACTGTTATGTAACCGTGCCCATAGTGTGGCTTTCCACATGGTTGACCATCCCGGACCTTCTTCTCCTGTTTATGCAATATCAAGAATTAGAGAGAGTTTGACAATAAAAAAGGCCGTGCCCAGTGACATGCAGCCATTTCTACAAAACCAAACTTAGTACAGCAAATGGAAAACATTTTCTAATCAGTTATTAGATACCTCTTTTTATAAGTGTATAGTTAGCAGCTTTACAGAGGTCTGGAGTTTTCTCAACAGTTATTGTATGTCCTGGAAACAGGCCAAATAGGTGAGACACGTGTCGATGATGAACCTCTGGGTCCTCAAAATCCTGAGCCTGCCAATAAAAAATAAAGAGAACATTTTAATCCCAGACAATCACCGTCTGAAGCATAATAGAACTTGATTTGTCTGTACTTAAATCTTTGAACACTACTCGAAACCTGAGCTATTTAAAGCAAGAAACTTACCCATTCCATGATTGAACCATCTCTTGCAATTTTTGTTGGTAAGAGTCTTGATTGAGCCACACGGACTTGTTGAACTAGTTCGTCATCATTTCTTCCTAGAACCTGTTTGTAAGGAATTTCTTTGTTAAAAATTATGTAGAGACAACAGAGATAAAGTACCAAACTCTGTTTCACAAGAAGTTGATTTCAGATATGGTCGCTGAATTTATCACTAATAGTAAACTTTAATTACCATCATAAAACAGCTCTTTTCTTGTGGTTTCCATGAAATCATTATTGCCAATAATTTGTAAGAACTTAAACAAATTCTAATGAGCTGGATGAGGAAGTATTGCGATTTAATTTTTATTTTTATTTGTAGAAGTATATTACAAGAATTTTATACAATTATCATGTCTGAAAATAATATCAAAATCCAGCAAGAGTTATCTTGCTGAAACAAAAATAAGATTGAGTGATTTACTGATACAAATTGAAATTTGGCAACCTTTACAAAATAATGACAAGAATGGTGACTAAGGATGAAATTAACATGTTTCATTGGTGTAGAGAACGGATATAACCTCTGCTGCAGAAACAATTTCAGAGAATACTTCTTTTATGATTGCCATGTCCATAGTTGTCGAGTAGCTCACACTAGCAGGTTTACCATCTGGAGCAATAAACATATGTTCTGGCGAAGTTGATGGATTAGTTTCCAAATATCCTCCCCGTCCTTCAATCAACCAGTCCAATAGAAATTTTGCACATCCTTCCAACAAAGGGTATGCCTTGTTTTTTAGAAAATCCTAATATTGCAGCATATATTAGCAATCACTTAATGTGCAAGGAAAACTGCAGTAGATATTATAAGCAGGAATCATAAACAACTCTCTGCTATGAGACGAGTAACAATGTCTCCAATGATAATAAAATCAATCATGGAATTTCAATTATCATAGGGTACCACTCTTTACTTAATATCAAACAATTAATAGTTTAGCCAAGTCTAGAATTTTCACTTTTCTATTTTCTCCAAAGTAAAATAAAATGTGCTGATACATTTAAGTGTCAGTTGCTAATAAATAAATATATAAATTAAATCCATAGTTTAGCCAAGTCTCGACATTCACTGAAAGCTTGTACAACTAAAACACCAAAAACTGCCCACATCAAGAGAAAGGTTGCCTAAGACTCTGGGTTGGGTAATCAAAGTACTAGTTTAAACTTCCTTGGACTATATCATACTTGCCATTATGCCAGGCACTGAGCATTTTCTAATGGTTCAGATTTACTTCTCTCCTATCTGATTTCCGTTTTTTAATCATACCTTCTTTCATGGTAGTGGGCCCTTGGCAAAGAATTGCAATACTGGTGTTTTTGCTCCCTTTGCTCTATCTTTTACTTGCGTATGTAAACTAGAAAATGTTCAGAACAGGTTTGATTGTATTTGTTCATTGATTCAATCGTTAAGGATCATCTAAAGTGAGACCTTCCTCCGTACAATTTTCCAATGTTGAACCTTTTCTTAATGTCTTTTCAGCATATTTCTCAAGTTACATTCTGATTCCAAGGCTTTGATGGAAGCTGGACACCTGAAAGTCCGCTCTCTTTATAACATGGGTTTTATTCCTACAGTAACCGAAGCAGGCAGTGAGTTATCGAGAAATGGGCACTTACTTTGTCCAAGGTGTAAACATAATGCTCCCACAAGTGTGTACAAAGCCATGCTCCACCCATCGGCCACAAAGCCCACACAGCTTCTCCTCTATCTGGTGATGTTTTTGCCCATAGGTCACTCACTTGATGAGTCACCCAACCTTTTGCTTCATAGTTCACCTGTAATAATCAACTTATTAAGAGGTGCTGCACATTGAAAACAACAAAGGGCAAAGACAATAATGAGGCCATATTTGGTCATCTGACATACATTAACAACTTATTTAAAAGCTCATCCAATGAAATCCATTCCAAAACTATATATTAACAGCTTAACAGAAATGATTCAATCAACAAGATGTTGTGAAAGGCTTCAAATATAACAAAAAGGTTAGAGAAACACTTACTTTTGCTGTCTTACTCCCATTGACTGATAGAGAAGATATGTAATCAAACAAGGGTTCTTGACACTCGTGAAGATTGCAAGGAAGAGCAGGCCAGTAGTTCATTTGTAAATTAATGTTCATATGCTGAGCACCACTGAAATCATAATGGATAAAGGGAGAAAAATAAGTCATCATCAAGATAGAAAAACTGAAACATTTTATCGCAGTTCTTTCATGATAACTAACGATAATTACTCATATAAAGCCATTTATAACTAATATGCAGAGGACTAATGAGAGAGCTTTGCTTCAATTCCACAATGACAGATGACTATCTGACTAATCAGTTTAGCTTCACATACTTGCACATAAGTTGCAAATGTATGAAACACAAAAAAGTACAGAGAGAAAGAGAGAAAGAGAGAGAGAGCATACTCCCAGGGTGGCTCAATATCCTTATTCCATATACCCTGCAGATTTGCGACCTGAGTTCCAGGCCGTGAACAAGAAATAAGCAAATATCGACCATATTGGAACAAAAGCTCGACCAACAATGGATCTTCATCAACTTGAAATGATTTTACCCTCTCTGCAGCTGAAACAGTGTCAATTTCACTTACTTTTAATGATAAATCATTCCTAAAAGCCATAAATTTCTTTAAACTGCAGTGTCCATTTTCCAAAATGCTCTTTGAGCTTTTTGAAAGCTTCAGAGAAACACGATGAAAAAGAGTCTGATAATCATCCAAATGATGTGCATATAATTCAGTATATGACAAATTTCTAATTAAATTCATTTCTCTCACGGACACTGAAGTAGGATCTTTCTTGGACTCTATAGGTTTAGTAAATGGCCCATCAAATGACGATGAAGCTACTAAATGTAGAACTGCCCAATCTGAACCTTCCACTTTCAATTTCTTGTCATTCAAAACATGTATCTTTCCACTTCCCTCACTTATCTGTAAATTCAAAATGGCAGTAAACTGAATTCCCTTTGGATTGTCATTTTCATTCAGTTTTGGTGCAATCCTTTTCCCAGGACAACTTCCTTCCATTATTATCTGATTTTCCCCATTTACATATGAATGATGATGCATCTTGCTCTCTAGAGACACAGTAAATGATAAAGACCCTGATCTGCTAGCAGAAATCTTTGTCATAATCCCTTGATTGGGATTAGAAGCAAAATGTTCCCTTGTATATACCACATCACCCACAGAATATTTTATTGTTGCCGTGGCAGTATCCAGGTCCAACTCTCTGCTATAAGTCTTCTCATCATATTTGAGATGGGAATCATCAAACTTTAAATTGATATCACCAAGTATTTGGTACACCTTCAACAACAGAAAACAATTAAAAACTCTCAAAACAATTAAAATCTTAAAAATGGCACCAAAAGTGAAAAGAAAATCAACATGGCTCAGAATAGAAAGCTTGCCGCACATAGCAACTGTGAAATTTTCAGGCATATTTGGTGCTTTGAGTAATAAGGAATGCCTCAGCAGAGAACACAACCCTAAAGTATAGTCATATTAATTCAAACATGGAGTGAACAAACCTAGAACCTTACAGAAATTCATTACATGCATCAGATAATTGAGACAATGATCTATATTTAAGCAAAACAATGAAGCAAAATGGCTATATCACAAGAAAACTAAGATTCATACATCAGAAGGGTTTCCTGACAACTTGACTGCTGCTGTAGTAGCTTCAGCATACTTTCCATCATCAACAAGTTTTCTGACTTCTGATAGTGCCACAGGAGCATTGGGATTAGTATAGTTTCCTGGGGTCCCGGTCCAGAGCGTATCATCTACAAGAATCCAGAAAGGTGAGCTTGAACTTAGAGCAATCATGCAATACAAGCATATATATGCGTGCATGCGCCACAGGGGAGAGAAAAGGAGGACAAATTCGTCCTCCATTGAACAATGCAGTAAAGCAAGTAATGTTTTCATGATATACAAGTCTAACGGAGATTAACGTACTTCAATCACATTCAATGCACATAGTTGTCAACACAATAAAACAAAAGAAACTAGAATTCTATCTGTGAAGAACCAAACAAGGAAAATCTCCAAGCCAATTGCTCCCAAATCCACCAAAATTTCCAACTTGATAAGGAAATTCACTCAACAGGAAACCAAAAACTATGTTTCATCTCATTTTCTCAAATTCTTTATCTTACAAAAAACACATGAATTTTCAAACTTGGATTAATCCAAACAGCCGAAATAGATCGGATTTAATGTTTATGTGACTGAACCCAACACCAATATAACATGAAATCTTACAAAACGAGGCTGAGCAATTAGAGAAGATATCATAATTAACTTTCAAATTCAAACAGTAGCAAATTCCTTTATGATTACTTGGCCCAAACAACATAAATGCAACACAGGCATAATGTTTTAACTCAAAAAGCTTGAATCTTTTTGCAGCATCAAAAATCAATATATCATTTACCATTGAGCTGGAGAGTTTCAGTTGCAACGCCACCCCAAATCATGGCACCAATGCGACCATTGCCAATAGGAATGGCATCCGTCCAATGCGTAGCAGGCCCGATAAATATAACCTTCAAAGGCCTATCCTCATCATCATCATCATCATCATCCATCAAACTGGGTCTCCACCAATCCTTCTGTGCCGGCCGCCGCACCACCACCCATTCTCCGTCCTCCGCCATTTCTTTCTCTGTACTTGCAGAGGTAAGAAAAGAGAGTAAAGAGCGATGGAGCTATTAATGCACACGACCTGTGATGTATGGAAAGTGGGACCCATATGATCTGGCATTTCTGTAAGTTGAAAAAGATCAGATCTTTTATCATTTGTTTTTCTTTCTTTTCTCTCTCTAACCACGTGGTAACTTACGCGGGGACATGGAGACAGCAGATATCACGGGAGATACTTGTTACTAGATAGATTTGTCTTTCTTCTGTTAGATTTAATTATTAATTAATGAATTAATTTATTCACATGGATAATTAATTAATTAATATGCTGACTGTATTTTTTTAAAAAAATTATAATATTTATGCAGGAGGTTAATAATGATTAATGCCTATGTATTTTTGAGATTTTGCTATATTAAAATAATGATCAGGGGATTCAGGTAGAAGGTGAATTTTTAAAAATATGTTTTGAAATTTGGGGGAAATAATTCCTCTTTTCATGCTGCACGTGGGATTTTAATTTACATGCTTAGGAAAATTATTGCTTATTAAATTTTTTTTTTGTATTTTGTTTGAATTTTATTTATTATGTATTTAATTAATTATTAAGAATTAGAATATGAATAAATTTAAAAAATAATGTTTATATTTAACTTTATCTATTATGTTAATTAGTATTACGCCTGTGAATCACGCAATGAAATTAAATAACAAAAACATTATTTAAATTTTTTTTAAAAAAATAATATTAATTTTGCGAAATGAACAAAAACAAAAATAAATTAATATAGTTATTACCAAAAAATTAATTAATCAAATGATATAATCAAATTATTCAAATACTAGTCAGCTTACTTCTATAGTTCAATTTAAGCAAGGTAAATCAATTGGCACAACACAATTAATTTTACAGAGTAAAGATATTGAACATAGATCAACTTAAAATAAGAAATTTTCAGTAAGAAATAAAGATATTGCCAATATGTCAAGCTTACTTTGTGAGGAAATTGAACCCTTAATACCTCAAAAACACTTTCCATAGCTATCCATTAAAAACCAGAAGGCACAAGATTGGAAGTTAACAATTACATTAGAGACATTCACAAAATGTACACAAGGGAGGGACAACAGAAAGGGGGGTGGAGGAAGGAAACTGCAAAAGAGGAATATTTGCATGTATAAATTCTGCTACCTAAACTATATAGTGTATTTAACTATTTCATCATCCCCATCATCTTCTGCAATTGATAATTTATCAAGTGGAGGCATAAGATTCGACTCATTTGCACTTTTAATTCTTCGTTTAATCTCATCAAGCTCGTTTTGCACAGTCGATAACTCAATAATTAGCTCATATTTTTCCCTTTCCCATGCACTCCTATCATTATTATGTTTCTGCTCCATCTCTTCCAGTCTTCCTGAAATTAGCTCAGATCTTTCCCTTTCCAATGCACTCCTATCATCATTATGTTGCTGTTCCATCTCTTCCAGTCTTCCCTGCAGTCTAGTACACTCATTGCGGATGAGATTTAGCTCATCAACATGTCTATCACCGCTTAGAGCTGGCTCGTCCCACCAACTGAAAAATTCACATTGCTGGCATAAGAAGGGGTATGATTAGGACAAAGCAAGCAGGCTGAAGAATATAATTTCATGTTCAGAGAGAGGAAAGATGCACTTACAGAATCATAGTTCTTAGGGCAGTTATAGAATAGTCGATAAGGATTTTTAGGTGTATGAGACACTCGCAATCTAGCCAGAAGCCCACAATTGCACTTCACTTCAGAGTCTTCATGCGAACTGATCTCAGAGCCTTCAAATGGACTAAACAAGGGATCTTCATTGTCAAACAAGCCAAAATCTTCAGAGGTCATTTCTGAGAGAGATCTCGGTATGTAGATACGATTCCTGCTCACATGAAACATTCTTCATGTTATAACTTTGAACAAAAGATTCACTTTAGCAAGTTGTGCATTGGAAGGACATGGCCAAGAGACACTACGCATCATGGTAAACAACCCAGCAATCTAGCCTATCCCACAGCACAGATTAACTGGCTTGAACAAATACACTGAAAATTCCTCCTCGTAAAAGAAATTCATGTAGCAGGCTATTTTACTGACTACCTCTATTTAGTACTAGCCGTAAACTCCAGATGACAACGTCCTATTCACATTATAGAAATTACACTCTCGTAAACACACAACAGCAAAGAATTCCTGTTAATTACTTCACTTGCTTTGCTTGTTTCTGTGATATTCATCCTTTAAAATTGCATGCTCTAGATGAGCTTCAACTTTGACATCATTTTGTTGATCCCTAAATTGGCAAGTCTATTATCAATTTTGCCAAAAGCTAAGCACTTGGAGAAGCTAAAACAGCAAAGTCAACTATATAAGGATACAGCAAAGCCAACGAAAAGAAGAAAAATGAAATTATTCTCACAAATTTAGCCTCGCAATCAAATCATCCACATAAAAAAAAAGAAGCAGCTACTCTCCTTGACTTCCCTTTCCTTCTAATTCAAGAAATGCCAATCCGCTACTAGACACAAAAACTTGAGCTGGTAGTGATGAAGGAACAATAGGAGACATACCTATATGGTTCCCCAGCAATTTAAGAGAACAAGCAGAATATATGTTAACATTAAGTCGATCTCTTCGCAATTGGATTCTTACCTTTGGTGTGAAACCAAAGAAAGCATGACCCAATTGGAACTTGGAGACCTTTTGTTTCCTCTACCTCTATGCTATGAACCTCGTAGGGAAAGAACAATAGTTCTTACTTATCCCAGAAACACCTAAGAAATCCCTTAGCATCTTAGCAACGGAGTTGGGTGCAGAAATTTCCTATAATGGAGGAAAAGTTGGACTCTTGATGAAATTTTTAAAGTACATTAATTTTTCTGTGTTGACAATTTGTGAAGGCATGATTTTCTTGTATCTGCTATCTATCAATCAAATTCAATATGATTTTCCAAAAAATCATTTACCACATTGTGGCAGATCACAAGTGGTTTCAGAACACAATCCTGAAGAAAAGGCTCATTAAAATGGCACAGACACCTATCATAGATGGTTAAGATAAATGAAAATGGCACCACAACTTGTACTTGTCTCTAGTATCATTAATAGATGCAATACCAGCTAATAATATTCCAAAAAAAAAATAAGAAGAAATATTTTAGTACACTAAAAACCATTATTACCTGATCTTCAAAATAAAGGATTTTTTTTTTTTAAAAAAAAAGAAGTATTGTGAGCGATGATTGAACACAGAAAAGTAAAACCCAGATATGGGAAATCCTATAAACTTGAAATTCAATGTTAATTCAACAGAATTTACAGACAAAGATCATGTTTTGAAAATACTAATTTAATTACTCTAACTAAAGAACAAAAGAGAAGCTACAGCAGGCACAAAATGCAAATTTAATTAAACGTTACTGATTAATGATCGTACTTTAAAAAACAGTGAGAAATACAGTAAATTTGGCATAAATTAATACAAAATTATCAAAATTTCATCATATAAACCCAAAAGAAAATCGTATGAATCGGTAAAACTGACCTGGACATCAGAAACGATTGCAAGAATTAAGATGGAAGACCCCAACAGACAATAGTCAAAGCATAAAAAGAAAGCATAGGGGTAAGTTAAGGGCTTTATCAAGGGTCCCACCACGCCGATATTATTATCTCGGCAATAGAAGAAGAAGAAGAAGAAGAAGAAGCCCAACTCTGAAGTTGGATTCACTTAGCCCATAACATCAGTGTTACAATTTTCTGTCTTTTATATATATGCATATATATATATATATATATATATATATGTATTTTCGCCTTTTTATTTTTTTGAGTAAAATTAAAATTTTTAATTTTTTTGAGTAAAATTTTTATTTATTATTAAAATTATTAAATATTTGAAAAATAAAATAAAATTGAAAGTTTCGTGATTTAAATAAAAATATTCAAATCTAATGAAATAAGAAACTATTAATAATTATAATTCTTAAATAAATAGAGTTTTGGTGTTTTTTCAAATCTCAATTACAGAAGTAAATAAATTTCTATAATTAAGATAATATTTTAGTAGATCTGGATTTTTAATATATTTACAGAATATAATATCGATTGTCAACTATAAATTGTAACACAAAAAGAGGCATCATCTTCTCCAATATTCAAAATTTGATTTTAGCCAACTTTAGTAACACAATTTTAATTTCTTAATAAATAAAATAAAAAATAAATTAGACAATTTAGACTGATTAATTTGGAAATAAGAAATTGGAAAATCTTTGAATAAAAGGTGAAGTTCATACCAAAATCGAAAATCTTATTTTTAATTTGTAAATACTTCCACTAATTGGAAAAAAGGCCAAGTTGAAAAACTTCAGATGAAAAAAAAAAACAGGGAAATCCTAGAAGGGGGAATTGTTTTTTTCTTTATTTGAAAATAAAAGAATAAGTGTAAAAGAGAGAAAAAAAATTATTTTTTCTCAATTGTTTGAATATATGGTAAAAACTAACAATTTATTTTCATTAAACTTCTTATTGATATACAACATTTATTTTTTTAACATAATAATATATAATTTTTTTTATTAGAACTAAACTATTCAGAATGGCAAATTCTTAGAAACCCATATATTTCCAGCACAAACATACATAAATGCAGAACTCCAAATTTGTATTCATGAATCATGACAACAAATTGAAAGCATGAAACTCAAAAATCTCAACTTTATTCCCATTACATCTCCCAAGTCCCAAATACCTAAATAAGTATTTACAACCCAAAACCAAAAAAATTGGGAGATTCTTGGAAGCCGTAATTCAATTACTTTACTGGTGGTTTTGACGACTAGTTGCCTCAATGACTGGATATATAGACATTCATTCAAATCAGTCATAGCAAACACTAAATGAAATAGTAGGAAACAAATTAAATATATATATATATATATATATATTTAATTTTGATCGTAGGCTTGAAATATGTCATTATTTCAACATCTTCAATTTATTTTTTATTTATTTATTACAGAATTTTGAGAAAGATCATATACTAAAATAAAATGACTAAAAAAATGCATTTGATTCCTTGGATAAAGGACATCTCACAGTGACCAGCAATCTTGAAATGGAAGCAAGTTTAATTTTCCAACTTATTGGCTTCCTGTAGACCGGAGTATGGGCGACAGCGACAATCGATGATCACTTACGACTGTAGGAGGACAATGAATCGCTGTTACCATCGTCTTTTTTCAACGATAAAAAGACTTATCGAATTGAGTTTAATCGATGCCTACTTTATTAATATTCATAATTTATCTAGTTTAGTTGGAAGCGTAAGATAATTGAATCACTAATATAATTTTATTTTAATTGATATCACTGGTACAAAAATGACTCGTTATTATACTTACTAATGGGTCAATTGAAACAAATACGTTGATTGTCAAAATTAAAAAGAGAGATTGTTAATCTAGGTATCATCTTTATTTTGATATTGACAACCAAATTAAATGATACTAATATATTTACTGTATATTATTTTATATAATTTAAGTTTTATAATATTTAGAATCCAAACCATAGTGAAACTTGAAAAAGTTCGGCAAACCTCAAAATCCCAACTGCTATATCAAGCCTTGCCACAAACATGATTTAGTGACTACATCAACCATTTAGTGACCACAATTGCAATTAAGCCAAATATGTTAGAAGAAACAATGCAGTTTACGAGTATAAGTTTGACTATAATGTTCATTGCGAAATTGAGTTTGCAACTGCAATAGGGGCAGTTTAACCACGATATTTGAAAAGTTAAAATCCTAAGAAAAAAAACCAATAAGACTAAGCCACGTGTCTAAAGAATTTTGAGGAATACAAAATTTTCAACCTCAACTTGGAGAAAGCATGATTGCAATTGTAGTAGAGGCAATAAATCTAAAATGGATAGAATTGCTTACAGTGGAGAGCACAACCGCAATGACAGTCTACGAAAGCCAAAGCACAACTACGACATATGAAACTCTACTGCGATATTCATATGGAGTAGAAAGCCAGTTAAATTCAAGTCACATGCCCCCAGTTGTTGGAGTTTGAAGAATTTATGATCGCGATAAGAAACACACAACTGCATTCTGAATTTGATAACAAAATTAATGCTACAACAACTAATTATTAGAGAGAGTTTAAATAATTTATTTGTAACGGTTCTTTAGAGGGCTAAGACTATAAATATCCCTAAAAAAGTCATTGAATTCTAAGCCAACAACCTCTCTCTATGCCCAAATTTTGCTAATCCATTTCTCTAATTTCTTTTGTAATTGCTTTTGTATTAAAAGTGTTAGAATTATTTAAGAGCTAGTCATAAACATTTGAAGTTTAAGTTGGGTGTTAATCTGAGATAAAATATTTGTTGTAAAGGATTTGAGTGTGAGCTCTAGTGAAAACATTTATAATGTGTTTTTGAGTGAGTTTTTGAGAAAACTCAAGTTGGGGTTTGAGAGTTAATTTTGAGAAAACTTTTAAGTTTGACAATAAGCCTGTAAAATTATTGTTGGATTTGGATGTGAGTTTTGTAAAATATCTAGGTTGTATGTGAGTCTTAACAAAAATACAAGTAAAGTTTGGAGTTAATTTTGTAAATACCTAGCTGGGAAGTAAACTAGAAAAACTTCATATTTTGTACTATTAAAAGAGAAAAGTGAAAAATTCTAATTGATACTGGAGAATAAATGTAGAGTTAGTTAACACTTAATAACTATAAAATAATTGTATTTTGTTTATGTACATTTTTATTTTGTTTTATTTCTTGTCTTTTTTCAATTTCTTCAAATATCCAACACTTAGAAAATTGTTCACTATTCTTAATTTTTTTATTTATTTCTTTAAATTTTATATTTATTTTTACTCTAACATGATTCTTTTCAATATGTACAAACAAATGACTCATTTGATTTATGGATTTAAGATAATTGGCTGATAGCATTTGTTAAGTTTGTAACTTAATCCTCATTTGAGAAAATTGCAAAATTTATTTTTAAATTATACGGTATTTTATCTATTTAATTCGAAATATTTTATTTATTTAAATACATCTCTGTAATTTTAATTTTATTAAAATTAATCACTTCACTTTAATTTTATTTTATTTTAAGTTTGTATAAATTAATTTTTTTCAATTCAATTTGTAAAAGTTATTTATTACGACTATTTTATAGTAAATATATCAATTGAACTAACCTAATTAGTAAATTAATAATTTAAACTTTGATAATTGTGAGATAAAAAAATAATAATTTTGACAGTAAATTTGATGTTTCTATAGTAAAATCATTATCTTAACTAAAGCTGATAATTTTGGACACGATATGATTAAACGACACGAAACGACACAGACTTAACCGTATATGGATATGAGATAAACGGATATGGGTCATAACCGTGTCAACACGATTACGACACGAAAAAAATCGTGTCATAAACGGATTTTACCTGTCTAACTTGTTAAGACACGATTAAATACGATTAAAAATATGTTATTTTATTAATTATAAATATATGACTAATTATTTTAATTTTACTCAAAATTCAAATATATATAATACATATTTATATATGAATGAATTAATTAAATTGATTCAATTGAACTTATATATATTTAATTGGAGTTTAATTAATTAAATTAAAATTATTAATTATATGTAAATTGATTAAATTGAGATTCAATTAATTAAATTAAATTTTTAATTTAATATTCGTGTCTATTCGTGTATAATCGTGTCGTGTCGTATTAAGTATAATCGTGTCGTGTTTGTATAATTTATACACATTAAGTTAATCGTGTTGTGTCATGTTAACACGGATTTTAATCGTGTCGTATTCGTGTTTCAAATTTTTGACACGATTAGTTAATCGTGTCTAATCATATCATATTCAATTAAGATACGACACGATTAGACACGACATGACACGAATTGACAGCTCTAATCTTAACGTATAAGAATATTTACATTGTTTTTTTATTTTTTTAAGGTACGATTTATATCAAGTAACTTTGAAACAAACGCACGTACCTGAAAAAAAGAGATGCGGAAGGCATTGAAAGTGTACGGCGAGGTTCTTAGGCTAGTGAGGCGACTGCCGGAGGAGACGAGGCCTTATTACGCCAAGTATGCGCGCGAAAACTTCGTTAACTACAGAGAGGTTGACGCCGATGACGCTATTGCCCTGGATGAGCTCTTTTCTCGGGCCTATAATCACTCCCTTTGGGTCCTGAATAAGGTATTTTTAGATTGGGATTTTGATTGCTTGTTTATGTTAATTATTTGGGTTGCTTTTGATTGAATAAGGTTCTTATGGTTTCATTTTTTTTTTGGTTTGGGCAGTATTCAGTAGATGAATCAGCTGCTAAAAAGTTAAAAGAGATCTGTTGCTGTTAAGAACAATGAGAATATGAGTGTGCGAACCAGGTGTTTGTTATTATGCCCAAAGGGGGGGGGGTATTCACGACTTCCTTTTATCTGATTTACAAATTTCAGTACTCATAATTTCCTTCAATCTGGTGCAAAATATGCCTTAAATTGGTCAAAAGTTTCTGTTTTGCTATGTGTTCGGCATGCAACAAAAAAAAGTTTAGTATCTTCATTTTTTTTTGAAAGTCAGTATCTTCATTTTATTAGAGTCTGCTTTTGTCTTTTTTATGCTGCAATTTTGTACTGTAAGCGAGCGGACTGATCTAGTTACTATGTTTCGATTTCACTTATATAAATCTAGCATATGTATAATCTCTTGCGAATTTGGGCTAAGCTGCATTGCTAAATTTTTTTTCCACGGAACAAGTTTTTAACTTGATTCAAAATTTTATACTGCTCAAAATGGTGGGGAGTTTATTGATTCCCTGCTATGCATCATTTAGATCAAGTTTAACTTTGACTTTTTTGGATTTTAACAATCTATTTGGCTTCTGAATGAGAAGAAGCAAGCTATACTATGCAACTATAAGATGTTTGCTGTAAGAATCATCAAGTATTTTTTTTTTTTTTTGGCATTGTGGTCAGATTAGTCAATGCCAACAACCTCCGAGGCCTAGATAATTTCTTTTTGTAGCAGTTTTGAGTATTCTATTGTTTTCTTGCAGTGCTTATTTAAGTTACTGACAGAATTGTTGTTGAAAGCTGTAACTATAATTTCTAATCAGACTTCATTGTCTATATACTTGAAGGGGCTTGAAGATTGCTCTTTTGAGAAAGTAAATCAACCTAAAACTTTCGCTAAGGGTAATTTTCACCCTTCATCCCTTGAATTTCAAATTATAACAAAAGAAAAATCTTAAATTTTAATTTTCATAATAGCAAAACTGTTATTATTAGTATTATTAAACGCTAAATAGAATTGACGAAAGTGTCCCCTTTTACGTGCCATTGAGTTGGGGAATTTGCAGTAAAATAGAATTCATAAATTTAAATAGTATTTATAAAATAAAATTTTAAAATTGAATGAATTAAAAAAAAAAATCCCAATATACTTCTGTAATTTGTCATGGCACAGAGTAAAGACCAAACAGAGTTGAAACGACTAACGAGGTGTGTCGAAAGTTACATAATGCAAGCGAAGCAAGTGTCGGGAGGGTTCTACTTGCATCTCACTGTAGTTACTAAGCAAACACGTGTCCCTTTGCCCACGTGTTCGCTTGTCCACGTGTTCTTTATTTTGCCGCGCGACGAACAAGTGTCTCCTGTTTATCGTTTTGCCAGCTAGATTCTGTTGCTGGCTTTAATTTCCCTCATAGGATTTTTTTAGTGTGTTAATGTGTTTGGAATGGTTATTAACTGATTATTCTTTGTTTACTATATAAAATTAAAAATTTATACAATTAAATATATTTATCTGAGTTTTGTGATAACTTAAAATGAAAAATTGAAACGTACAATGAAAAAGTTAAAAAAGTTATTGAATAATTTTTTTATAATGAATAAATTGAGACAAAAAGTTAAAAACAAAACTCATATATGTATCAAACAAATTAAAACTAAGAAGAAAAATTACATGAAATTCCAGCTTTATTATTTATTATATTTTCAATTGTAATTTTGTAAAATATTCCTGTAATTATGTCTCTAACCTAATTAAACAAAATATTACAATGTAATCACTTAGTTAGTTAACTATTAATTAGTTGACTAATACAACTTTTATATAACAAGTCAATAACATTGTATTGGTAAATAAGTTAGATAAGCAGTGATTGAAAAATATTAGTTTTGAAGATTAATGTATTTCAAATAAAAATATAACAAGACATTTGATATTAAAAAAGTATAATTTTTATATTTCCTTTCAATAATAGGTCAAAAAATCCAATTAAAAAAATATCAATGTTGTATTTATCTATTTTTTGAGAGAGAATGTTATATTTTATCTATTATTATGTTATCAAACTCAAAAAAAAATATTTCACTGTTATATTATATTATTTTAGTAGCTTTAAAATGCAAGTGATATATTTTTTTAATTTTTATTTGAATAAAATTATTTAAAAATTTGTAACTTAGTAGATTATTATTAATCTTTTCTTAGAATTAGTTAATTATAATATGTTGGAAGAAATATCTCGTTAGTCAACTAATAATTGATTAACAAGTAACAAAAGAATCAAATCATAATGATTTAATAAGGGTAGACATATAATTGAAGAAACAATTTTTTTAAAAAAAAATTAATTCAAAATGCTATTATAAATTAGAGGTTGTAGGTAATTTTCCCAAATTAAAACAAAACAATATACTTTGAAGGGAAAACAACGGTCGAAAGAAAATGAGTCGTTCTTTATATGGTCGGATGAAAATGAGGAGGGTGTAATAATATAATATTTGAATTATAAATATTATTATTAATTTGTTATAATTTAGAATTTTTGTCTATTGATAGCAAGTCATTGTATTTATTTTAATAAAAATGTGGTCCTTTTTATAAATAAATCGTAATATCACATTATGGATGGAAAAATTCTAATTAAAATGGGTGGTAGAATTGAGTTTTTATTCTTTTCTGAACTATTCGTATTTTATTTATTAAATTTAGTTAAAACATTAAAATTTTATTTTGATATAAATTAAGTCATTTTTTTAAAAACTAAATTTAGACATATTTGCAAATAATGGGTACATTGACAGTTCTTGTCTTCATTGTTTCCTTAGCCTAAAAATTTAGGATGTACAAATTGATTCCTCCTAAAATTATATCCTAGTCTCTGAAAATTGTCATATTATGAAAGAAAAAAATTGCTAACCAATTAAAAATAAATACGTGGAAAATATTATTAATCATTATTTTTTAAATATTTAAAAACAAAGCATTATTCAAAAAGTAATACTATATATTATACTTGCCAAATAAATATGGTTTAAAATTTTTATTTTATCTATTATACTTTTATTTAATAATTGAATAAAATTAACTTTTTTAGAATGTATAATAATTATACTTTTTAATTATTAATGGAGACTTTAGTGTAATATAATATTTTGTCTTATTAAATTTGGAAAATGCTTATTTCATTTTATTTTACGAGCCTGTGTCGTTGGAGAAACTAGTCATAGTTTCAGTATATGTAAGACCATTCCGAAGAGACTCAGTGCATAACCAACCAACCAGATGCCTTGGACGGCTAAACCACGGTTTTCTCGGGCCGGTGGCTTTGACTGAAAATCCCCCACTTACCAAAGCCCTCTCTTGGAACTCCCCTCCCTCCAATTTTCCCACTTACCCCACACGTCTCACTCTCTCTCCACCACCGCCGCCGCCATCACCGCGAAAACTCACTTAAATAGACACCAGTCATCCATTCTTATCATGGATGACGGTGAGGGGGACCATCTCACTACTAGCTACTCCCAGCTGCTCTTCTCCGATAATGATAATGACGTTTTCCATTCCTTTGATCACTTCCCTTCTTCTTCGTCGTCTGTAATTAATCCACCTAAAATGCTTTGCTTTGAGGGTTATCTCCACCATCTTCATCAGCATCAGAAATCTGGGGTCACATGCGCTGACTCTTCATCTTCTTCTGCCACCACCTCCACCACTTCCACTACCCCCGCTACCATTGTCAATCTCAGTACTGCCTCCAAATCCAACGTGAGGGACTGTAATTATTTAAAAAAAAGTTTTTTTTTCTTTCCCTTTTCCATCTGGTTTTTTTGATTTTACTGTTGCTTTGTATGAGTTTGAAAGTCATATTTATTATTGTTTGCAGAGAAAAAGAAATGGGTCAGGCCAAGAAACGGGAAAGTACACTCCTTCCATAGCTAAGACTCCTTTATCAAGTCAAAGAAGCAGTAAAAAGATAAAAAAGGAGACTTCCATTTCCAATTGCCAACCTAAGGTAATATTGCATGTCATATAAAAAGCCGTTCAATCAATTTCGGTTTATAAATTTCGATATATAAATGAAAATATGAATCGAATTTAGATAAGAGCTAAAATTGCCTGCTGTTGGTTATGTAAAGATTTCTTGCTGTCTGATAAATTTTCTTTTCAATTTATTTGTAATTGTATTTAGGCAAGGAAAGAGAAGCTGGGGGAAAGAATCACTGCATTACAGCAGCTTGTGTCACCTTTTGGCAAGGTGCACCACAATTTACACATAATTCTATCAATTCTTCTTTTTTTTTTTGGGTTATTAATTCTATCAATTCTTAATTCGCTATAATTATCTTCATCAATATGATGTAAAATACAAGACTCTGAAAGAAAAATAGGCATAAATATATCATGGAAATAATAGTAATGTACTTTCATTATTTCGTATAAAAAATCTAATTTTTGTATGAAATTGAGACATGATAATAAATTATTGGACAAAAATATGAACTGGGTTTACGTAAGTTTCTATGATTTGAGAATTTGTTTTTGAAATTCCACTTTTCTTTTTTGAACTGTATAAATTCCACTAATTAATATGTGAAGTTGTGATATTTACTAGTGCATCATAAAAAAATTCAAGTTGATTTTGCATGAAATATAATTAAGCTGATAATGTTTGATCTTTCAGATAAAAGTTGATTTTTTTCTTATTATTATTATTATGGTTATGTAATTTAATTTGGAATTTTGTACCGGAAAAATAAAAGGTAAATAAGGGAGTTTGGGAATTGAAATATTGCAGACTGATACAGCATCAGTGCTACATGAAGCGATGGGATACATCAGGTTTCTGCATGATCAAGTTCAGGTGCTCTGCTCTCCTTACCTGCAACACCGACCTGTGATTGTGAGTAATCATACCCCATTTACTAGCTAGATGACAATTCTGTCGGTTCAACTGAAATGTTGAATTTTTTTGTACATAACTAAATATTCACTAAAAATTAGAAAAATTTTGTACCAAAAAAAAAATGGAAATTTATACACAAAAGCAATATTTAATAATAAAAAAAAAAGAGAGAAACAATTCATCCAAGAGCGCAAAGAGAAGGGAACAGCCTGGACAGATGGTTTTTGGCATTATTTATTTTATTTATTCAAAATTACATAATTTTAAATATTCAACATGCCTAGGTACAAATGAAAAAAAGTTTTTTCATCGAATTAAACTGAACCAAACCAGCTGTGCATTTTCAATTTTGTCGGTCCAGTTGACTGATATGTCTGATTTCAATAACACTGTCAGGACTGGATAATTTCATGGTAATGTTTGTGATATCGCATGTTCGTGGGTTTCCAATATATATTTGTCTTTTTACTGTACTTCTAACAGTGGAAATTTCACTGTTTTCCTAATGGTGGTAAATAATGTAGGAGGGAGGAGAAAATGGAGGAGAAGAGACAAGGAAGGAGCTGAGGAGCACGGGATTGTGTCTCGTACCAGTGGAATGCGCATTACACGTGGCAAGCAGCAATGGTGCGGATTACTGGTCACCTGCCATGTCATCAACCAAGCAGTAAACTAAATCCAATCTTTTAGCTACCCCATTTACCGAAGGGGTTAAAAAAGTTAAAAAGGACGGGGAAAATGAAGGTGGTAAAATTTTGGTTTTTTGGTTTAGAATTTAGATTACTTTTGCTCAATTGGGTCATCAGTCATCCGGCTGGTCGAGTTATCAGGTTTATAAACGAGTTTGATCCATTTAGAATTTAATATTAGTTTGGATCGAATTACTCCTATGGATCACCGATTTTTCTGATAAATTCGACCCAATCCTATCCGAATTTAACAACCTTGGGAAAAAAGTAAGCAAGGAAATGTGGAATATATTATAGTTGTTTTTGGGTTAGCTAGGATGGGGTTTTAGCAAGGTTTACACTTGTAAATTTTTTAGGCTTGACCAATTACCAATGCAATTTTGAGAAAAGGGCTAGTTAGTTGCCTGTGCAGTTATGTCTTTTATGTACTTTAATTTTTATTTATATAGTTCATCAAGGTTATAAAAAAAATTCTTTCTTTTTTGTTGAGGCTGTGAGGGTGATAATATAGAGATTTTTTTCCCTCATCTTAAATATAAATTAAAAATTAAAAATTATCAATTTTTTTTTATTCTATGAAAAATGCATGGATGGTTAGAGCCCCTTTTGCTTTATCAAACGCTTTGTGATGATATTAGTACTCAATGAAGAGTGGGTGTTTGATTTAAAATAAAAAAGGAAAGTTGATTGGACCCAGAAAACTCTATATGACGATTAATATTAATATTATTATTATTGGAGTTAAAAGAAAATATTGTTTTAAAAATAATTCCAATACTATTTTTACCATAAGACTAATCAAATACATTCTTAGAATATATTGTGTATTCTTGCGACAACCAAAGTGGTTGAGACCATTCTTCCCGCAAAGTAGCTTGTTAGCAATTAAGTGATGGGAGAAAAAAACTACATAGCTTTAGTCATCACTCAGAAAGCTATCAGATCAAAATTCAAGTGTGTTTCTCTACTTATAGCCAGCACTCGAGCTAAACATCTCAACTGGATGAATAATCTACATGTCTTTTTTCCTTTCTAAAGAATTCCGAGCTATGAGCACGATGAGATCAATTAGAATTTCGCAGGCAGCCGATGTGATAATTCCTACAACATCAGTGGAGTGATCCCATAAAAATTACTGTCATATGAAAGGATTTCTCCCTGATCCTAATAAGATCCATTGTGGCCGACAAGCAAATTCAGAGTTTCAATGTAATCCTCCACATGAAAGGAGTTCACAATGCCTTCGATCCCAAGCTGAGTAATTTGTTGATTTTGGATATCATATGATTCTAATTCTCCATTGTTCGCTACTAGTAGTGTTTCCCCATTATCACTAACGCCTAATGCCTTTCCCACTCCTCCATGTAGATCAATGGTGAATTGCTTACACCAAGAACCAACATTTCCATACTCTCTCATCACCCAAATGGAGCAACCACCATATTGTATCCACTGGCTATGAGCATGGCGATTGTATTGTATTAAAGACAGTGACTTTTTTGAAGTAAAAATAGACAAATCTAGCACAGACAACCGAGAAACACTATCTGGTAGCTGCATTTCATCAAACACTTCGTCGCTTATGTCAAACAAAACTATGCTTAAACCGCGAAAGTCGCCATCTTTTTGGCTTGGATTATACCCAATCCAATGAACAGCACCGTTGAGAAAAACCTGCATTGATAGCTCAGATATCACATACGGAGGAGAAGAATTTATACTGATCCTTCTCCAAGAATCCATGCCTAAAACATAAACTTCTACTTGAGGTCTAATATCAACTTCACACCCGTTATTTCTCAGAAAATAAACAACTCTTACCACTTTATACTCGTTAGTCTTGAAATCAAATCCAAACCCAAGAACAAACATATAGATTTGATCAAAATTTATGGAGGGTGAAGGCAAAGTTTTTGACTTTCTGATTGTGGGATTCCATAATATGATTGTATGGAAATTTACTCGATAAGTATCAGAAAGACAAAGCAAGCCATTACAAGAACCAACAATCTCAAAGTACTGAGAGTAGCTCTTGAAAGGAAAGACAAGTTCTTGATACTGATCAAATGGGCTGCCGTGAATTGTGTATTTTTCCTGCTTGTGAATCCAAGAATAGTGCCTAAGCAGGGATTTAGTGGAAGCAGGAGAGATTGAGTTGGTGGTCTCAATGGTGTGTTTAGTGTGTACAGAAATGAAAGATGGATTGGTGATTAAAGAGTACCATGATTTGGATACACACCTTAATTGTATAAGCAATTTTGCAGGTAATCATTTGAGGATCTCAGTCAACAATTCTTCATCAATATGGCTTGACATAATTTTCCCTTTTTTCTTTCTAGCTTTGATCATCAATGCCTGGTTCTGATCTATATATTTACAAAGTTGCGTATCATTCAATGAGAATATTGTCGAATAGAATAATTACAGTTGTAGAGGTTGCTTGCATTGTATGCATGATGTCTTTAATTTAAAATTGTCAATTTTCTTATATATTTCAAAATTGATTTTTGATCTACTTAGTAATGAATTTTAATTTGCAGCTGATTTGATTTCTTTTCTCTTGAAAAACACTTTTAGTTATCTCTAATTCTCATATATTGTAAATAAATTTTTATTGCAATCTTATTATAAACTTAGATAAACAATCAAAGTCAAAAATAAAAAAAATATAATATATTAAGGAATATTTATAAGAAAAAAATGAGAAATTAATCATAAACTGAAAATTATTAATTGCGGGATAAATAAATTATCTAAAAAAAAAAGTTGAGAATCAAATGAATCCATTATATTCTGAGTATATGCTAGAAGGATGCTACTATAATTTTAAAGTAAGTTTGCTTCTCTGACTGAACAAAGGCAATAAAAACAAAGACAATAGGCAGAGGGCAGTACCAAAGTCATGAAGAAGGATTCTGTTCCCATTAAAGAATAGGCAAAATTTCTAAACTTTCAATTAAATTTATGGGGCTATTGACTAGATTATGCTGTGGCCCCAAATAGTTTATTTGGTTCGTAGAATATTCCTAAAAAATTCCATCTAATAGTGAAAGGGGTTCATTTCCATCTTCAATGTTTTGATAAAAGGTTAATGAAATTTCTTATATAACGAACAAAATTAATAATCTTAAAAAAAAAACTAAATTAATAGTAAATTATATATAATTTTTCTTTTTACTTTATATACGTGTATGGGAATTTTTTTAAAAATCATACGAGTACGAGACTTAAGAACTATTAGTTAACTTTTATGTAGGGTTGTGAATGAGTTATTGGATAAAAAGTTTCTTCGAAATAGTTTGTTATTGTTAACGACAAAAAATATTTTTAATATCGAATTTAATACTGTTTGATTCTTTAAATTGCAAATTTGGTCTTTTAAAATTTTACGAAAGTATCTATTTAAAAATTTGCGAACGTATTCATTTAATATTCGTTTATATTATATTTTGTTATCTGAATTCGATTTTTTATCATTATTATTTAATGAATTGAATGCGAACTTTTGTACTTATTAGTTAACGAGCTGAATTCAAATTAAATTCATTAAATATAATAAAACGAATTTTTTTAATTTTAAATCGAGCTGAGTTCAAATCGTTCGTAAACTTAATAATTTTAAAATGAGTTGAATTCTAAAATGAGTTGAACTTGAAGTTAAATATAAAATCTTGAATCAAGTTTGAATTTATAATAAAATTAAACGAGTTGAACTCAGTCTTTTTAATATCTAGTTCGGTTCGGTTCGTTTATAGCCATAATTTTATGGTCTAAAAATTAATTTTCTTATATGAAAGTTTATTATTGAAAATAATTATACAATGTTCTTTTACTAAACACGAATTTTCATAAAACAATTATTCTTTTACTGAACTCTTTTGAATAAATAGAAACCAACAACCGATTGCCGATTATTTATCTTAGTTGCTAAATCAAATATACCTAGCTAAAACATTTTTTTTTTCAAGCCATCGGACTGAAAATTCCAACTATTATTATTTGTTGATGCAGCAAGGTTTTCCAATTCATGATTACATCATGGACCCCGATAGATTTTTATTAAACTGAATTATCATTCGCAACTAGCCATTGAAAAATCAGTAGAGTCGAACTGTAGAATAATGAGGTAGAAAAAAAATTAATTCCACCCTGTCCAAACTGGATAGCCATTGATCTCATGAGATAACACCTGAAATTTCAAAACATCGACAGAATTCAAACTATTTTTTTCAATTCAATAATCATAAACTGACCCAACCGCCGCACTATTATTGTATTTAAGCTGAATTTATGTATCTCCACTGTTTTCTAAATAAGGTTCGCCCATGAACTAAAACTGTCTAATCTATGGACTATTCAACTTTACCAATTTGAATTTGTAAGAAAATGTCTCAAATCAATACCATAACAAGTCTCAATCTCAATTTTAATCTTATGACATCTCTTGGTATACAGTATTGAACGTCAAAATATTAAATTTACAAGTCATATCAGAATTGTGCAATAAGCAAATCTCAATTCGATTCAGATTTACACCAATTTGGCATACTGTCAATATTTCAAATGTCTAGTGGCTCTATTCTTCCCCTTACGCATAATGCATTATTTTATGTCTTAACTTAATACAACTCTTAAATTTCTATTAAAAAAAAGTAACCCTTAAATTGGTTACTATTAGTTTTGTTAAATTTTTGGCATATTCCTAGTTATTTTATTGCGAGATATTCTTGGTAAATATTTTACATATTAATTAAGCTCGAATCTGAAAAAACACTCTTTTAATTGAACAGACTTGAACTTTTGGATTGAGGTTTGGGTTGATTCGACCCAAAAATATGTAACCATGCAAGGACATTATTTAAAAAAAAAGGATTCATACATAAATACCACAGAAAGAATATTTACAAATATATTTCTTTATTTAATATTTCAAAAATACCTTCTTTTAAATTTTACTAATTCAAAAATGCTCATTTTTTACAATAATATATATCTAGTATATCAATATACATATAGTAGATTATGTGCATACATAAAGTATATTTATAGTATATGAATTGATTAAACAGAAAATTTACAAATTTACAACCAAATTAATGATTTTTTTTAAAAAAAATTACAATAATATGTATATATAAAATTATGTCTAAAATATGCATTTTTCTTAAAGAAAGGGAATTTTTGAGATAGTAAATTTAAAAAGGAGCATTTTTGAAAGATAAAATTTGAAAAGAGAGATTTTGAAAACTTTCAAAAAATAGTAAAATATTTTGAAAAAAATTTAAAAGATGGCAAATCATGTAATTTTTTCAAAAAAAAAATTAAGGGTAGACTCTATTCGAGCCCGGCCCATGACAAACAAAATTGGTACTACAAGCCCCTTTGAAAACGACAATCGTTCGAGAGAACGACAGAAGCACCAAGACAGCAGTAAATGATACGATATAATCACGGGCTTCAATTTTGCCGCTTCATTTTGAAACAACAGAACAGAGAAGCAATCTTCCTTGCTTTGCACTCTTCGTCGGCTATCCCCTTCTATCGAAAATGAGTCACGATTCCACTCGGTCGGCTAACTCAGGCCAAAGATCAAAGAGAAGCCTCAATAATTCGAAATCTTCTAATAATAGCAACAAGAAGAGCAAAGATAGCAAGCAGAAAACCCTAGGCATGGCCTGGGGAGCCAATTCTCTCTCCTCCTCTCGCTCCTCCTTCCGCAGTTCTCCTTTCTCTGATTTCGGCAGGTCCTTTCTCTGTCCTTCATTTGTTGTTTACTCCTTTTGATTTTCATCCATGGAGATGATTTTGGTTTTTTTTTTATGCCGATTTACATGCACTTTTAATTTTTTTTTTTACAATTAGAAGTTAATTTACCTGAAAAATGTATGGAACTTGATTTATGAATGATTTGGGTTGCCTTGTTATTTTGTTATAATTGATACCCTCCGTCCCACAAAGAGAGACTCATTTATATTTTCATTCAGTTTATGAAAATTTAATTAATTTGAAAGACTATAAATTTTACTTACGTTAAGAAATGTTAGTTCGTATTTGTTGATAATAAGACACATTAAATAAGGACATATTAAAAAATTAACAAATCAAGTATACTCTCAGGAAAAAAAAGTAGCATATATTTGTGGGACGGAAGGTGTACTTTAATTGAATTTTAGAGGTTTTGGATTTGTGAGTTTTGGTTGTTTGGTTGTAGTTACATGGCTGAGAAGAATAGGAAACTTCAAAACCAGTTCATTTCCGAGGCTTCAAATTCTTCTCATGGTGGCTCCACTTCTGGGAAGCTGATTTTTGATGGGGTTTCCATCTTTGTAGATGGTTTCACAACTCCTTCTAGCCAGGTTGTTTAATATGTTCTTTAAGATCTATATTTTTGCTGCAAAAGTGGAGTTGGTTAATTCTTGGTTCACTATGTGAAGCAAAAATTTGATATTGAGATGTGTTTGGTTAATTCTTGTTTGTTACTAGAAATTGAAAGTGTAGAATTTATATTATTTAGATTAATTCCCATTGAGAGATATTATGCTTAAGTATAGCATGACATTCTCAAGATGCTTCAGGAGCTGCGACGTTATATGTTGAAGTATGGTGGGCGATTTCAGAATTACTTTTCAAGATGTCGTGTTACGCATATCATCTGCAGCAATCTTCCTGACAGCAAAATCAAGAACCTGAGGTTCTGGCTGTTTATTGTTTTTATTTTTTGAAACTGATTGACATGGAATTATATTTTTCTTTGCTGGTAATTCCAATGCAGGTCTTTCAGTGGAGGCCTCCCAGTTGTCAAACCTGCATGGATTTTGGATTCTGTTGTCGCAAACAAACTTTTGAGTTGTAGGTTTATGCATTCTGTTGATGTGGAATACTATTAAGAGATGATATAGTTATATTGGATGCTGGAAAATAAATTTTAAAACATTTTATGAAAGATAGCAAAAAAAAAAAAAATAGTGAATATAATATCTTAAAGTAACAAAAAGATTTGGAATTTGTATGGCATTAGTTCATTTCTTTGAAATTAAGAATCTTCCTCCTTTTTCTGGGTTGGGCTTTGAATGTAACCAGAATGATATTAAAGGCTCATTTATATTTCTTATACAAATAGACGTATGAACCATATGCAGATATTATTGAACAAAAAAGAAAATTACCTTTTATTATTTTGTTTGTCCAGATAACAATCTAATAATGCCTTGTTGGCATGGGCTATTGGATAAGTGGAATGTATCATAAAATATTTCAAGGATGCTCAAAACATCTGGTTATTTTGAAAACTATTTATAAGATATAGGGGAGGCAAAGATATGAATGCCTCTTATGAAATGCTGAACCGGTTTACTTCTATCTTGGTGCCCCAGGGGCGGGGTGTTGGGGGATGCCTGACGCTCTTGCAGGCCGGATTGAGTTATTATTTTCTTGTCTCCCTTTTTCTGGTTTTTGGAAGGATGGCTTAAATACTAATGTATTCTATCTTGATTGCCATGCATATTATTTTTCTGTTTATAGGGGTTCCTTACCAACTTGAGCAGCTTGCTAATAACCAACCAAAGTTATCAACCTTCCTTTCCATGAAAACTAGATCAGTTGTTGAGGATGCTTTGGATGTTGTGGATTGTAACGTGAATATGAATCCATCTTTGAAGGGTGGCACATTGCAGAATGCAAACTTTTGTGAAGGGGTTGATCTTGGGAAAGATGGAGAGCAAACGGATGGACAATTTGATGACTTTGACATTGAGGAACCAGGTAGCAGCAGTGGAAAATTTTCAGAAGTAAGGGTGTCGGAACAGAGTAATACAGAAGAGGAGAATAGAGTAAAAAATGAACTTGGGTCCAGTTCCTGTCAGTTCTCTGTGCCAGCTAACAGCCACTGCTTGGATAATCCAAATCTGAAAAGATCACCGACTCAATCAATTGCTGGGCCTTCTAATCCATGTCATTCTACTCTTGAGGATCCCAGTTTTGTGGAGAATTATTTTAAGGTACTGTCATGGAAAAATAACTGTATGTTACTGATAAAGACATGCTTTTACTTTTGTAGTCCAGTATCATGCAAGTCTTTGTTGTCTGGCATGTTTTTAAAAAAAGAATTAGATTTTTTCACAACTTCTTGTCTTAGTATTATTCTATTCCTCTCTCTCTCTCTCTCTCTCTCTCTGAGTTATTACACATTTTAAGATAGAGACTTGTTAGAGTCATATTGGGATTTTACGCATACTTTTCCTCATCAGTTGTTGACTGGCTTTATACTGTGCAAGAATTTAAACATAAAATACAGTGATGTGTTTCAGTTAATTTGTTCTCCTGGATGCTTATGAATGTTTCTAAGAAGCACTTAATTATCTGCGTTAAAATGGAATAATAGTTAGCATGTAATTTTTTTCTCTTTATGATTTGCATGTATGCCATTATGTGTGAACTGAGTTTTAGTTTCTGCAGAGTTCTAGACTGCACTTCATAGGAACCTGGAGGAATCGATACCGGAAGCGTTTCTCCCGCTTGTCCAGTGAATTTAGGTGCAGAAGTTCAAGTACTAATGCTTCTGATAGGGCCCAGAAGAACATTGTCATCCATGTTGACATGGTATTATCATTGAACATGATCCTTAATTGTGCAATTTTTTTTCTGTCAACTAGTTCAATACCCATGTGCTATGCACACAGGAATATCTTGCATAAGAGTCTGCCATTTTTAAAATTTTCTTAATCAGGATATTTTGTATGAGTATCATTTCCTCTCTCTAGTTTTTCTGTTATTTTTTCCCCCACTCAAGCAGTCAAGATACTAATATGTTACGCAGGACTGCTTTTTTGTCTCGGTAGTCATCAGGAACCATCCTCAGTTGCATGACAGGCCTGTAGCTGTGTGCCATTCGGACAATCCAAATGGAACTGCTGAAATTTCTTCTGCAAATTATCCTGCACGAAAATATGGTTGGTTGTTTCCTGGCTTATTGCTATTTGGCATCCTATTTATTTGGAGGGTGTTTGTTTTGGATTTAAATAAAATGCTATTCTTGTTATTCAGGAGTTAAGGCTGGAATTTTTGTTAGAGATGCGAAAGCTCTTTGTCCATACCTTATTATTTTTCCATACGACTTTCAAGCTTACGAAGAGGTAGTTCTTACATCTAAACATTCAATTACTAATTAAATGCGCATTGTAGAAGAAACACACATTTATTTAAACTGTTTTTCTTTATATTCTGCTTTTTAGAGCTGTATAATATGTTGCCTGATGCAGGTAGCAGATCAGTTTTATGATGTCTTACACAAGCACTGCAAAAAAGTTCAGGTGAAGTCTTTTCATATAATCACATTCTTTGAATTCATACAGTGATTTCCATTTGTGTTTTGTTTATATTGCTGCTGATTTGATTACAGGCAGTAAGCTGCGATGAGGCCTTCTTAGATATAACAGAATTGGGAGGGGAAGATCCTGAGCTTTTAGCCTCAATAATAAGAAAAGAAATTTTTGAGACAACAGGCTGCACTGCAAGTGCAGGAATAGCTGGAAATATGCTCATGGCTCGCCTTGCCACTAGAACTGCAAAACCTAATGGTCAATGTTACATCCCTCCGGAACAGGTATGCTTGTTGATTGTTGCATTAGCTCACATTTTTCGTACCATGACTTCGAAACTTGTATACAATAGCATTTGTGGGCCTTCCCATTTTGTTGGGTTGGGATATACTGCTCTTTGCTTTGTAATGGCTATATGTTTCACTGATTATTTTTTATGGGCAACACCTATCTATTTACTCTCTATAGTTTAATTTGTCATGCTAGAACTTGTAAATGGCTGTTTGTATCTGTATCTAATTTTGCTTTTGTCTAAAGTGAGGTTTCTTTTGAATTTGGAGCACTTTGGATGCTGATCTTATATTTTTTTTTATTTGGTTGCCTATGTCTCTTCCACTCACTGGAATCTCGTCATGTGGTTACTTGCACTATTTGTATTATGTTCTTTTGGATATAAAATACGAAGAAAGCAGAATTGGGTGGTGGCAGAATTAATCATTGTTTTGGTCTTCTATTATCCTGATTTGTGTATGTGTGGTATAAGTTCTATTCCTTTTAGTAAATTTGTCCTTATGTCTTCCATTTGTCATTTGTGCAAAGTACCGCTCATGCTTGTTTTGGTTGCTTTTCCTTTTCATTTAACCTGCATAAGTTGTAATATTGGTTCAGAAAATTGAGGAATATTAGATAAAATTTTTGAATGCTTATGATGGTATTTTGACTGTTTTATGATGTAAATCAGTATTGCTTACCATGACATGTTTGAAGAATGATCCATTGTTAATTACTTTAATATTTGTTTCAAACATTTGTTGTGAGCAAGAAATGACGGTAACTTAAGATGGTCTGCTCATCTAATTGTACTTAAAACTAAAAGTAATACTCTTGTTTCATATATTACTCAGAAATATTTAAATTCTTCATGGTCTCCATTTTGCTAACTGAAGTGGCTGGACTAATGTAGGTGGATGAATATTTATGTGAACTGCCAATTAAGGCACTTCCAGGAATAGGATGTGTTTTAGAGGAGAAGTTAAAGAAGCAAAATGTTTGGACTTGTGGACAATTGCGTTTGATTTCTAAGGTCAGAATCAATAGAAGTATATTTTTCTTCTTTCACTTGTTGAAATGTTTTAGAATTATTTATCTTGATATCTTTTGCCTGCCAGTTTCAAAATCTGTTTTATTCCTCTCTCTTTCAAACTTTTTTAAGGAAAAAAATTTATGTAGGACTTGGTGCCTTACTTTTATGAATTTGTTGATGTCATAGCGTTAGAAGCAGGTATCTTGAATGAATAAATGGTTAACTCTTCTACTGTGAATAATTATGCAGAGCTAAATGGTATTTGAATACTACCAGAACTAGCAGAATTTTTCTTCCTTCTCTCTCTGAACCTGAGTAATAGGTCATAGAGATAACATGAGTAATATGCCATAGCTATGACTAGTCAAGGAAATGTGTGAGATGATAGACTATTTGTTTATAGTTTACATGAACAGTATATCATAGCTTACACTTGTCAAGGACATTTCTAAAATGGACTATATATGTTTACTACTAAATTATAATTGTCATATGCATGGAAGGGCCATAAACATCTTTTTGTAAAATAAGAACTTATGAATGATTTTAGGCTCCGTTTGTTTCGGGAAAATAATTGGTCTTTGGAAAATATAATATTTTCCTATGTTTGGTTGCAATACTAGAAAAAAAAAAAGAAGTAATATTTTATTTCTTTTATATTCGATAAGTCTTGAAAGAATGGGAAATTGTTTTCCCTTGTTTTTGAAATATTTTCTGTTGACTTGGAAAATATTTTCTTTTGACTTATTTTCCGGAGTTAAACCAAACATTGGAAAATAAGAGAAAATATTTTCCGAAAACAAACGGAGTTTAAAGTTATCGCAATTTGTTGAGTTGATTGTGGGGGAAAAAGAAGAAATAGTAATGATTTTTTTAGCCACTTAAGGCTATTGCACAAGTACTTCCAAAGATTTTGGAGATGATTTTCTTATCATGTAGGTTTTGACATGCACAAGTACCTCAATTGAGATGGTAATGGTTAGATATGATTTTACACAAAGTTCTTGTTAGAATTTCCTGTTCACTTCTATGGGGGAGCTTGGAAACTTATAGATTATGTTTTTTATTATTCATGTATCTTGAAATGTAAACCATTCAATATATAAACACAAAATTCAGCATATGCTTTTACTGGGAAACTATACAAGTAGTGCTCAAGGCTTCATTTTTATCATTATTTTGCAGTCCTCTGGGTCTATCTTGTGCATAATTTGCTGATGGAAACTAAACTCTAATTTTTTCAAAGATTTGTTGTCAGGGATAGTCATCATTTCTTTACTCTTGGAATTGTCTCATTTAACTGCCAACCGAGGGATTTTCAGTACCTTGGACCATCTAGTAATTCATGTAGAAACTATAAATAGTTATTGAGATTTGTCTATATGCTTCAGATAATGAATTTTCTCGTTGTTCAGAATATGAATTTGCATTGTAGAAAATTAACATAAGGTGATGTTCAAGTGTTTGACTGTACTAGTCTTCTTGAAATCTTTAGGAATCTCTTCAGAAGGATTTTGGCCTGAAAACTGGAGAAATGCTCTGGAATTATAGCAGAGGAATAGATAATCGTCTAGTTGGAGTGATTCAGGTTTTGGCAAAGAAGATGCTTTCTCTGATCCCATGCTTTTGAGTAGTTCATTTCAATTTTTCTCTTTTGCTTAGATCAGTCTCTATTGATTTCTTTTCCTTGTTTTGTCTGTCCATTATTGTTTGGGTGCTTATGTGATTATGATCTGCAGGAAAGCAAGTCTATAGGTGCTGAAGTAAATTGGGGTGTGAGGTTCAGTGATTTGCAAGATGTTGGTATTCTATGCACTATAGATATATATATATATATTTTTAATTTTTGCTGTGGTCTTATTTTCGTATTTATTTTGAAACTAAATGGTTTAAGAACTGATAATTGATTACTCCAGAGTCAGCATTTCCTATTAAACCTTTGCAAGGAGGTCTCATTACGCTTGCAGGGATGTGGAATGCAAGGGCAAACCTTTACCCTTAAGGTATTTCCTTTCTGGGCTGTTCTCCTTGATTTCTTCACAATTTTGGAGGTTGCTGCCTGTCGATTTCTCATTTAAGTGGTTTTTAATCTTATGGCATGAAATAACTGAAATGTTTTGGCCCTACATACATTTATCTAGATAAAAAAGAGAAGAAAAGATGCTGAGGAGCCTACAAAGTATATGGGCTGCGGGGACTGTGAGAATCTGAGCCACTCGATGACGGTAGTTACAAGCCAAATATATTTTATTTTCTACATCCATGTGCATACAAGCGACACATGTAAAGATATTTATGTTCACGCATTACATCATTACATATCTGTCTATGCATATGCATTTTTTATTTAGTGTTCCATTATTTAGGATGTTAATGACAATATAGGTTCCAGTTGCTACTGATGATGTTAAAGTGCTTCAAAGGATAACAAAGCAACTCTTTGGGTCTTTCCACTCAGGTAAGTCAGCTGCTCAAGCATAAAATATCACGTATTCTGCTTCAATGGCAATGCGTATGCACTATATGATTGATGCATGAAATATGGCATTTTTAGCGAAATATGGTGGATACACATGAAAATTTTCCTTTTCCTGATTTTAGGTATGTGAATTAGTTTTGACAGTTAAAAGGCAGTAAGCTATTTTTACCCTTGCTTTTTCATTGGGTAAATAGCAATAACCTTAAGTGGCCATAAAACTGAGTAGATTAAGGACAGGAAAAATAGATTTTCTCAGTTATTTCCTCATTTTCTTCATTTTCTATACCTTTAAGTCCATTTTAGTTATTTCTTCTTTTTTTTTTGGTTAATATTTTTAGAGAAGAGATTCTTTAGTGTTGAGTATATCAATGTTCTTACTATGATCTTTTCCTAATGTAAGTTAAAGGATCTAAATGTAGCTGTCGAAGTCTCCTGCTTCCCTATCTCTCTGTCAGAATTTGAAAGTGGTTGGTAGTAGCTAGTTAACAAAAATGGCTGGAAGTGCAAAAGCTGTATAGACTGATAGTTATGGTATTAAATTTTTTTTTTTGCAATAGTATACATTTATGATATACTAGCAAAACAGTACTTCTTGCTTCTGTACAAATTTGCAAGTAATTTGCAGTTGTGATTGTTCTTTGACTTGTCCTTAGATAGTCTTAACTTGGGGAAATGGGTACGTGGATGGGTGTGCTTGGGAACTGATGTTGATAAATGATTAGTTTGGGGCCTTGGGCTTATATTAGACAAACATATCTAGCCTCACCTTATCAATTGTTTTAATACTAAAAGTCTTTTTCCCTTTGGGGGCTCATCAACCAGTTTGATTTTTTTTTTGTGATTCTTTCAGTTGAATCCATGAAATAATAACTTCAAGATTTGTTTTCTAGTTGGAGATGGTTGAACTAATATGAACCTTTTGGCATTTTACATAGATGTCAAGGACATTCGTGGTGTAGGCTTACAAGTTTCCAAGCTTGAAAGTGCTGACATTTCTAAGCAAGGTATCTCCAGTATAATACTGATATAGTTCATGTGCTTGTGTTTTGGAACTTTTACTGCCTTTTGCAGTTATTACAACTTTATCCCTTTATTTTAATATTGGTAGATAAAATGGGAATCTGTTGCAGTTTTTATCCTCTTTCCTGGTTATGAATTTTAAAGTTGGCTGTTATGTCTCTTGATTTCAAGTTCTTGAAAGGAATTCTTTAAGGTCATGGCTCACCTCTGCCTCAGCAACAGCAACAGCAACAGCAATGACAGAAGAACAGGATAGGATCAGTAGCATATCTAATGAAAGAGCTAATACAGGTAATTTAGATCTCATATGGCAAATTGTATGTATTTAACAAAGTTATTTTAAGAGTTGCATAATAGGTAATCATTACTTAACATTGTTAATTTAATATGTAAAAAGGCTGGGTTTGGTACAGGAAATTTACATGTGACGTAGTGCCTAGGTCAGGGTATGAAACTTTTTGGTTGAATGTGTTCTGTGTATATGCGTACTTGCTTGCTGAAACTCTAAACAAAATAGTTGGCTTTGTAACCATCATGAAAACAAGGGCCCTTGGACTGCCACTAAGTGTTTATTATCTTTCTCTCTTGATTTCACCAAAATGAACTTGAATTGCACTTCTTCTGTTAATGCTTTCATCTTTCAGAGTCTAGGGTGAAAACCACCTTAGCGCAATCATTTCCTCACTGGATTTAAATTTCTGCTCAAATAATCAATAATCTGTCTAATGTTGAAGCTTCTTTCAACCATGTTTCAGCTCCACCTCCTCTTTACGAGCTTGATATGGGAGTTATAGAGTCTCTTCCTCCAGAAATCTTTTCAGAAATAAATGAAATTTATGGAGGGAAGTTAGCAGATTTCATAACTCAAAGGAAAAGTGAAAATAGCAGTGATCCTCTATGCATCCCTTCTCATGAACGAGAAGAAGGTAACTCTTCTTACCATATAGCAATTGTAATGTTGTTATTCTAATAGTGTCTCATGTACTTACCTTCATAGGTGCAGCTGCTTGTGGTGAGGAACCTCTTGCATCTAATATGGTTTTCCCAAGCAAATCACTGGTGGATAACAAGGTAACCTCTTTTATTTTCATTTCAATGCCTCTTATTTTCATTGGCTTTTGAATTAGTAGCTTTCTTCATAGTTTGTTACTGCTGCTGGGCATTATCCATTAGAACAGCCATTGAATCATTTCACTGTTGAATTCTAAAAGGAAGTGCTGTCCATTTATTTGCCTGTGTTAAATACTTGATAATAAATTAATAATTTTGAATCCAGAGCTTTTATTTAAGACTGATTTTGAAATCTGATGTTAGAAATGGAAGTTTTTATTTATAAATTGTTATTATAGTAAGATGATGAATCTGCTCAACTTATTCAAACTCAAGTAAGAAGAATTTCTGTAGAATTGTGGCTGGAGTCTTCATCCTGTTTTGCAGCATTGGTTTCTCATTCAATCGTTAAATGGATCAGATAGCAGTTCAATTTTGACTAACATCTCAGGGCATTGCTCACTCTCTTTTTAATTCTTGGATTTCTGGTTTTTCCTTGACATATTCTGTGTTAAAAATGAAGATATGTTGGCTGTTTTTTCTTTGCTTTACTAAAATGACAGGTTAAAGTCTTTGCTGGTCAGAATATTGTCCCCAGGACACAAATATTTGTGAATGGTGCAGTGACCTAAGTAGTGGAACAAGAGAACTTTGCACGCAAATCAAGGAGAGCTTATTAAATTGAATTTTAATTTTCCACATGTTTTCGCTTCTATCATAACCTCAACCCTCACTTCTTCAATATGTAACATTATCTACCTTGAATGGTGATAATAAGTTAAAATGTCATTATTCCATTTTTCTGAGAGAGATTCTGTATATTTGAACGAATTATGCATCATAACTTTTGGCTTGTATTTTGTCAGGGAAAGTGGCATATGGATGAGGAAGCGCCATCAATAGCACCTATTTTTGGAAATGTATCCTACAATGTGGCTGTTCGAACTGAGGGCCTTTTAGACACTGATTTAATGCCTTCATCTCTAAGTCAGGTTGATACCTCAGTGTTACAACAATTGCCCGATGAATTAAGAACAGACATTCTTGGACTGCTTCTTGCACATAGGAGACAAGAATCAAATGCACCCTTGGCCCCTCTTAGAGAAGATTTTCAAGAATCATCAAAGATTGCTGAGAATCAATTTATGTCAGTTGATTCTGTTCTGTATGAAGATCTTTGGAAAGGAAATCCCCCAAAGTGGGTTGACAAGTTCAAAGTTAGCAATTGTTGGATACTAAACAAACTGGCTGATGTGTATTACAAATTGGGTACATCTGGGACTTTATCTTCTATACTGCTACGCACAAGTTCTGAATGTCTATGTCATCTGGATGAAAATAATGATGGTTGGGGTGATGAGGCTACTTGCTACTTGTGCAAACTTCTCAAGCAGTATATTAAGCTAAAGATAGAATTTGATATTGAAGAGATTTATGTTTGTTTTCGTCTTCTTAGAAGGTATGTATTGCTGCCTTATTAATATTCTCTCATATGCTAAACACACATAAAATGTGCATATCCATTGGGATGCATATATTTTTTGGTTATCCATGATTCAGTTGCTAATGTTCAGTAGTTTGACCTATTATTATTTAGCTAGACTTTTAACTTTAAATGATTGAAGCTTCAATATTCCTTCAGGTTTACAAAAAAGTCCAAATTCTTTTTGCAAGTATACAATATTGTCTTTCCATACCTTCAGGTTAGCGTATTAACTCTTATATTAATAATTTAAACTTCTTAAATGGGTGTGCATCTTTGCACTTATGCTTATGATGATCAATGATGCATGTATTTTTCTCTATAAACCTTACACTATTTGGATAAGGACCTCATATGATCCTTTCTGGCTTCTCATTGTAGAAGCTATGGTTTGATAAGAAACATTACATGGAGGACTAAGGATCCTTATACTAAGAATTAGGAAGAATACCTATGAAGTCTGAAAATGTAAGATCCTTCAACCTTGTTGGAAGTCAAAAGACCTATCTCTGAAAGCTGCCAAAGCCCTGCCCTAGAGAAGCAAGAAATCCATTTTGTTTGACAACAATCAAACAACAATTGATTTTACAAGGTCTACTAGCCAAAAAATCCAAATCTTTTTGCATTTTTTTGGTTGTAAATGAACCTTTTGATTTTGGTAATTTTTGCATATCTGGGAATTTTGCATGACACAATGGTCTATAATCTAGGACCATTATTTGCTTTTTTTTCCTTTATGTTATATGCATTGGTCTTTTCTACATGCCTGACTTGTTTCCCCGTGAGCTCAATCTTTAGGCATCTGTTAACGAAAATTACGGGGGAAATTTGCATATTTCACTGCCTGAGTAGGCCTCTTTTCATGAGGTTCCACACTTGCACTGATTTCTTCTACCAAGTTGAACGCTTAGCAATTGATGGGAAGAATTCCATTAATTGATTGATTTTGGTAGCCCAACTTGGGTTCACAATGATTACTTTCATAAAGGTAAGATTTGACTGTAGCTTGTGGCTGTTTATTGCTAATTTTATCCGGATTGCTGAAGAATTTATTGCCATCCTTTTGCTCCCTTTTTCAGATTTTTGAAAGGAATGAGCTTTTTTTGATCCTCTACATGTGTCAGAGTAAAGATATACTTCAGTGCTGCAGGTTAGCATGACTTGTGACTTATCTTTTAGGTGATTATCTGAGTAAATGCATCATTCTGTATTGGATATCATGGATATGATGGTTTACTCTGTTTTTTTCTTTATTTTATTGCCAAGTGCATATAAGAAAAGTGTTTCTTAATTGCAGTTATATTGGTATTAAAATGCAATGACATGGATTTGAGAGTGGATAAGAAGGTTCTGGCTTTCGTATGCTGGTAGGGCTGTTCGAAAATGGAGTAACCCAACCAACTTTATTAACCATCAAAGTTTATTGGTTATAACGGGCTTTAATCCATAGATTAAAATTTTGGCCTTAGCGGGCTGGGTCAGTTAAATAGTATGCATTATAATAACCCAGCCACTTAGTCCAATAACTCAATGGGTTGGGTCATCTCTTCCCTTGTCTTCTCCAAATCACCAGCTCCAGCCTTCAGCCTTGATAGTCGATACTTCACACCATCTCTTTTCTCTTTGCGAAATTGAAATCCGATCCTTTGTGAGGTCACAGTTTGAATGCAAAATCACAATCGGAATCCATCTCTACAATTATTGTTGCCACTTGAGGTAAAATGCGCTGCAATTGACATCTGCTCTCTCCCTCTCTCTCTCACTTTCTTTTATATATATATATATAGATGGAATTTTTACATGTTGCATTCTTGTTTGGTTTGAGTTTAAGATGTTATATACTTGTTTGGAACTCTTGCATAATTTTGTCAAGGATTTTCCTTCTAGCTATTTGGTAAAATTATCATGAGCTAGGTTGCTGGTTGCTGATAAGGGAGTTGGGAGTTTGGGTTTTAGTTTGATTACACTTTGATCACAAGAAGATATTTGGTTAATTTTATTGTCCCCATTCTATTTTTGTTTAGGATAAGCTGTTAGCGATCATCATATTGGAGGATTATTTATTTGGCCTGTTTAGCCATATTGATACTGAAGAATTTTTTTCATTTGGCATTTTGCCCTTACAACCAAATTACCAATTCATCTGTATCTCGGTTATCTATATTTAGCCTGCAGTTCCTTAGGGCTGAATCAGATGTATTTACCATGTTTCGCTACAATGAACATACTTGCAATGATTATGCCATATAGAATTTAATTCAATGCAGTATATGTGTTGTCTGTCGTTTTTTTTTCAGTAATGTGATAGTTTGATATGCACATTCATTCATATACTCTTATTCATGATGCAGATCTATGTGCTTATTTGATATCTACTTGGTGGTATGGATTGTTTGAACTTTAGTTTTCTGCCCTCTGTAATAAACAACTTAAATGGTTTTGGGGGGAAAAACCGATGTACCGTGTATCTATCAGAGATATGGGATGCACTGTATATGCTGCGATTGGATCTGACTAAGCTCATTAGTAAAATTGAAAATAGATGCCATTGATGTGAAAATTGGCTATGTTCAATACCAATCCCCAGCGAACTTCCCCATACAATGGATGGAGTAGAAAAATGTGAAGACGTTGAGACAGGTATAATTGATCTTTTTATTTTTGTTGTCATGCAATAATTATTTAATTGATGTTTTTCTCAGAGTTTTCAAGAGTAATATCACGTACAGTAATGGAACCAACTTCATCGACAATCGATGGACGGTAACCATCATTTTTAGGTCCGCGCCTACACTTTTCCTGCAAATCAATTGTTATTTCTTGTTGATTTTATTGCTCTTTTGTTTCATGATTTTTGCTGTTGTAGAGATGAAGAAAGGTGCTGGAGATGTGTCGTCACGAAGGGAATACAAGGACTACAAAATGGGAGAGTGCTCTAACTGGTTGCAGAAGAGAGCAAGTAATAATAAGACTTGGAACAGGATTAAGGTGAAGTTTGCTCTGTTATTGATATAGTTATATTCCTTTGCAATCTGGTTGCTCTAAATCAGAAGATGAATGTGGTTTTTAATTTTTTATTATGTGAATGTTGGAATGCTCCAGCGACTCTAAATTTTACCGATCCATCGAACAACTATCAAAATACGCTACTATGCTTTGATTGCAATAATTCTTGCAAAGCCGGACTTCTCGACAACATCAAGAGTGAAAGGAAGATTGTTGTTATAATCATTGTATTCTTTGCGTTTCTCATCATTGTTTATGCACTGGATGTTGATATGCTTATGTGGTAATCTATCGATGGTTTGATTGATTGCTGACCAAATTTGGGAAAGCATTGTTCTGACAAACTTTAAAGTATTTTCAATTCAAAATTTTTGTTGTTTAGTAAGTCTAAAGGATTAAATTGAAAGTATACCCATAGGTTGTGAAAGTTTTTGTAATAACCTCCATTTCTATAGGTATACAATCATTATATAGATAAAATATCGTGGATAAATTTGTAAACCAATACTATTTTTGAGTTGATTACCTTCAATTTCTTAGAAATTCACTAAAAGGAGAAGAGAACATATTAGAGAGAAAAAAAAATCTCAATATAGTACTTAAAAAATTAATTGAACTATTACAAATGGTTCGCAAAAATAAATGAAAATAAGAGTAGAGAAATCTAGAAAAAAAAAATAACTCGCTACAAAAATCTTGAATTTCTCTCACCCGTTTTACATTTTTTTTTCCTTGTGAATTTTTAAACTTTGTTGCAGCATTAACCGAGGGAAAATAAATGTCAGTTGTTAAAATTCTCTTCTAAAAATTACAGAAAAAACTTAATAAGCTTTAATTTAAAGATTCTGGTGAAAAATAATTTTTCCCGAATAGATCTAAGCTCAAATTTGAGAACAAAAGAAAGGTATAAATAAGAGATTTTTTTAACAGATATATTTCATTATTTGACAGAACTGGATAGAAAAAGGAATTTCTTTTTTTAGACATCAAATATAAAAAAAAAATCAATAAATAAGATACTTTAAAAAAATTTAATTTTCCCTCAAAAATCAGATTTTCTTTTTTCACGTGCAGCGCCCGCACAAGCTAAAAAGAAAAAAAAAAAAAAAGGAGGAAAGACACCTACAAATAGTGTGCTCGAATTTCAGAATCCAGAAACCATGAAACTCTCTCCTTCCTTGTCTTCTTCTCCTTCTTCTATTCAAAATATACTCAAACGAGGGTTCACTCCCACCCTCAAATCCATTAACAAATTCCTTCTCTTTCTTGTTGTAACCGAAAAATATAGTCTACTTCCTCACCTTGTATCTCAAATGAACCATAACCAAATCGAAGGCAACGACCAAACTCATTCAATTTTCACTTTTGGTCTCCTCAAACTTAAGAAATTTGAAGAGGCAGCGCATTTTTTAAATACCCATATGGGAAAAGCTTCAAACTTTGCAAAATGCCACATTTGGGATTCTCTGATTCAAGGCTTTCGTACAGATAAGAAGGATCTAGAGAGAGCATTGCAAGTGCTGCAAGACTGCTTGAGGAATTATCGTATATTTCCTTCTTCTTTTACCATTTGTTCTCTGATACATAGTTTTATATTGCAGGGAAAGATGAGTGAATCAATTGAAGTGGTGGAGTTAATGAATGATAGTAAAGTAAAATATCCTTATAGTAATTTTGTTTGTAGTTCAATAATTTCTGGGTTTTGTAAGATAGGGAAGCCGGAACTTGCAATGTGTTTTTTTCAGAATGCTTTAAGTTCAGGAGCTTTAATGCCTAATTCGGTGACTTACACTGCGGCTGTTACTTCGTTTTGTATTTTAGATAGAGTTAATGAAGTCTGTAATTTGGTTTGTAGGATGGAGAAGGAAGGATTGGCATTTGATGTTGTATTTTATAGCAGTTGGATTTGTGGTTATTTTAGGGGAGGGGCTGTTATGGAAGCATTTCGAAAGCATAGGGAAATGGTGGAAAGAGGAATAGATGCTGATACAATTAGCTATACTGTACTTATAGATGGGTTTTCAAAGGAAGGGAATGTTGAAAAGGCAGTTGGATTCCTGCACACGATGATACAAAATGGTTTACAACCTACTTTGGTGACATATACTGCAATAATGTTGGGATTTTGTAGGAAAGGTAAGATAGATGAGGCCTTTTCGGTATTCAAGATGGTTGAAAATTTGGGAATTGAAATGGATGAGTTCATGTATGTTGTCTTGGTTGATGGGCTCTGTTCAAGGGGAGATTTTGAGCAGGTTTATCAACTGCTGGAGGAAATGGAACAGAAAGGGATTAGTCCGAGCATTGTTACTTACAATACTTTGATTAATGGATTGTGCAAGGCTGGAAGGACATTTGATGCGGATGAAGTTTCAAAGGGGATTTGGGCGGATAACATCACATACAGTGCATTATTACATGGTTACATTGAGGAAGAGAACATCATTGGAATTTTGGAAGTCAAGCGAAGAGCAGAAGAAGCTGGAGTTCGCATGGATATTGTTATGTGTAACATACTTATTAAAGCACTTTTTATGTTGGGGGCATTTGAAGATGTGCGTGCGCTTTACAAGGGAATGCAAGAAATGAATTTGGTTGCAGATTCAGTTACATATTGTACGATGATTAATGGTTACTGTAAAGTTGGTCGAATTGATGAGGCACTTGAAATATTTGATGAGTTTAGATGGGAATCGGGTTCTTCAGTTGCATGCTACAATTGTATGATCAATGGATTGTGCAAGAATGGTATGGTGGATATGGCAACTGAGGTATTTAGTGAACTCATTGAGAGGGGTCTGATTTTCAATGAAGGCATGTGTATGACATTGATAAAGGCAATTGTTAAAGAAGGAAGTGTAGAAAGAGTTTTAGATGTTATCTATGGGATTGAGAATCAAGGATTTGACTCGTATGGTACTATATGTAATAGGGCAATCAGTTTATTGTGCCAAAGAAATAACCTAATGGCTGCATGTGAAGTTTATGTAGTGGCCAAGAGAAACAAGTTAGCCTTGACCAGAAAGTCTTACTATTTAATCATAAGAAAACTTATTGAGGATGACAAATTTTGGATAAGTGAGCCCTTTTTGAATTGCTTTATAAAACAGTATGGCCTTGCTGAGCCTAAGGTAGGTAAGATAGTTTTGCATTACCTGTGTCTGAAGGATGTTAACAATGCTTTGTATTTTCTTAACATCGTGAAGGAGAAGGAAGCAGTTGTCACCTTTCCAGTCAGTGCCCTGAGAGCACTTGCAAAAGATGGTGGTATTTTGGCTGCATATAAACTTGTCACTGGAGCAAAAGAATATCTACCATCTATGGATGTGGTTGATTTTTCTATATTGGTTGATGGCCTTTGCAAAGGAGGGTATCCTGTTCAGGCCTTAAATCTCTGCTGTTTTGCTGAGAAGAAAGGGATTATCCTTAACATGATCACTTATAATTCAGTTATTAATGGTTTGTGCAACCAGGGATGCCTTGTTCAAGCATTTCGGTTATTTGATTCATTAGAAAGAATCAACTTGATTCCTTCTGAAATCACTTTTTCGACACTGATTGACAATTTATGTAAGGAAGGATATTTTCTGGATGCCATGCAGTTATTTGAGAGAATGGTTCTCAAAGGCTATAAAACTAGCATTCGTATATATAATTCGTTTCTTATTGGTTATTGCAAGTTTGGTCAAATTGAAGATGCCTTGAAGATTTTGAAAAATGTTGAAATTGATTGTATTGATCTTGATGAGTTTAGTGTTAGTTCTATGATTTACGGTTATTGTCAAAAGGGTGACATGGAGGAGGCTCTTAGCTTTTATTTTGAGTATAAGCAGAAAGGTATTTCTCCTGATTTTTTAGGTTTCTTGTACTTGATAAGAGGTTTAAGTGCCAAGGGTAGGATGGAAGAGGCCAGGGCTATTTTAAGAGAAATGCTTCAATCACAATCTGTGATGGAGCTGATAAAGAGAGTCAACACTGAGGTAGAAACAGAGTCTGTAGAAAATTTTCTTGTCTTTTTATGTGAGCAAGGAAGTATCAAAGAAGCAATTATTATACTCAATGAAGTTGCTTCTATGTATTTTCCTGTTCCGAAGTGGTTTGGTCCTTGTGAATCACAAGAACTGCAAAAACTTTCTAATTTAGAAGCTTATAGTGCATTTGCTCCAAGGAAAGTATCCTCTTCTGATGGCACCGATTTGGATCTTGCATATCGTGGTTTGATTAAAGGTGATAAGATGGTTGTGAGATCTGAAGATCTGGGGAGAACTGCATTTAACGGCTTTGACTCTTGCTATTCTTTAATTGCATCACTCTGCTCAAGAGGAGAATTAGGGAAGGCCAATCAATTAGCAAAGGAGATACTTGCTAGTTGGAAAGGAAATTGTTGATGGAATGATGATAATTTGGCCTGTACTGAATTGGAGCTTCCTTTTCTTGGTTTGGAAGAGAAGTCATGCTTTTATCATTTGCAATTTCAGGTATATTTTGATCCTCATCAACGATTTTTCTGGTATTTTTTTTCTTGTCATCATGTGTGATCAGATACTTTGCTTAGAGCAGTTCAGTTCACTTTTTCTTTTCTTTTTATTTTTTAATTTTTTAATTTTTAATTTTTATAGAAGGTTGAATTTGTTTAGGTTTGCTTGCTTTCCTATAAGGATCCCAATCTTGCTCACTTTAAATCATTAATTAGTCTTTGGTGCTGGAGCTTTTATAGATATCATGTATGAAGTTTATCAACATTCAGTTAGAACCTTTTGGGCTAAATTAAAAGATGATGCATGCCTAAAGTCGAGCAGTATATTGTCATAAAGTTGGTCGTTAATCTCTAAGGATAAAATAGAAAGCCATATGTATATACAAAACAGCTAAATTGTTTGTCTTTCTTCTGAATAAATGGTTACCTTTGTTTTCTGTCCTAGATTGTTTTCCTCAGAACATAAAATAAACAAAAGCAAGAAAACTGCCCGGATCCCATTAGTGAATAGAAAGTTTGATGCACATTTGATCTCATCTGAATCGTCCCATCTATCCTTTGCTATTCCTTGCCTGCACCTGTTCAGAATTGGTTTCTCATTTTACCAAAGATTCAGGGAAAGTGAGATTATTTAAGAATTTGCTTGCTTCTATGAATGCCTTACTATCTGTTACCCTCACATTCTTTCCTGGATCAGAAATTGATGTTGTAAAAAACTAGATCTAGTGATTTCTTCACACACACACAGATATATATATATATATATATATATATATGTTGTACAATTAGATTCTGGATATGTTTTTCATACTTAAAAATTTTGGCACTTAGTTATGTAATTATTAAAATAGAGGTCTGTCTTAGTTCTTATACTTTCATGACTACAATCATTGAAGGTTAGTAATGCAAAGCTTTGTTTTGTTGTTTTGGGAAATTATTAAGATGTGGCAATGAGCTTGGTTCTCGGTGAGCTGGTGATGGAAGGCTGGGCTACATCACGCATGCGAGATGGGTCAGTGAGTCTGATTCTCGGTGAGCTGGTGATGGAAGGTTAAGGTCATGCGCGCATGGTCCCTCAGCACCAGCATTGTAGATTCAATAAGTGAAGTCTTAATTTTTATAATGCTACTCCATACAAAGTAGGCATGCTAATCACCGTCCATCAATCCCCATGCTTAAGAATTTGAATTTCATTTTCTCATAATGAAATTGGTAAGATTAAAGGTTTCCTATTGTGATTCTGTTTATAATGTGTGTATGACATGGATTTTATTGTGCTGTTTATTTCTGGTGGTAGCTGCAATATCAATGACTGTAGACTACCACAGAGGATTCAGGTTTTAATAGGGAAAAATGGGAGCAGTTAAGGCCTTACCTTGCTCTGTGTATCACCTTTGAAGGCCGAGTTATCTGAAAGACTTCAGTTAAAGAAACATGTATTTTGTTTTCAAGAACCTGCATTGTAGCTGTTCAAGTGCTGGATTTGGCTTATGGCACAACAAGAGGCACCAAACTGCATTCCTAGTGAACTTTTGCAGCTGGATACCGAGGATTCTGAGTATACAGGCATGGAAATTGAATTTGGGATAGAGTTAAAAATTTTGATAGGATGATTATACTATACATGGCTATCCTTAGGTGATGTTGAAATTATCTGCAATGGGGGAAGAAATGATCAGAAATGTGTAGCACATTCTTGATAGGCAGTGCATTACCGCCAGCAAATGACCAGCAAATTGCATGACATCACAACAGCTCTGCTTGTTGGTTGCATTACTTAGCTTATTTCATCAAATATGGGGTAGTTTCGATTAGGCTTACAGACAAGGTCTGAGGCAAAACACCTAGCTTGATAGGTACTTTTCACATTCTTGGTATAAATCCTCTCACACTTAGTTTTTAGTGGAAAAACCAAGTTGAAATTTACTACATTATGGTCATTTTGAATTGATAATTGAAATTAGCACCTGTAATTTTTTGTTTTGTGTCAGAAAGCAGTCTAAATTGCTGATGCAGTTATTTTTTGAGCATCATCACAATGCAGCAGATATATAGCAAAAAATTATTGGTTCGGTCCATAGATGAAGCTACGAATCTGCTTCAGGTAAGAATTTTCCTTTGGCACGTATATCCTTTGAGAGGAATACTATTGATGTATTTTCTTTTTAAAAAAGAGAGGCATATTACAAGGCAATGATGAAAAAAGTTTAATTATATATATATAATTAAAATAAGTATAAATGGCATGTTTGAAAGTAAAAACCACTAATATGCTAGTCTGCTAGATTGAAAATTAAAAAGTTACTAACTTGGTTTATTAATGAAGATATGAATCACCAAATTTATATAAAAAAATTTTCCTAAAATATTTTCCATAAATAATCTGACTGCGGAATTTTAGTTCTGTAGACTAGCTAGGTTGGTTGGAAAATGATTATTCTTGCTAGATTGTTAATGGATGTTTGATGTTGAGATGGGAAACACGGAGCAGGAATGGTCTGAATTGAAGGGTGGTAATTTAAAGGTTAGATTCCAAGTATGGTAAACTTAAGGCATGATGGTTTATTATTAGAGGGTAGAGGCAAAAGGAAAAGCTGCTCTTTTTTTTTTTTTTTTAAATATAAAGAGCTGCCCAGCAATGCTCAAGTACAGGATTAGGACTTGATCATCATGGGCAGACAGGAAGGAGAATCCGCCAGGTCTAAGTCTAATCCTTCAAGTCCTTGCTATTGCCGTCAGGTTCTGCTGCAGCTGTGGGATTCGGTGGCTATATCGGTAGTTCCTGTCTTCACACTTCTCGTTCTCTTAAACTTATGGGTTTCCATGCGTCACTATACACGTCCGTTATTTCCTTATTAATTTACTAATTTTGTGCAGCTTTTCAACTTAATTTTTCTATCGCTACTTGCAGATCTTGCTTGTTTAGTTCAATTTTAGTTGAATAAGAACAACGACAATAAATATAATATTCAATATTGGCTAAATTTTCTCTGATGAAATCAATAAGGTTTTGATATTTTCAAACTTACAATTTCAACTTTCAAGTCATAATTACAAATCTCATCCATCTGCTCCCTCATTAAAAATATATATACTACTATACTTGGAAGAATTGACTATGCAGATCTTTCAGCACGCTGCATCAGCTTTATAGACAAGTAAACCATCCCATTATTAATCTGATCTTAATTTAAAGTTTGACTGCTATATATCTATAATTTGTTAGTAATTAAAAAATGAATTTGTTTTAGTCTTATGTGATAATTTGAAAAATCCCAGGTGTTGAAGTTACGAGCTAACAGGTTAGAAAGGTGTTCCCAACCTCATATATAAGCCGCAATAGAAGATAAAATGCACAATATATTTTAGCAAATACTCTGTATAAACTATATATTCAATGCAATAAAAACATAATAATTAATAAAAATAAAAGAAAGGAAAGGTAATTGTGTACATGAATTTTATTATCTGTTTAAATGTTCGTCATACTTTCCTTCATCAATTAAGCTAATAATGTGTTATGATGTTAGAAAATAAGTTTTCACAACTTATATATATATATATATATACAGTACATCTTTTTTTGCGCCCATCATAAATATATGAGGAGTGCTAGTTACAGTGGCAGATTTGCATGGGGCTGATGGGGGCCACAGCCCCCTATTTTTTTTTTTCAGTTCATTTTTTAATCCAATTTCTTTAAGTTACACCCTTAAAGAACAAAAATAAGATATATTTATTTTGGCCAATAACTCTTTAATTTGTTACTTTTTTATTTTTGTTTTTCTTATATTTAGATATAACAAATTTATTATAAAAATTTATTGGATAATATAATTTTAAAAAATATATTGTCCCCCTAACTTGAAATCCTGGATCTGCCACTGGCTAGTTACCTTTTCCATATAATCTTTTCTTTTATTTGAGTGATACATATATTCTATATTTATTCGGGTGGGTCTTATAATATTAAAAATAGAGATATTTGTAATTCAAAAAATAAAGAGACAATAAGCAAAAGTATTTAGTATTTCTCTAAATATGCATGTGAATATAATTCATGAATTTATTTTTTGCATGCTGCATTGAATTCAGAATGGGGAATTTTTTTTATCTAAATCAATCCAATAACATTTTATATTATTGAATATTTGGCTTAAAATGGACCGGCCGGTCTAAACAGTATTATCCTCTTTGCCTAAAATTGACTTATTCCTCAGCCAATTCAACAGTCAAAAGCTTGGCCTTTACGTTTTCAAACCTGCATGGGAATAAAAGGTTGATTCTTACTGCGACCTCACCTCTTACAGTGGCATAATGTCAACACAAAATATGATTTCTTTCTTCCCCTCTTTCTTTTTTATATATTTATTGACATTATCTCATACATATCTCTAATTTTTCTCCAACACCCACCCACCAACACTAAACACCTCTATAGCTATATAACTGTATACAAGAGCATCAACAGCCATCTCTCTCTGTATTATTCAAAAAATTACAGCAAAGTAAAAGAGATGAGGTCTCAATTATATTCTTTTGTATTGGCTTTAAATGCCATTTCCATGTTCTTCTTCTTTCTTTTGCTTTTGATGCACGTTGAAGGTGTAAGGCCTCTTCAGGATAATTATTCTTCGGATTCATCAACCATGAACGTGATTATAAACCGAGCTTACTCCGGTCCTAGCCACCGTGGACGCGGTCACTGATCAAACTTGAAAGGAAATTTCTTTTGTCTAGACTCAGTCTCTCATGAGCCAAAGTCTTCAGTGATAAATGTACGTCACAGTCTGTCATTGGCAGACAAGTACATGTTTTGCCTGATGAAAACCATATATATAGGCTGAATTACATGATTTTTTTTAATTTTTTTTATATCAACATATACAGAGTCGGACATACATGGGGGCTGCTGGGGCCACAGTCCCCTCTAATTTTTTTTTCAGTCCCTATTTTAATTCAATTTTTTTAAATTACACCCTTAAAAAATAAAAATTAGATATGTTTATTTTGATCAATAGCTCTTTAATTTGTTACTTTTTTATTTTTATTTTTCTTATATTTAAATATAACAAATTTATTATATAAATTTATTGGATAATATAATTTTAAAATATATTGCCCCCTAACTTGAAAAATAGAGATTAAAAGTCCTTATTGCCCCCCCTAATTTGAAATTCTGGATCCGCCACTAAACATATATGTTGGGGTTTATATTGAGGATAATATGTGAATGTGGTGATCTATGCAAGTTGCCAGGTCTGTATATGGGCTCTGGTGGGATTCTCTATTTTTTTTTTCTTTTTCCAAACGGAGTCGTCAAAATTTATCAAAAAGCTTTTTGCACGAAGCCATTTTTTTTTTCATGACACGAGACATTGCAATTAATATATGTTCGGATTTATCTGATCTAGATAAATATTGTCATATATAAGCATTTCTTGTCAGATAAAAAATGTATTAAGGGGTGTTTGAGATTGCTGTTAGATATCCAAAAATTATGTTTAAAATTTTTTTAATTTAATTGACTGATTTTTTTAATTTTTTATAAACTGTTTTTCTTAAATCTGTTTATGTAAAAATATATATTTAACTGATTTTATTCAAAAGCAGCTTTCAAAACTCAAAAAATTTAAAAATAAATTTTTTTTTTCAAAAATATTTTTTGCAAATGCAATATCAAACGAGTCTTATTATAAACAAATTAAAACAATAAACAACAGATAATGCAAACGAAAATAATTTGAACCCTTTGAATAAAAAATTATTCGTTGCATGAATAACCTTTCCATTAGTTAAAATAATCCTATTTAATATATCGATTAAAGCTGCAAAATCTATGGTGTGACTTACAGAAAAAGTTGACGTCATCAATAACTACATTCCCAGCATTGATGTAAATATCCCAATTAATGATGAGTAATTTTAACGTCATTGATTTCATGAACTTCACCACTAATATCAAGCTTATGAGTATCGTCAATTCATTTCCCTTGGAAACGAATCCTGAATCGATCGCCTCCTTATCAACCTTTGATAAATAGTACCCTCGGATGCGTGTGAAATCCCCATCGCATATTAGTTCTTCCCATACTTGGCCTTGTATTCAATCCACAACTGATCAACAGGCTTTCCTAGCTACTCATCAAAGAAGCTAACACTAATAAGTTTCTCTCAGCTTCTCATTAAAATCAACCACAAATCCATCTCTAAGATCCTTACAACAGTCTAAGAACCTAGCTGTAATACTGCTGTGAACTTGATCCCAGTTTGTTCCATCTCCGGGTTGAGCCCAAACAAGTGGTACATAATCAGCTTTTAGCGTAACAAAATTAGCAATTCCTTCAATCACTGGACTTGGGGCTTTCACTCCTGCTCACACATTCCACTGCCAAACATGTGCCATCTCATGGCAGAGAACTCCATTGAAATATCTCTTGATGTTCTCACCTTGAATTTTTTCTATGTAATTATCACCCACATATATGCCGTTGTTGCTTGTTCCAACGATATCATCCACATCCAGATCATCAAGAAATAGAGACACAGTTGGCTAAGTTCTATCTTTCATCATCAGTGTTTTGCTGAAAGAGTCTCCAGATGAAGTCGGTGGCTGCTGCCATTGTTTGTTTGGTGTATTCGGCTCCGAGCTGATTGTAGAAGATGATGCCGCCCGGTGGTTGCAGGCTTGCAGCTGCCCTGTTTTACCGTATATTCCACTGCATGAATCCCAATAGTTATTGCCACTAATATCTATATGGCCAAAGTATAATAAAAGTCTATAACAATTTGATGGTGATTAAGAAAATCTATCCTTTAAACGTATAATATCTTTGTGCAAAAATATAAATATATACAGAAAAAGTACTTGATATTAATATCTATATGGCCAAAGTATAATAAAAATCTATAAGAATTTAATGGTTGTTAATAAAATCTATCATTTAAACTTACAATATCTTTGTGCAAAAATATACATATATACAGAAAAAGTACTTGATATTAATATCTATATGGCCGAAGTATAATAAAAATCTATAAGAATTTAATGGTTATTAATAAAATCTATCATTTAAACTTACAACATCTTTGGGCAAAAATATACATATATACAGAAAAAAGTACTTGATATTCGACAATAGCAAATCCTAATTCTTAGCAAATATAACTTAATTAATTTAAACATCTCAAAGAGGAATTGAAGTAATGGATTCTGTATGTCCTTGGAGACTTTATTTCCAGTGTCACTCAAAAATGATAAATTATTAAATAAACTTAGTTTACTATGTCATCTATAGACTAAACTAATCACATAATAATATATATTTAATTATTTTATTTTTATTGGTTAATATTAATACAACTCGTATATACATTATTGTATAATTGAATTAATTTACTGATAACGTGTTAGACTGAGTCTAGTTAATAATTTCTTTAAAAAAATATCAGTGCATTGCCACGCTTTTCATTTATAATTCTGGGGACGCCATTTAACATTCCTATATATTTACCAACATGTTCTAATGTGTCAGCCCGCTGTAAGCCATGTCGCTCAATTAGTTTATTTCGTGAAGGTTATTACCGACGATAAAATGTAACTTGGTGACGCTTTTTTGTAGCAGTGTCGTGATATAGTGACGCAAAAGTTGAATATGCTGTACCAATTTCCAATTAAAAATCATGTGGTATCATGTGCAGATTTCTTAGCTGTTGATGCTCGAGACTCTGTTGTTGCAGTATGAACGATGTAGACCCGTTTTAACGAAGAGCAAAATCAACTAACGTTATGGTTAAATTGAAATTTTGGCTTCCAAATTCAAACTAAAGCTCCTTCCCTTCCAAGTAGATCCTAAATACTTTCTGGGTAAAGCATCTCCGATTGTAATCAGCAAATTATAAATAGAGCAAATTGTAGTTGCATTATTATCAAGAAAGCACAGATATATATAGCCGATGGAGAAGAAAGATCCTTACAGGACTACTGAGGCCTATTAGCACATTCTTCTACTTGAATAAATCCTTTACTTTAAAAAAAAAAAAAATCCTTATTGGCACATACAACAAGTGAAGTTAAAATATTTATCACTTTAATAAGAAAGGGTTTACTAATCAATTACATATATTTATTTGATGATAGTGTATGAATGAATTTTCTTGTTTACGTGTAGTTTTCTTCTTCAGAAAAATTTAACTCTGACTTGTGGATTGAGAAAAAAAAAAGACAACTACATGTAGTACTTCATTATTTTTCAGAAAAATCTAGTAACTTATGGAGAACATCATTAATGTAAACCAATCCCGAGGGTTGGATTTTTCATTTGATTTAACAAAAATTCAATAATAGAAAATAGTCCGCCCTTTTGCAAATACTCAACTAATTAATCAAGCCCCTACTTAATTTCCTAAAACGTTTCCAGTCGTATAATCTAAAAAAATACTCAACACCATGAGCGAGTACATGTCTATCATTTTAGATATTCCAGCGTTTGATGGATTGAAGGAAAACCTCGCAACTCAAACCAGGACAACATTAATAAGAGAACTTCACTAACTTCAATTTCACCACCAGAATATTCCAAAGTAAGCAACTTTTATCCCTCAATAAGTTCGATGCCTGACAGCTTCATCCGCTATTGGATGCTTGATGGGCCAGAGGGCTTCACATATGTTGATGGTGTTGCCTTTATCCAAAATTACTACTCACGGCCCCAACACTTCTAGCCCACTAATTTTTCCTCTAATTAACCGATGTGGCATGTGCCCAGTCTCTCTTTTTCTTTCCTTTTCATTTTCTAGCATCCACTTCAATATTTGAACAACCTTAAAAAAGAAACAAAGTACTAGGAGAAAAATCAAGTAGTGGTACAAGTTGACAAGCTCAAGAAATTAAGCATTATGGGTTTCAGGTTTCATAATCACACTGCCATCACCATGTTCATTCCGATCAGGAAGATCAAATAGATTTCAAGGCAAGGAGGCACGCATTTGATTCAGGATTTGTTTGCGAGGGAGATGAATTGAGAAACTCGTATCCCTATAACGTAGATGGTAACCATAAGGTTGTTGTTAGTGGTGAAGGTGAAATCAGTATTGTTAGAATTACTCATTGGCATATTTACATTGATGGGAATGTAGTTGTTCAAGTTCTCTCAACCCTTTCTTTTGAGTTATGCTTTACCGGATTTTTGTAAAATCCCACCTTCGATGTAAATAATTATTTTTAATTGCGTCCATTTTCGATGTTAAATAGTCACACTAGGCCTGATATATGGGTTTTCTTCCCACCAGAACTATTTTGGAAAACCCTGCAAATCAGCCATTCATTCTACAAAACAAGAATTAAAAAATTAGTTTGATAGCTTCACATGACCAAAAACAGAGGAGGTGGATTAATTAAATACCTTTGCAGTTTTGAGGAGATAGTGGACACAGAATTTACCCTCAATTAAATGATAAATTGTCATGTATATATATATAGTTCATGAATAAAATTCATATAAAAAAAATCCCTCTATATAATCTTCTCATTTAACGTCAATAATTTTACTTGGTATCATTAATAAAATTCACTGAATTTAAACTCAGGGTGCTGAAATTTAATTTCGTACAGCGCCTTGATGAATTTATTAGGTAGAACACACCTCATGTGATGAAAGAAAGAAAATATTTTACACAATCGGTCTCATTAAATATATTGGCTTAATTATATTTTCATAAAAATTAAGAAATTTTAATTATAATAATTGGAGTTTTAAATTTTACTTATATTTTTTAATATATCGAACATTAGTCAGAAGCATATTAGATTATTAAAAAAAAATAATTATCTTTATTTATTGATAACAATACACATTGGAATAGAAACAACAATCTTTAACTTAGTTATACTGATCAAATAACTAAGACTGACAGTTTTAAATAATTCAAATTCCAATCAAACCGCTTGTAATTAGAAAAAAAAAACACTAAAAATTAAGAAATGTTATACACAAAATAAATCTATTTTACAGGACGAAACGAGTAATATAATTAAAAATAAAATGAAAAAGTCTTCAACTGTGCTTAAAATTAAATCATAATTAAGCACAAGAACTAGTCTTGTGTACGTAAAGTCTGCATCGGACATAAATTGTTGACAAGACACATTCAGCTTTTCCTTTTTTTCTTCTTAATCACATCTATTTACTTCCATGCGTACCCGGTTTCTTCTGCCATCCACCCTATCATGAAGCAATAATAGTGGAAAAAAATTATTTTTTATTTTATAGATATAAAATTAATTGTAAAAATAATTTTTAAATGACAATATATTAAGTTATTAACTCAGTCAGTATTATAGCAGATTTGGTTCATGATATATCAAGTTGATGCTGTATATGAGTTAGACCATATATATATTCATCGAATGAGTCGGTAATGCATTGCTATAATATTATGTAAATAATGTTGTTCTTATTTAAACATTAAATTGATTTTAAAAGTTTTTAATATAAAAATTAATTATTAATTTGATTTATAAATGAAGATATAAACTAATTTTAATTAGATAAGAATTTTCAGTGTTATGACGAGGAGCTTAGCAAGCATCAATTATATAGGGCTTAAGCTAGTTTAGAGATGGAAATTAAATAGAGGAATGTTAAGGAAATAATTCTTTTTAAAATATTCTCTAACATTTATTTCCTGATTGGTCGGTGAAAAAAAATTTAAAAATAAAGATCGAAAAAATTTATCTATTCTCACCAATCAATTAGAAAATAAATATTATAAAAAAGAAAAATTTTCTGAATATTCTTCTATTAAATAAAGAGCAAGTAATTACGGTATATGTATGATGTGAGTGGTTAGTTTGAGGTGTCTTATGTGTTTGGTATTAAGTGTTTGTCTGTGGCGTTGGTTAATTTAGTTATGTTCTGTTCTTTGTTGGATACATATGGTTGTTTTATATGGTTGGCTAATATCGAAATTATTAAAAAAAAAATCCCCAATTTATAATTTTGGAGAATCATTCATTATTATGAAATTTTATGGCGTAGACTTTCTAGAAAGAAATGGCACAATTAATGGTCATTATTTTCGGTTGCTTGTCGGCAAAAAGGTCAAAGTCAATGTTGGGGAGGATTGCAATTATTTTTTATTTTTTATTGAGATATGCAGATCCACACACTGCATATTTGGATATCTTTTCGCTAATAATTATTTTCTTTATTGACTTTAATTTTAGTTCTTATATAATTTTCCGAATTGTTTGCATTTTATTAAAAAAATGTTTTATTTTCTAAAAAAAAAGGTCATTTTTTTAAAATCCATATATTCTCTTCGTATAAAACTAATTTTATTTACAACTTAATTACAGTTAATGTTCCTCATTCATTTTTAAGAATGCATTTAGCGGGATTTAAACTCAAAATTTTTCTCAATAAATTTAGATTGTGTTGTCAACTGAATCACAATTTATAAATAAAGCCTTCTTTTATATAGTGAATGTGTTTTTTTTTTTATTTGTAGATTTTAATTTGAAATTTAAAGCCACAACATGAACTCAGCTCAAAATATACTGAATTGAGGAAAAATATTATTATTACTTATGAAATTTGAACTAGGACGATCATTTTTCAGAAAATTTCACTTTATTACTAAAAAAGAAATTGAATTTGTGCATGGCATATGATAAAGACGTTTTTAAATAAAATCGGTAGGAGATGTAATTTGATCTCTTGATTTTTTTTTTGATGGTTAATTTTCTTTAAAATCAATTTATAGGGCCAAATTAATCTCTAATTTTCATTTTAAGGCTATTTTGATCCTATTTCATTCCAGAAACACTTTTTTTCTTTTTTCTTTTTATTTGTTCATATTATGACACTATTCATTGTAAGATTATAATATAAATCTATGTTAGATAAAGATTTTATGGAAAGAAAATATTTTGAGAATGAAACGAGATAAAGTGTTCAAAATTATATATTCGACTCAATTAATTTTCGGACAAAAATATCACAAGATCATTTGGTTTCCTTCTCTCTTGCCTCCATTGTGGACTTTTCTCAAGTCAATCTATACAATTCGCAGGCCAATGGTTTGAAAAAGTAAGAAAACTCTAATATCTACATTATTAATTCATCATATTTGTCTCTTAAACAAAAGATAAAAGGTCACAATCACATAGCTTAGGCCTGTGACCACAATTTCGTGGCAATATCCACCTCCCTACTTATATAAATGCACCACCTTCTTTGTCACACATTCACACATCCAACCAAAAACTTTCTTGAAACAAATTGAGAAATTAAAGCGTTACATTACAGTATTACACCATGTATCACCATGCTTTCTTACTCTCTTTGCTAGTAACCCTGGCAACTATCCAAGGCAACCATGCAGTGGACTACACCGTTACCAACACGGCTGCCTCCACTGCAGGTGGGGCCCGCTTCACGACGGAAATTGGGGAAGAATACAGCAAGCAAACACTCCCAGCTGCCACAGATTTTATATGGAGAGTATTCCAACAATCCAATGCAGAAGATAGAAAAAATGTAGCACGGGTGAGCTTATTCATCGATGATATGGATGGTGTAGCATATGCCATAAATAATGAAATCCATTTTAGTGCAAACTATATAGGAAACTATTCTGGTGATTTGAAGAGGGAATTCACAGGTGTGATTTATCATGAAATGACACACATTTGGCAATGGAATGGCAATGGCCAAACTCCGGGAGGATTAATTGAAGGAATTGCTGATTTTGTGAGGTTAAAGGCTAATTATATACCGAGTCATTGGGTTCAGCCAGGGCAGGGTGATAAGTGGGATCAAGGCTATGATGTTACAGCCAGATTTCTGGACTATTGCAATGATCTTAGAAATGGGTTTGTGGCTGAAATTAATAAGAAAATGAGAAGCGGTTATAGTGGTCAGTATTTTGTTGATCTGCTGGGAAAGTCTGTTGATCAGCTTTGGAGTGATTACAAGGCTAAATATGGAAAATAGAATTAGTTTGTACTTAGGTGAAGAACTCTATATTGTGTTTTCAGTGTATCAATCTCATAATAATAATATAGGCAAAATGATAACTATTTTGCATATATAATAAAGTATCCTTAAATTGGTTCGTGATAAATATGATCTAGATAAATATTGTCTTAAACTTGTATCTCTACTATATAGTACGAGAATCATATTAGCTTAATAAAAATTGGATAATTGTGATTTTCATTATTATTTGGTTATTTTCTTTCTTATTATGTTTATTCTGACATTTTGAATTTTTTAATCATAATTGCAATTATTAATTTGTTAATTTTTTTGGATGTCAGAAACAAAGGTTTTTTTTTGGAGTGTGATTTGTTGATTTTTCAATTTTTCATCACGTCGATCATTTATCAGGGACTAAAGTCCTATTTTCGTGTTTTTTTTTGTATTATAATTAATGTTGTGTTTTAATAAAAGGATGTACCCATTCCTTGATTTTTTTTTTATCTCATATGGTTAAGAAAAATTATATTTTTAAATTTAAATTGATTCGGTGAACAAATTATAAAATTTTAGGTTGTCGTTTTATTCTTAAAAAAGAATTAGTGGGTCAACTTTATTGACTAGAGAATTCATAAATGACACTGAATGTGGCCAAACCTAACTAAGATATAAATAGATTAAATTTTAATAATTCATTAACTCTAATTAAACTGCAATTATTTGGTGATTGAAACTTATTTAAACATGAGGTTAAAGTAAGAATGACGAAAGAAGCAGTGGTTTTAGTTAGTGCAGATAACAGCACATCCTCCACTCACTTCATGGGTTCGCTGTATCCGCTAAATACGTAGATTAATTAAAATGCATATATTGAGCAGTGTATTTTACTTGTTGAGCTCCTCAATTTTTGTTCATCTAGATTAAGCATTTTAACTTTTATTCTGTCAAAATTATTAATTCTTTATTGACTAACAGTAAATAGTTTGCAAACTGAAAAAAAAATCAAAATATGAGGGATTAATTCACACCAAATTAAAGTTGGAGAGCTTAATTTTAATAAAATAAAAGTTGAAGGACTTGTTTAAAAAGAAATTAAAATTTTAAAAGACCCAATGAATATAAAACATGAATAATTAGGAGTCAAGATATATATTTTGCCAACATGAGCCATGACATCACAAAGAAAACTTCAAACAGATGTCCAATTTACAGAGACTTCTATTGAAAATAGCGCTCAGTCTAAATTAAATTTAACTCTGTTTCTTCCGCACATTATGAGCAGTAACTCGACATTCACCGGCCCTGTTATTTGTTAACAAACTTCATATGGGCAGTCTCCTACTCCTGCGAAACCAAACGAACGCAAGAATTAAGAACATTAGGTGAGCTTCGTCTCCCAGGCCAGAACAGGTTTGGTTCAGGGATCCCAAATGCTTCACGCAATTGAACAAATTTTAGCTGCCTAAAAGCGATTAGCATTAGCTAAACTATGCTTCAGATAGTCTATGTATGTAAACATTTAATGGTCAATGTTAATAATAATAAAATCTCAAAACGTCCATTTTGAATTAGCTATTTCCATAAATATTTTTTTTTAAATTACTTCAATGCATACTAACAAGAGTTGGGTTCCTGATTCTCGTTATTAAACCTGCAGAAAAGCTCAACACATACTAACGAGAGTTCCATTAGTCTATGAAATAAGATGAGAATAGCACCCCTCTTGCAATTATTTATGTACGTTCTTTTTATTGTTTAGCAAACCCTATTAAAATTTTCCAAAAAAACTAAGAAATTAGTTTACTACTTTAAGCCTCAATTTGCAAAAACAGAGGAGTTGATGAACTTACAACTTTATAAGTATGTATAAGTGGTTGATGAATCTCTGTCCAAACATTCTAACGCAAGCAATAGTTCCTGCATGTATGTGAATAAACTATTAAAAGAAAAAAGAACACTTAAGAAACAAGTGCCCACACTCACCTCTCACCTTCTCCAACCTCAGTGAAGTGAACTGATGTTAATTATGAGCCTATTTATATGATTCCTTGATGAATTTTACAATCTTCCATTTTTACCAGAAATATATTAATATATTTGAACCGGAAGATTCTCCTTTGGTTCATGAAAGATAACATGTTCTTGAGCAATATTTTTTGAAGAAAACAATTTTCAGAAAAATGATTTGTTTTTCTAATATAGAAAGTTACTTGGAAAAATGAACATTCTATACTAGTCGCACATTTAAGGAAAAAAAATAACAATGTTCTTTCAATTGAAAAAAAAAAAACTATTGGAATGTTTATGCTAGTAGTTTTTTTCTTCTTTTCCTCGAAAATGACTTAATTTTAATGATCTAACCAACATAACCCTATATGTTTCTAATTAAAAAATGATGGGAAAAAGACCAGGAGAGGCACGTACCAAATAAGAATGCAAGAGATAATTCAAATCACAAGAAGTAGCGGCCATTCTGTTGAATAGGTTCCCAGCCGATCTCAATAGTTGGGATGGTAGCAATGTTGGGCCAATCCTCAGCCGTGTTGTTTCTGCATCTTTCTGATAGCCGGGGACATCTATCGATTCTCAAATATTGCAGTGAAGTGAAATCTGGTATACATTCCAATATAGGATAATTGATGACCTCTAAATGGCGCAGAGTGGTAACATATTGAAGCCCCTTTGGGAGAGTTTCCAAGTTTTGCATGTTTTTTTATTACAAGAGAATTAAGGCTTTTAAGGCCTTGCCACTCCATCCCATCATCACTGCACATAGTTTTGAAATGACAGTTCGAAATCTCAAGTTTTTCAAGAGAAGTGAGGTCTTGTAGCAACTCCATTTCTTCCACTGCAAAATCCTCTATATGATCTTCTCATTTAACGTCAATAAATTTACTTAGTATCATTAATAAAATGTACTAAATTTAAACTCAAGATGTTGAAATTTTTAAACAACGGCTTGATGAATTTATTAGGTAGAACACACCTCATATGATGAAGGAAAGAAAATATTTTACATCATCGGTCTCACAAAAATATATTGGCCTAATTATATTTTCATAAAAATTAAGAAATTTTAACTATTATAATTAAAAATTTAAATTTTACTTATATATTTTTTAATATATCTAAATTAGTCAGAAGCATATTATATTATTAAAAATAATAATTTATCATTATTTATTGATAACAAACGCATTGAAATAGAAACATATTAATTAACAACCTTTAACTTAGTTACACTGATCAAGTAATTCAAATTCCAATCAAACCGCTTGTAATAAGAAAAAAAAAAAAGAAATCAATTATACACAAAAGAAATCTATTTTACGGGACAAAAGGATTATTATAATTAAAATAAAACGGAAAAGTCTTCAACTATGCTTAAAATTAAATCATAATTAAGCACAAGAACTTAAATTGTTGACAAGACACATTCAGCTTTTCCTTCTTTTTTTTTTTTTCATCTTAATCACGTCTATTTACTTGCCCTACATTGAATGTTATAGCATGGACCTTGTTTCGTATATCGTCCAGGCCTAACATATAAAAGTCAGCTGTAGACATTTCGGCTGTATGAAAATTCTTGTGTTAGAACATATCATGAAGCAGTTCTAATAGGAAAAATTAATTGTAAAAATAACTTTTTAAATAAGACAATATATTTACTCAGTCAGTAGCAGATTTGGTTCATGATAGATATATAAATTAGACCATATATATGTTCATTCATCGAATGAGTCGGTAATGGATTGCTATATTATTATGTGAAAAATGTTGTTCTTATTTAAGCATTAAATTGATTTTAATATAAAAATTAATTATTAATTTTGATAAGAATTTTCTATGTTATGACGACAGATTAGCAAGCATCAATTACGTAGGGCTTAATGTCACGGGGCCATTACTCTCTCCCCAAAAGACCGATCTGGTGGGGTGTGCAGCGCCACCGCTTATAGCCAGGACTCATTCCCTTCACCTATCCGATGTGGGATTGAAGTCTGTGACATTCTCCTCCACCCAATCCTGTGACGCCCTCGTCACAGTGGGCCCCCCTGCCTGCCCCAAACCCGGGGTGCTTGGCGAGACATCGGAGTCGGATCTGGGTCGGCTCTGATACCACTTGTCACGGGGCCATTACTCTCTCCCCAAAAGACCGATCTGGTGGGGTGTGCAGCGCCACCGCTTATAGCCAGGACTCATTCCCTTCACCTATCCGATGTGGGATTGAAGTCTGTGACATTCTCCTCCACCCAATCCTGTGACGCCCTCGTCACAGTGGGCCCCCCTGCCTGCCCCAAACCCGGGGTGCTTGGCGAGACATCGGAGTCGGATCTGGGTCGGCTCTGATACCACTTGTCACGGGGCCATTACTCTCTCCCCAAAAGACCGATCTGGTGGGGTGTGCAGCGCCACCGCTTATAGCCAGGACTCATTCCCTTCACCTATCCGATGTGGGATTGAAGTCTGTGACATTCTCCTCCACCCAATCCTGTGACGCCCTCGTCACAGTGGGCCCCCCTGCCTGCCCCAAACCCGGGGTGCTTGGCGAGACATCGGAGTCGGATCTGGGTCGGCTCTGATACCACTTGTCACGGGGCCATTACTCTCTCCCCAAAAGACCGATCTGGTGGGGTGTGCAGCGCCACCGCTTATAGCCAGGACTCATTCCCTTCACCTATCCGATGTGGGATTGAAGTCTGTGACATTAATGTCACAGACTTCAATCCCACATCGGATAGGTGAAGGGAATGAGTCCTGGCTATAAGCGGTGGCGCTGCACACCCCACCAGATCGGTCTTTTGGGGAGAGAGTAATGGCCCCGTGACAAGTGGTATCAGAGCCGACCCAGATCCGACTCCGATGTCTCGCCAAGCACCCCGAGTTTGGGGCAGGCAGGGGGGCCCACTGTGACGAGGGCGTCACAGGATTGGGTGGAGGAGAATGTCACAGACTTCAATCCCACATCGGATAGGTGAAGGGAATGAGTCCTGGCTATAAGCGGTGGCGCTGCACACCCCACCAGATCGGTCTTTTGGGGAGAGAGTAATGGCCCCGTGACATTAAGCTAGCTTATAGATGTAAATTTAAAAAAGGAGTGCTACCAACACTATTTTATATAATTTTCATTATATACTTCTAATATAAAAAAAATATTTGTCTATTTTTTAAAAAAATATTAACTTTTACTATATAAAAAAAGGTAACATATGTTTTTTTTTTATATATATTGAAAGTTTATGGTGGAAAGTGTATGAAAAAATATTAGTAGCATTTCTCTTAAAAAATGAAGCAAGTAATTACGATATAAGTATAATGTGAGTGAGAGATTTTTAAGTAAATTCAATCTATTATTTAATTTATAAACTAAGTCAATTTCATTAATTATTATATTCATATTAATTAATGTCAATAAAATAATAAAATATATATATTATTGTATATGATTGAATTAATTTATGGATAAATTGAAGGTACATAAGAATTCATCTCGGTGTCTTATGTGTTTGACATTAAGTGTTTTTCTGTGTCATTGGTTAATTTGGTTATATGTTATGTATTTTTTTGCCTATATATGGTTGTTTTATATGGTTGGCTAATACCGAAATTAACAAACCCTAATTTACAATTTGGAGAGAATCATTAATTATTATGAAAATTAATCATGGCGTAGACTTTCTAGAACGAAACGGGACAATTAATGGTCATTATTTTCGGTTTCTCGTCGGCAAAAAAGGTCAAAGTCAATGTTAGGAGGATTGCAATTATTTTAATTATTATTATTTTTTTGGCAAATTGAGATATGCAGATCCACACACTACACATTTGGATATCTTTTCGCTAAGTATTATTTTCTTTATTGACTTTAATTTTAGTTCTTATAATTTTCCGAATTAGTTCTCTTTTATTTTAAAAAAAAGTCTTATTTTCTCATGAAAAAAAAAGCAAAAAAGAAAGTCTACTAAACTCAAAATTTTCTGAATTAAGGGAAAATATTATTATTACTTATGAAATTTGAACTAGGACGATTATTTTTCAGAAAATTTCTCTTTATTATTACAAAAAAAAAAAACATTAATTGTGTTTGTGAATCGCACAAGATAAAGACGTTTTTAAATAAAATCAGTTGGAGATGTAATTTGATCTCTTGATTTTTCATTTTTTTATTTTTGGTGGTGATTAATTTTCCTTAAATTCAATTATTAGCGCCAAATTAATCTCTAATTTTCAATTTAAGGCTATTTTGATCCTATTTCATTCCAGAAACTAAGCTTTTTTTATTATTTTCTTTTTAATTTTTATTTGTTAGTATTATGACACCAATTCATTATAAGATTGTAATAGAAATTTATGGTAGATAAAGATTTTACGGAAAGAAAATATTATGAGAATGAAATGAGATAAAATGTTCAAAAATAATTTTCAGACAAATTAAACATCGGCAAAAAATATCATAAGATCATTTGGTGTCTCCTTCTCTTTACCTCCACTGTGGAATTGTCTCAAGTCAATCTATACAATTAAAAGGCCATTGTTTTGAAAAAGTAAGAAAACTCTAATATGTCACAATTATACAGCTTAGACCTACGGCAACAATTTCGTAGCAACATCCACCTCCCTACTTATATAAATGCACCACCTTCTCTGTCGCACACTCACACATCCAACCAAAATCTTTTTTGAAACATATCGAGAAATTAAGGCCTTACATTACAGAATTACACCATGTATCACCATGTTTTCTTACTCTCTTTGCTAGTAACCCTGGCAACTATCCAATGCAACCATGCAGTGGACTACACCGTTACCAATACGGCTGCCTCCACCGCAGGTGGGGCCCGCTTCACGGCAGAAATTGGGGAAGACTATAGCAAGCAAACACTGCCAGCTGCTACAGATTTTATATGGAGAGTATTCCAACAACCCAATGCAGAGGATAGAAAAAGTGTAGCAAAGGTGAGCTTATTCATAGATGATATCGGTGGTGTAGCAGCATATGCCATAAATAATGAAATCCATTTTAGTGCAAACTATATAGGAAACTATTCTGGTGATTTGAAGAGGGAATTCACAGGTGTAATTTATCATGAAATGGCACACATTTGGCAATGGAATGGCAATGGCCAAACTCCGGGAGGATTAATTGAAGGAATTGCTGATTTTGTGAGGTTAAAGGCTAATTATGTACCAAGTCATTGGGTTCAGCCAGGGCAGGGTGATAGGTGGGATCAAGGCTATGATATTACAGCCAGATTTTTGAACTATTGCAATGATCTTAGAAATGGGTTTGTGGCTGAAATTAATAAGAAAATGAGAAGTGGTTATAGTGATCAGTTTTTTGTTGATTTGTTGGGAAAGTCTGTTGATCAGCTTTGGAGTGATTACAAGGCTAAATATGGAAAATAGAATTAGTTTGTATTTAGGTGAAGAACCCTTGATTGTGTTTTCAGTGTACCAATCAAACAATAATATGGCATATATGCAATATGATAACTATTTTGCATAAATTGGTTCATGATAAATTTTATTTAGATAAATATAGTCTTAAATTTGTATCTCTAGTCTATAGTACGAGAATTATATTCGCTTAATAAAAATCGGAAAATTGTGATTTTCATGATTATTTTGGTTATTTTCATATTTATTATGATATTTTGACTTTTGTGATAATTACAGTTGTCAATTTGTTTTTTCTTTCTTGTGTGACTTGTTGATTTTTCCATTTTTCATTACGTCCTATCAGTTATTACTATGCATGAAAATTAAGATTTACCGACAAAAAATTTTTGTTAAATAGAAAAATTTGTTGGTAACGAAAAAATTCTTACAAATGGTAAAAAATATCCACATATTATCAAAAAAAATTGTTGGTAAATTAAATATAAAAATTAGTTTATTTTTACAAACCTATTGGTAATTTGTTAGTAATACTCCCCATTTTTATGTTTTTTGTATTGTAACGAATGTTGTGTTTTAATAAATGGATGTGGATCACAGCCGGCCCCACTCTTTTTTTTTTCTTCTCATGTTTTCATATGGTTAAGAAAATTCTTCCTTTTTTTTTTTCAAATTTAAATTGATTCGGTAATCAAGTTTTATTCTTAAGAAAGTATTAGTGGGTCAAATAAATTAATTAGATAATTCATATTGGCAGTCTCCTACTCCTGCGAAGCCAAACGAGCGCAAGAAATAATATCATTAGGTGAGCTTCGTTGCTCAGGGCAAAACAAGTTTGGTTCGGCGATCCCAAATGCACCACGCAAATGAACAAACTTTAGCTGCCTAAGAGCTATTAGTATTAGCTGAAGTATGCCCCAGATAGTCTATGTATGTAAACATTTATCGGTCAATGTTATTAAAAATCAAATCTCAAAAAGCGTCCATTTTGAATTAGCTATTTTCATTAATAAAATTAAAATTACTTGTATACATACTGACGAGAGTTGGGTTCCTGATTCTTGTTATTAAACCTGCAGAAAAGCTCAACAAATACTAACGAGAGTTCCATTAGTCTATGTAATAAGGTGAGAATAGCACCCCTGCATGCAGTTATTTATATATTTTCTTTTTAATGTTTAACTTTAATATGTCCTATTAGATTTTTCAAAAAAAAAAAACAATGAAAGTAATTCATGCACATAACTTTAAGCCTCAATTAGTAAAGACAGAGGAGTTGATGATAAACTTACAACTTTATAAGTATGTATAAGTGGTCGATCTCACCTTCTCCGACCTCAGTGAACTGATGTTGTTTATGAGTCCATTTATATGATTCCTTGATGAATTTTACAGTCTTCCATTTTTACCAGAAATACTTGTATTATAATTTATTAGAGTCAAAAGGTTCTCCTTAATTTGTTTCATGACACAACATGTTCTTGAGAAACATTTTTTGAAGAAAACAATTTTCAGAAAAATGATTTGTTTTTGTAATATAGAAATTTATTTGGAAAATTAAACATTTCATACTACTGGTCGCAAATTAAGGAAAAAAAAAACAGTGTTCTTTCAATTGAAAAATTAATGGAATGTTTGTGCTAATAGTTTTTTTTTTTGGCTTTTTCCTTGAAAATGACTTAATTTTAATGATCTAATAAACATAAACTAATTAAAAAAGGATGAAAAAAAAAGACCAGGAGACGCACGTACCGAATAAGAATGCAGGAGATAATTCAAATCACAACATGCAGCGACCGTTCTGTTGAATACGTTTCCAGTCGATTTGAATATTTGGGATGGCAGCAATGATGGGCCAATCCTCAGCGGTGTTGTTTTTGCATCTTTCTGTTAGCTGGGGACATTTGTCGATGCTCAAATATTGTAATGAAGTGAGGTTGGGCATCCACTCTGGTATGCACCTCAAATTACTGCAGAATTGAACCACAAGATGTTGCAGAGTGGTAACATATTGAAGCCCTTTTGGGAGAGTCTCCAAGTTTTGCATGCCTTTTATTGAAAGAGAATGAAGGCTTTTAAGGCCTTGCCATTCCATCCCATCATCACTGCATATAGTTTTGCATTGGCAGGTCCAAAACTCAAGATTTTCGAGAGAAGTGAGGTTTTGGAGCAACTCCATTTCCTCCGCTGCAAAATCTTTCATATCATCATAAATACGAAGATCTTTTAATTGAGAAAGAGGAGAGAAAAGTGAAGAAGATGTTGATTTTGATATTGAAGTTATCATCTTCAATATATTCTTCAATGACTTTACGCCATGTTTTCGTAATCTCAGTTTTTCAAGAGATGGAAAAAGAGCCATCCAAGTATGGTTAGGGGAATCTCCGATGGGCAAACCAGAAAGACAAGGAAAGCAGGGTAGCTCTGCCTTTGATGATAACGATGATGATGATCATCATGTTTTGCATCTCACAAATCCCTCCAGATTAGGGCAATAGGTGAGCTTCAATTCCATTAGGGAAGGAAAGAATGATGCACATCCTCCTTCCCACAATTCTATACATCCCACATTATCTAGTCCAAAAATTTCCAAATTTTGAAGACAAGGGAGGTGATCAATGGGTGGGAGACGCTGTATATAACAACAATTATAGAACCTAATGGACACCAAATTAGTGAGGGAAGCATGCCAAATTGGACACTTGGCTCCTCTGTATGACCTCAAAGTCAAACTCCTTCAAATTCTCATGTGGTCGCATTTCTTCCAGTCCCATTTCCTCATTTGGACAGTAACAATTCTCATCACCATCATACCCACAGTCTAAGGTCAATTGCTCAAGATGTTGCTTGTCTTTCAAATTGGCCGCCTTAAATTCAGATCCACCATTTTTCACATATCTCAGATTTCTGATCTCTAGCTCACCTCTCAACTTGTTTAACCCATGTAATTCTTCAAGCCCAGCGCTACGATTCCAGATAGAATTATCCTCTGCTATAACAAATAGGGGTAATTCCTCAAGGAGAGTCAATTGTCCAATCCGTCGTGGCATAAAAGTCAAGTCATCGCCCAGGGTATTGGCAAGATGACTAAAATTGACCAGCTTTTTGATATCTTTTTGCAATTCTGTCAGCTTTGTACAATAATATAATTTCAACACTTGTAAGTTGCGTAGTTCGGTGATTGAATCTGGAAGTTTCTTGATTGCAGAATTCCGAGAAAGATCAAGATACCTTAGATGCTTCAGTTTACAAATGGAACTTGCACTGTCTTAATGCTTGAGTGAAGTAATTCTAACGCCCTTAAACATCTCAATTTACAAAATAATGTATGCAATTCCTTTTCGGCATACGTAGGAGGAATATGCCAAGGAAGAGAAATCAGTGTTCGTACCTTTCTTGCCTTCAACAAGGATGGTAAATATGGTGAACCAAATTCAAGCGATAAATGTCGAGTTTTGACACATACCATTCCAGGACCAGATGCAATAGCACACTTCTCTCCAGCTACTGAAATGGCAAGATCATACATTAAATCATGCATTTTGCAAGTTCCTATATTACCCAATTTATCCTTTGCAACATCCTGAAAAAAAAGACCTTCGATACAGATCCATGAAATATCTAAGTCCTATATCATCAAGGCACTCACTTGGATCTGATGACTCGACATACCCTTGTGCTATCCATAGCTGTATTAATCTACTAACTTCAATTTTAATGTATTTTGGAATCAAGCTACAATATGCAAAGCAGTGCTTAAGATGTGAAGGGAGATGGTTGTAACTCAACTTAACAGTAGCTAAAATACCATTTTAACGCTGATCAACTTTTAGAAGTTGTTGATTTTTGAAGGATACCCACTCAGACACTGAATCAAGAGAATACAAGAGGCCATCCTATTTCCCTTATGGCTAAAGGAACTCCCAGACACTTTGCTACGATTTCCTTTCCTACAGCTTCATGGGTTGGACTTGGCACTTGTCCGGGCTTGAATGCCATTTTGTTGAACAGTGACCATGATTCCATTTCAGACAGACCTCCTAATTCATATACAGAATTTGGACGAGTCATCTCCGCAACTTTTCTAAGACGGGTGGCTACTATAATTTTACTCCCTCTACCACCACCTACTAGCAAGTCTTTTAACTGCGACCATTTGTTAAAATCCTCATTCCATACATCATCCGATACAAGCAAATACATTTTCCCATTTATCTTTTCATGGAGCAGATTTTTTAATGCATCCATCTCACTAACTTTGGGTTTCTCTTTAGTTGCAGAATCTAAAATTTTTTCGACAATTGACTTAACGTCGAAATAATCAGAGACAAATGCCCATAATTTAAGCTCAAAATGCATTTGAACTTTGGGGTCATTGTAGACAAGCTGAGCAAGTGTGGTCTTGCCTAATCCTCCGACTCCAACAATGCAGATGATGGACACATTCTCATAGAAACGGAGGATAACAGAAGCTCTAGGAGAGCTTCTCTATCATGTTGCCTACCAACAACAGCAGGAGGAGAGGAATGAGTTTGGTCCCTTGCCAGTCTGGTGGCAATAGGGGCCTCTGTTGTGCATTCTTCCAAGTGGAACTTCCTATTAGCAGCAATCTTGTCTAATCTCTCTTTTATAGCCCTAACCTTATGTGTCATTTTAAGACCATAAGCAATCTGGTTGGAGCTTGAAAAGAAAAGGCGTACCTCCTTTGCTAATTTGGAACCAGACATCAGTCGTTGCCTCAAAGCTTCAGTTGAAAACTCATCCACTAAGTCATCAGCATCATACATGGCGTCCCTCAGCATTCCAACCCAATTTTTGACTTGAGGGTTCTCCAGGGACATCTCATCGGCATGAAGAAGCACAGCCTTGATTGTGGAAACAGTTCTCTCCAATTCCTCAACCTCATCCTTGACACCCCACCACAGCTGGATCTCCTCCAAGAGTTGAGAAGCCAGCTTTTTAATGATTCCATCAGCAATGTTGAAGAGTAATGTTTCTGCCATAGTTCTTAATCAGGGAAAACAAGAGCTCTTGATTAACAAATATTTTTAACAAAAGGAGAATAATGTTAAGTTCTTGGGAGGCTGCATAATCTATATATTGGATACTTACGAAATGTGAATAAGCATACCAAATTAGCAATGGTATTTTAGAAATCCTATTAATTGAGCGTGAAGAACAGAATCAGATACCTTTCTTTTACTTTCGTCTTAATTATCGTAAAGAATCATGAGATCCTATTTCTTTTTGCTTTTGGTAAAGAAATTTATTCTGAAACATTCTTTTTCAATCCTTTTCTTGTTTGCTTGTATGATCTGTTAAGCCAAGTGTTTTTTAATGAGGTCCTCCTACTGCAGCCAAACAAATTATTGAAGTTAACAATCTGAATTTTTTACAATCTGATTTTTTTTTTTTTTTTAATTTGAAGAGAGTTTAGTTTAGTTTAAATTTATTTACTCAGGTAAAACTGTCCTGCTCTGCCTCTAGAGGCATAAGAACTGACAACTTCGACAGCCCAAGAGCCCCTCTACGACTTCCAGCGGAAATCATGGCTAGAATTAGAATGTCAATGTTAGCTCTGCGATAACAAAAGTTGGGAATTAATAGACAAAATCATACAATTAATTTTGGATCACCAGAAATTACATGTCCTTGTAGTTTTCTTTAAGTATGCAAAGGGACAGTTGTGATATATATATATATATATATATGATCATAAAATTTTCATCACAAAAATTTTATTATGTGTTTCGTACAATATAACTAATTGAGAATGTCGACAGTGGATATAATTATATGAGAATTCTCAAGTAATTGTCTATTTGATTTCAAATTCATGATTTTTAATATTTTTTTTCAGAAAAATACATATTGTATCCCCTAATTAGTTTTATGTGTCAAATTAAGTTCTACAATCATCTTCGGAAGAAAAAAAAAACAAAAAGGTTCTCCAACTTTTTTATTTTAACAAAATTAAGCTCTCAAACTTTAATTTTATCCAAATTAAACCCTCCAACTTTGATATTACCTAAATGAATCCCTTCAACTTCTGGTCAACAAATCATTTATTTTTCAATTCATAAGACTTAATATTAGCAATATATGAAAATACTAATAAAAATATTATTTTATTTATTTATTAAGAAAACAACAAGCTGAAAAGTATATGCCACCATTAATAGAACAATTAGCTTCATGAAACTACATGGACAAACCAGAAAGCAAATTCCTAAATTCAATATAAACCACATTGTATTTACCAAATTACTACACCATCTTTTTTCCTCCCTCAATTATCCTGTCCTGCAAGCAACCATGGAACGCTCTTCCACAGTCGACTATCATGTGATCAACAAAGCCAGAACCTCAGCTGGTGGCATCCGCTACACGGATGAAAGCGCAATTGAACTGAGTAAGCAAACATTAATAGATGCCACAGACTTTAGCTAAACCCCATGACACACAACAAAAGTGTGCCGAAAATCAGCTTGATCATTGAATATATTGATATATAGAACAATATTCCAGATATTTGACAAGTGAAGTTATTGGGATTATTGAAATTGACAGATCTGGTTCATTACAAACAAAAAGAGTGCGGATTTTAGGGGTTTGAAAATTGTTGGGGAGATCTTTTTACCAAAATGTCATTAGATATTTTGGTTTGGCCCATTATACAATTATAAGCTCTCATTTGTTTTTTGCTTTTCCGATGTGGGTTTTAACACTCTCCCTCAAGTCCAACTGGACTGGTTCAGTTGTAACTTGTCATCATTTTTACATCTTAGGTTTGTATTAATCGAGTCTCTGATGCCTCAAATTTTCATATTTGTTTTACTTGAATTTGTACTCTTTAAATCTCAAAGGCCGTAGATAATTAGAGTCTCAGAGACTCCAGATTTCCATTTTGGATCATTTGACAATTGACTTTGATACCATGTTGAAAGTGACGGGTCCGGTTTATTGCAAATGAAAAGAGTACAGATTTTGTTGGCTTGAAAATTGTTGGAGAGACTTTTTTACCAAAATACCCTAAGACATTTTGGTTTGGTCTCATTTACAATTATAAACTATCCATTTTTTTTTGTTTTTCCGATGTGAGTTTCAACACAACCCTTCAAGTCCAGCTAAATTGGTTCAGTTATGACTTGTCATTATTTGTACGCCATGCTCTTATATCTATTGAGTCTTAGGGGCCTCAAGTCTCCATACTTTCTTCGCTTAAGTTTGTATTTTTTGAATTTCAGAGACCGCAGGTAAATTAAAGTCTGAGATGCTATAAATTTTTATTTTTTACTTTGTTTAGACTTGTACTCTTAAATCCATTGGATCTCTATAAGTCATTTGACAATTAACTCTAATACTATATTGAAATTGACAAATCCGACCCATTGCAAATGAAAGTATGAGTTAAACTTGTCGACGGAAATCTTCTTTCTCGACGGTGAAGTGAAATTTTGCTTTTCTTTCGGCAGCATTTTCATAGTAAATTTTATAATCCATTTTCTAGGACCAGAAAGAACTGTTCTACTAGCCACGGGTAGAAATGTCGTGCTCGACCAACCGGCCCCCTCGGTTCCGGCACAAGCGGCTCAGGCCGCCCCAGGTGCCGAAGGTCAACCAACCGGGGAAGGGAACCCCCCCATTTCCCCCAATCCGCAACCTACTCCAACAGAGGTAACTCTAATACTATATTGAAATTGACAAATCCGACCCATTGCAAATGAAAATAGTACAAATTTTGTGGACTTGAAAATTGTTAAGAGATTTTTTCACCAAAATGCTCAAATATTTTGGTTTAGCTCCATTTACAATTATAAACTATCCATTTTTTTTTATTTTTCCGATGTGGGTTCCAACATGGATAATTTATCATGAAATGACACATATGGCAATGGGATGGTAACGGACAAACTCCAGGAGGATTAATTGAAGGGATTGCTGATTTCCTGAGATTGAAGGCTAACTATGCATTGAGCCACTGGCCTAAATCAGGGCAGGTGAGAGGTGGGATCAAAGGGTATGATGTTACAGCCAGGTTTTGGACTGCTGCAATGATATTAAAACTGGGTTGGTAGCTGAGCTAAATAAGAAAATGAAGAGTGGTTACAGAATTGATTATTTTGTTGAGCTGCTAGCTAGGAAAGCTGGTTGAGCTACTCTGGGGGGAGTAAGGCCATGCATGCAGAATAGAGTTATTGACCAACAGACAACAGTGGAATAAAATTGTTGTTTTTCTATGAGCATAGATTTCACAGAATAAAATAAAAATGAAAACATTCATTTCAGATCCTTTGAGCCCTTCATGAATAGCACAACAATATTTTCTCATCCTATATGTTGAATTATGGATGTTCATTCCATATTTTGCCTCTTTATAATATTATATTTGTAAATTAGGTGGATTTTATTCATTTAAGTGGAATGTGATACCCAGTATAAGATTTTGAGGATTGCATCACCTTATGTTCGGTTAGCATTAACAGGGTCTCAAGCCAAGTATGACTACTGTAGTTGGTAAAATTTTTATGATCGTGTAGGCATTTCAACAACATAATCACTATACCTTGAAATTCAGAGGATTGTATTTATTTCATCATTATGATTTCTCCAATTTTACAAGTAATCTTTTAATCCTTGACAAAAGACAAGTAATCATCAATAAGTGCAGATACTCCAGAGTGACTCGTAAAACAAGAAACAATATCAACATGTACTAATGGGCCAGTTGCACAAACATGTCGGCAGCACGAAAAGGCAAACATTGACAAGAGGATTCTCATCAGTTGTGTGCAATCTTAAGCCTTATCTCATATGAACAGTGAATAATGTTGCAGTTAAAGCAAAAGTTACTCCTGAGGAAAATTCTGTGACTTGACAAAAGGTAACCAGAAGCAGAGTACCAGTAACAAAGCATAAAATTTTCCCCAAAGTTTGTCATGAATTCAATGGCCTTAAACGCCTGAGACAACATCGCTGATGGACTGAAACTGCCGTCTTTCCTTGAGAATTCGTTTAGCAAGCTCGAGCGCCTTCCGCTCACATTCAGCTCGTTTGCTAGCATCTTTAATTGATTCAAAATCCTCAACATGAGCTACCCCAACAATTCTCCTTTTTAATGGAAAGGGAAAAGATAAATAGAAAAACGATATCATCATGGTGCCCAAATCGATAATTTAAGAATTACATACAAACTACAACAGACTAAGAAGCAAATTTGTCATCTCACCTTATCATTTTTGCAGCACCAAAACCAAGGGTGTCATGGAACAAATCTTTCATGAATTCTCTCTGTGCAAGCTGCCGAAGCTCAGGATTATTGTAAATTTGAGGAAGATATGCCTCGCCAGGTCCATCCTTGTGCTCCTCCCACAAGGCAATGAATTTTTTGTAGAAAAGATTCCATGTCTCCTCAATTTTCCTCAAAATCCACTCTTTATATGACTGCATAAGAATGTGTCTTTCAGACATAAACTCAGCAATAAGTAGTGCAAAGTAGAAGGCCAATAACAGTTGAAATCGAGTGTTTTGCTTCCTCCGTTCCTCATCAGTACTGATCTTAATAGAACAGAGAATAGTCTGTGGATTTCTATAATACCAAATTAGAAAATTAGTTTTCTTAAATTTTCTTTTCTTCTGAAGGCCTACATCTGCGTAACGTGTCTCCTGCCTTTCTTCTTCATTTCCTTCATTTGGAATTGTGTACTGTTGTTGCTACAGTACCACAACCACAAGTTAATGTTCACAGCTTGAGAATAGCCAACAAAATGCCTGAATCCAGCCTCCCAGTTCTATTAATGATTATTATTTAAGATTTCAGAAGCAGTATGTATGATCAAAAGAGAAAATAAAAGCAGGTGACTATGTTATTTAAACTAAAATAATACAAGAAACAACACATGAGATTAAGAGAGACTCAGAATTAAAATCGAATCGACAGACAGTGAACATAACCCATCTGAAAAGTAATAGGTAAAGAGAGAAAAAATAGCAATGATTGGGCATACTTTTCGGTCATTTACAGAATCAGCATGGCCATCTTGTGCATAGTATGCCAAAAACAAGTTTCCAATAAAAGCTCCAACATCAAAACCCATGGGACCATAAAATGCAAATTCTGGATCAATAACCTGAGTTGAATCAGGAGTAACCATAACAGAACTAGTGTGGAGATCTCCATGTATTAGTGCTTGTGCCCTTTCACAAAATCTGTAAAAGAAAGACAATTATTTACCTTGAACTAATTGAAATATATTCTGAAGCAAATAATATGTAAAGATAAAAACAATACTTGGATTTCAATTCAGCAATTTCAACTTTCAAAATATTATCCTCTCTGACAGCCTCAGCATCCAGATCAAGGAAAGGAGAAGTCCATCGGTTATATTGAGATATTTTGTAAGGGTCAGAGAAAACAACCTGTTCAGTTAGCCTGCATAACTCATTCCCACAGTATTTGGCAACTGCATAGAGCATTTAAAGTGTGCATGTTGGGAACTATTCTTGAAGGTTAGAGATGATATAGCAATAATGGGAAATTCTAGACATAACCAATAAATTAAGCAAACCAACTAACGTTAAATGAGGGGAAGAAGTACTTGCCAGCACGTTTGTGCTCAGTGGTGGTAAGATACAAAAGGGATGTGTAGAAAAGAGTCCTGGCCATATAATCAGAGATGTGTTCTGCTAGATGGGGGTACTCATTTCCAGCAATTAATCCTTTTCTCAGGATGTGATGTGGAGGCTCCAGGTATCTCATACCAATCAAGGACATTGTACGGTCAAAATGATAAACTTCAGGAACATGTTGCGGGCATAATCGGCTGTGTTCTTTAAGCGTGAGAGCCTCAAAATATGCTCTTTCCCTATTCATGGGCCATGATTCTCCAATCAAACGCATATAAGGAAGTGCCTACAGTTAAACACAAAATAAATAAATAAATAATAAATTCAGACCAAGCCTAGACCACTCCATCTTCATTGCAAAGATTCTAACCAGAGCAGCTAAATTTATCTACTATCCAATTAGTAATCACATTCAAACTCGAAGGGAAAAAAAATGGAGGATAGTCCAAAGGTTGCCAATCCATATCTAATCTACTCACAAATTTTACTCTTTTCCATTGAAAAACTCAAAAAAGAGTCGAGCTTTAAAATTCTTCTCATTTCCTACCTTCTCCCTTTAGAGTTTAGACCACTCTCTCTCCACTGCGGTACTAGCCGTAGCTAAAGCAGCAAAATTTATCTAGTTTTCAGTGAGTAATCACATTCAAATTTGAAATAAACAGGTGGGTTGTCCAAACAATGCTGACCCTTATCTAATATAATCGCAAATTTTACTCTGTTCAGTGATAAAACTACAAAAGATTCAAGCTTTAGAATTCTTCTCACTTCTTACATTCATCTATTAGACTATTCTATCTCCATTGTAGTGGTTTTGGAATAAACAGGAGGATAGTCCGAACACTGCTAAGTGCTAACCCATATCTAAATATAATTACAATTTCACTCTTTTCATTGAAATACTCAAAAAATATTCAAGCTTTAAGGTCATTTATCATTTTTTTTTTGTGTGAATTAAGGTCATTTATCATTTTTTATCACATAAAACTGAAAACCGAATCCCAAAGTTACCTGCTTGATGACAAAGGAACCATCTGAGCCAACAACAATGTAAACAAAATTGAGATTCCCATCCCCAACTTCTTTGATCTTCAAGTCATAGAGCTTGTTGCCAATCTTGTTGGATAAAGCAGGAGTAGCCTTGATGTACTCTATCAAAGATTTCTCGTCAAGCGGCCTGAACTGTGAAAACGCCATACTCAGCAGCGGATATGGTGTCAACGGCAGCAGAATTGAGCAGGGAAATGGATGATTAAAGTGAGCAATGCGAGGATAAGAGTTAGGACTATTGACTTTGACCGTTTGAAAGAAGGCGCGCCCCGCGCTGGACCAATTAGCGAGAAATGCTGGCAAGACTTTTGAGGAACCTGCCGCGATTCATTGAACCTGGTCGATTTGTAAGCAAGAATATGGATTTCTCAACAGCTTAATAATGCAGCAGCATTTTAATTTATAACAACAGAACCACTATTAACACTTTCTCTCATTCACTTCTCAGCAATAAAAATGCTATTAATTTTTATAATAAAAATTAACATTTAAAAAAAAATAAAGAAATACATATTTTTTTAAATTAAAAATATATAAAAAAGTATGGGTTGCATTTCCCCTTATTATAAATTTTTTAAAGTATATTATTAAAATATTATTAATAATTTAACATATTAACATAATTATTTATTTGAGTGTCAATAGAATTGCATTATAATCATGTGTGAGAGTTAGATTCTAATAACATATCATATAATGTGATTTAGGAATAATCAAATATTTAGTATAATATACCTTAAATTATAACGATCAAACATACTAATTAATTATAAACTGAATAGTTTTAATAGAGTTAATTACGATTAAGTACTTGTAAAAATGTATGAAACATAATTACTGTTTAACTTAAGTGATACTTTAAGAGGGTGATTATTGGTTTCGAGCCCTTCCATTAACAATATTTTTTCTGAAACATTTGCTTTAAAAAATAAAAAAAAAAGTATAAAATATTAATTTATGTTGGATCGATTAGTTTTGAAAGATATTTTTTTTTAAATAATTTTTGTGAAAATTTTCATTTTCGGCCAATTTATTTCATTTGATAATTAATACGTTTTTCATTTTTTCAAATTATTTGTCCTAACCTATCATGAATTTAGTCCTATTATACAACCATCTATTTAAATTAAATGTCAAAGTTTTTTTATTCACAAATAATCTGTTGCTGATTATAATAAACTTCCAATAACTAGTTGTTAAGATTATTAGATTATGTTTGGTAATATAAAACTATATTATAATCTAATTTAATCATGAATTTAAATTATTTATGTATTTAATAAAATTGATTATTTGAAAAAAATATATATTATTATCTCTCCGAAAAAGCTAGTTGAACTAGCATTACTTTAAAAATTAGTAGATTATAATTTTTTTTATTATATAATTTTATCCTTATTTTTTCCGTTATTTTATGTTGAGATATCTTAAAGAATTATATATATATAAACTAGTAAATTATAATTTTTTTTCTATTATACCCTTTCTTTTTTCGCCAAATGATAGATTTTACTCTTGTTTTTTTCTTTTATTTTGGGTTGAATTAACTCATAGAATTATATATATAATTTTCTAAAATTTTAATTATATCTCTCCGTTAGTTATTTTCATTTAAATTAACAGTTTTCATTTTTATTGATGAATTTTTTCTCAATAATCCATCCCTATTAAATTTTAATTTAAATAATATTTTTTATTTTTAATTAAATTTTGAATTTGAAATTTTATTTATTTTAATATTGTATTTGATATTTTATTTTAGTAATAATTTTTAATTTATTTTCTTAAAATTATAATGTATAATTATAATAAATTAATTAATATTTCAATTTTTTAAAATAACAATTGCAAAACCTTAAAACGACAATTCGTCTAACAATGTTGCTTGTACTAATAAATTATCACCAACTTCATGAAATTATGAATATAATCAATCTTTAAACATATTTTGAATCATAATAATTTTATTATAATTATAATATAAAAATTATAAGCTAGTCATAATAAATTAAATAAATATACATGAATAAAATATAAAATAAAATAATAATTCCAATTAAAATTCAAAAAATATCTTTCAATTGTAAATTGTAATAAAAATTAATAGATTTGTGAGGAAAAAATCTATTACAAAATAAAAATAACCATTAATTTGTATAGAAAAATTAATGAAAAAGCCTAACTAAAATTTTAGAATAGATATTAAAAAAATATTAGAGATTAAATTGAAAAAAAAATTAAATATTAGATATTTATTCTAATTACCCCTTAAAAATATAAATAAAATTATAGCCCAACTAACATTCAAATGTGTATTAAACGCGCTTCCTAAAGCAGATGGTAGAAGCTCCTGAATTAACATATACCATTATTTCCATACCGGAAAAAGATGTAAATTCCAAAATCCTAATCCACAGTTCTTATGCTGGTGGCTTTGGCCCAGCGCCACAGCCACTTCTTCGCGCCAATTCAATCCCGTCCACATCCCAGTATAAGGAGATGATACCGCCCATCATTTCTGCAATAATCCTCTGTCTCTCCATTTCCATAGCCTCCGGCCAGTTCACCGCCAGAGAAACCAATCTCCGGCACCGATCGCCTGGACAGACCTTGTGTAGTCAGCTCATCGAACCCGCCGGTTATCCTTGCACCGAATACACAGTATAATTTTTAATTTTTATCAATAATTCCTTCCTTTATTTTTTTTATCTTAATCTCTCAAGTGCAGTTTCTGAGAGTACTGCAATTCAGCAAAATTTTGGTTTGATTTCCGGGAAATTTTACAAAGTTCGATTTTCTTTTTGATCGAAAGAGTAAAGCAAATGCTGGGCATGTAATTAGATTGCTTTTTATTTCAATTAGTGGAAAAAAATTCTGTAGATTTTACTCGTTTTATTTAGTGGCTTAAAGATTTTGTTTTAATGATTAGGTTTTGCGTTACTAATTAGGCCTAAAGGTTTTTTTTTTTGTGTTTTTTTTCCAGATACAGACAAAGGATGGTTATTTACTTGCTCTTCAACGCGTCTCATCACATAATGGGGATCTAAGGCTGCAACGTGGCCCTCCTATTTTACTTCAGCATGGACTCTTTATGGTTGAATTCCCCATAATTCTGCTTACTACTCTTTATACTTATTATGGTTAATTCTTGATAAACTTTGATTTTTGTGTATATGTTATTAAACTTAATGGTTTGCCTACATGTGGGTTGAACTTGGATTACGTTTTTAACAATCTGTCTTTATACTTGCTGTGATTTGACCTGATAGGATCTATGTTACTCTCACGCTTTATTTCTTAACAAGTACCTATACTTTTCGGATATGACATTGGTATAAGTATTAAATTCTTATAAGATATTTTCCTTTAAAAGTAGTTACTCATAATTCCCGTTTCATTTAAATTATAGGTACAGATCAAATGTACTTGAAAGAAATTTTTTTTGTAGAGTTAGAATAATTATCTCTTAATGATCCACATTTTGAGATTATGATTTGTGATAGTGACAAAAATTAATATAGATTATATGACAAACTTAGGCTGATTTACAATTATAATGGATTTAAAATTATCATTTTATTGTTTGTTTGTGGTTTGAATTTTAGACTTTAAATTTATAATTTAAAATATTTTATCCAATTTTATTTTATTAGCAATTTAATATTATAATTTGATTTATCTTTTAACTTAAATTGTTATATATAAAAATTAAAATATTTACATTTATATATATATATATAGGCGTATCCCCGTATCTTAATTTTGGGTACTTTTTAGCCGTACTCACATATTCTAAATTTTAAAAAATAAGAAATAGTACTTCTAGATATGTACTCATGTCGGGTATCCGTACCCGAGTCCAAGCAACATAAAATATATATATAGTATTAAGGTTGTAATCATTTCTTTGAGAAAAAGGGTTGGTTGCAAAGGTCGATATCACATTACCCCCTTTCCCTACAATTAAGCATAACTGTGAGTGTAAACCCCTTCTGTTTTCTCTGGTACTTCTCAGGAAAATGCTTTTTGGTTAAATTACTTTTTACAGCTTTCCTGACCGGTAAGTGATGGATTATATGTGAATGAGTTAATTCTGTACATTTTGTTTAAATTAAGAAAAGTTTCTGGTTATAATTAGAAAATTTTGAATGGTGGTGCTTGCGTTTTTCTTAACAAAATGTATAATAGGGATTAATCTTGTAACATAATATCTTTGAAAGGAGAAATATGTTTTGTTGTTCGTACTTATAGGATAGCGTTCAACTTCAGGATTGGCTGATCTCGATAAGGTTGTCCAATTTTAATATGCTAACAGGCAGGTGATGCATGGTTTTTGGACTCTCCGGAGCAGTCCTTAGGCTACATCCTCGCAGATCAGGGTTTTGATGTATGGGTTGGAAATGTGCGAGGGACATTTTGGAGTTATGGCCATGTATCTTTGTCAGAGAAAGACAAGGTAGATGAAATCTATAAAATATGCTATCTGCTTTTGTTATGAGCGTATATTTCTCTCTCTGCTTCTGTTCTTTGAGTTATTCTGTGGTTGGTTTGTGCTTTTAGTGTAAAGCCTGATATGAATGCAAAAGACTGTAAATATTGTTCTTCCCATGTTTGTATGCTTACTATTTTCCACACTTTAGTTATCATTCAGAAATCCCATCTCTTTCAGGAATTTTGGGACTGGAGCTGGCAGGAATTGGCTCTGTATGATCTTGCTGAAATGATACACCACGTGTATTCAGCAACAAACTCCAAGATTTTTATTGTTGGACATTCACAGGTATAACTAATGTCAGTTGCATCTTACTGTGTATTGTTTTGCTCGTTGTCCTAGTATGCACTTATTGACTTTATTTACAGGGAACAATCATGTCTCTGGCAGCTTTCACTCGGTCAAACATAGTGGAAATGGTTGAAGCTGCTGCTCTTCTGTGTCCAATATCATACATGGAACATATAAGTGCACCACTGGTACTTAGAATGGTTAGCATGCATCTTGATCAGGTAATTTTATCTTCATTACTTTCCATGGGTGTTCTTGGTGACGCAATGACTTCACCACTTCTATTTTCCACAGGTGGTTCTGGTCATGGGCATACATCAACTGAACTTTAGAAGGTTTTATTATGCTTCCCCCCTTACACTTGTTGCCTGTTTTTGCTCAAGCTGTCTGAATTTTAATGATATACTCATTCTTTTTGTTGTATTTTTTCCACAGTGAGATCTTAGTTAACCTTCTCAATTCAGTATGTGATGGTCATGTAGAATGCGATGACTTGCTAACTTCCATAACAGGTCTTTTCTCTCTCTCTTCACAATGTTCAATTTTTTTGCTAGCCAAAATTTCTTCTCGATTTTGCCTGTAAGCACTATTGGTGAGCAAAGCACCATATCTTGGATCTTTATTTAACCGGTTCAATTGTCTAATTTAAAAGCACTATTGATATAAAGCATGTTCTAGTGTTGAACAGTGTTTTTCAATTTGGCAACTGTGAAAGACGATTTTGGAGACAACCGCTTCTAAATTTTACCAGATTGCTAACTGTATTGTAGTGCTTTCTGAAGTATCTATTTTTAAGGGTCTTGATGTTCTCTGACTAAAAGTGGTTTTTGTGAATCCAAACTGGGCCTGCGGGATAAGAATCTATGCACTCCTATCGTTCTATTTTGATAGGCTTACTTTCTTTTTTTTAATCTATCCCAGAAAGATAGTTCACTTTCCATCTTAAAAATATAGTTATGTACTAATTCTCTATATATCACTATTTTTAATGTGCCTTATTATCAACAAATATAAGTTATTTTCTTAATGTTTCAATAATGTCCCTAGTTAATGGAACGTTTATTAGGCAAAATGCATATATTTAACCATATTAACTACATTTCTTAATCTATGTGGAAATACAAACAAGCCTATCAAAATGAGATAGTGGGAGTATTAAATATTGAGACTCTAGAAGCTCACTTCAACTACCCCCTTGTTAATTATTTTTGCAGGACTATGCACTTAATTTGCTGCATGTGTTCCGCATGCAACTTGGCATCCCTCTTATGCAGTCATCTACCTTTAACAAACATCTCGATTGAAATGTATAGTTGGTTCCTCAAAGGAAATCCTTAACAGGCCTTTTCTTGGCCAGAATGATGAGAAAGGACCATGTATCTTTCTCTCTGTCTCCTTTTTGTAGGAATAGTGAGATCCAACAAAAGTGATAGAATTCAGTCCTCTCTTTATTCATGAGCATACTGCATTTCACTTTTGGAGCTCTGGAGATTTTTGAGTCAGTTACCGTTCACATTACATGTGTTCTTTGAGTAAAGACGCCAAAATGCAATTATACTGAAATGTTTGTGTTTGACTTGATTAAATATTTTTCTGATTGGATAGCTAAAATAACAAGTATATGGTACCTTAAGCTTCTTGTAGCGACTAGGGAATCCCTGCCTAGTTTTACCAAGTATGAACATCTAAATTGTAGATGTGTTTAAGGGTAAGAGTAAAATGAAGAGGCAAAGAAAAAAGATCTCTAAATGTAAGTATGTATTTTGCTTAGCATTGGTAGAGAGAGTAGATCAAATAAAGGTATTATTGTGCCATATTTTAAATGTTGATATATATGTGCAGTTTTTCCTTTCTAAAGGAGTAAATTTATAACCTTGCAGGGAAGAATTGTTGCCTTAACAGCACACGTGTAGACTTATTTTTGGAATACGGACCTCACCCATCATCTGCGAAAAATTTGCGTCATCTTTTCCAAAGTATGGTCCATGGGCTTTCTTTAATAGTCGTTGATACAAATTCAAATGAAGTTCATCATCTGATTAAGTTCTTAGCTTGGCACCTTGTTTTTACATTCACTCCTATGTTCGATCGAAATAATTCCATTCTAATCTCTCATGTGCTTTTTGACAGTGATTCGTCAGGGTACATTTTCCCAATACGATTATGGAATTTTTAAAAACCTGAAGCTGTATGGTCAGGCCAAACCTCCAGCATTTAATCTTAGTCTAGTACCTAAGTCATTGCCATTATGGATGAGCTACGGAGGCTACGACGCTTTAGCTGATGTGATAGATGTGCAGCACACCCTCAAGGATTTGCAGTCCAAACCTGATTTGCTTTACCTCGAGGACTATGGCCACGTCGATTTTCTCTTGAGCGCGCAAGGAAAGGAGGATGTCTTCAATAACATGATCGGATTTTTCAGGTCAGTGGGGAAGTCGAGCAGTTCATGAATTGACTATTTGTAATTTGTAAGAATTACTGATTCTACGATAGATTCCACAAATTATTTGTGTGGATACATTGTATTTACTATATATGCTTCCTCTCCCTCTTGTATATATGATTACCATTTACCAACAAAGAATATGGTAAAGGAAATAAAAATATTGCACTCATCATATATAATTAGATTTTTAACATAATCTAGTCCTTGTTGATTCTCTCACTTAGAATCCTATGTATGATTTCAATATGTTGAGATTCCAATATTTTCAGGATGACAAACTAATTATGCATTGAAGAAAACAAGAACAGTTAAACATCAATTAACCAGACTACCTTTTGTTATAGATTTTTCTCAAATTTTTCTAACCTAAAAGATAAAATTTTAAATAATTGTAATTTACTTTGGCATTATATTTCACATTTGACCTAATTATTCAATTCTACATAAAAATAAATAAATTTAATCGTAAAATGATTAGTTAAGACTTACTAACCTTATTTTTGCATTACTATTACATGCCAATGATGTTTTCAATCATGCATGTTGACTAGTTATGTAACAGCTTGCTAACTAGTTAGCAGTTAACTAGTTATTCCACCTATGAAATTACATATAATCTGCCATAATTTTCAATTAGTTTGAAAAAAAAACTTATTAAATTTGAGAAATTTCACAAAGTTGCTGCGGAAAATGAAAAAGATCAAAATCCTAATACCACGAATTAACCAAGTTCTTAAGCAGGAGAATAAAGCCTAAGGATTCACACGCAATATATAATTATTGTACTAGTATTAATTATTCAATCGTATCCAATCCAGTTTTGGGAAAAAGGAGAGAACAATGTTTAACATTTCCACCATAATCTTCTCTCTCTTCATCTTTCTAACCTCCAAACAATTTTCTGCCGGCCAAATCAATATTCTCCAGCGCCGATTATCTGGAGAGACCGTGTGCAGTAAAATCGTTCAACCCGCCGGTTACCCTTGCATATGATATAACGTAATCTTTCTTTCATTCTAATTCCTTGTTTTATAAGCTTATAAGCACTTTATATATATACAGGGCTTTTATAATTTATTTTTCTCCATACCAGAAAAAAAAAAAGGAATAATTTTATTTCTTACAGGTCGGGCTTTTTGCTTGATATTTAGGCTATAAATTTTATTTATTTAGGTACAAACGAAGGATGGATATATACTAGCTGTTCAAAGTGTGTCATCAAGTGAAAGAAATCAAAGCATGAAATCGTGGCATCTTTGTGGTGATTATTCCTATCCATCTATCTTACTGCTATTTAATAAGGATACTTCACTATTATATTGAATTGCCGGGGGGCATCTGCCCAACGGTATTAGGGGGCTTTGTCCCCCTTCCGCTTCCCTAAGGTCTCCGTGTTGAGACCTCCAAAGAACCAAAAAAAAACTATTATATAGAAACCTTGAAAAAAATTTGGTTTTTGAAAACAGGCAGGAGATAGTTGGTTTTTGAACTTTAAAGAGGAGTCTTTAGGCTTCATCCTTGCAGATCGATGCGGGCTTTGATGCGTGGGTTGCAAATGTGCGAGGGACAAGTTGGGGTGGGCATAAATCTTTGTCACCATAAGACAAGGTAGATAATTTTACGAAAATTTCTTGCTTAAATCATTATTTATTTACAAATAAAAAATTTAATTTTTACTATATAAAAACGAACTTAATTATAAAAATTATTTCATTACACGAGCCATAACTAATTGTTAATTTAGACCAATGAGAGAAGATAAATTTTTTTCTAAATCCTGTTTGGAGTAATACTACTCGGAAATTCTATTTCTTTCAGGAATTTTGGAACTGGAGCTGGCCGGAATTGGCTCTGTATACAACACGTATATTCGACAACAAACTCCAAAATTTTTATTGTTGGACATTCACAGGTATATATCTAGCTCATATTTGCCTTTTTTTTCCTAGTTTCTTTTATATTGTTCTTCAATTATGGGAAAATTTTTTATCATATACCCAAAAATTTCTTATTTGGATTTCATTTATAATGAATCAAATTAATGATAATTCAATGCCATTTAAAAAATTTCACTTAGACTGGCAAAATATTGCTATATATGTTATATGTGGAAACTAGAGACACTAATAAGTTATGACAAGATTCTGAATTTTACAAGCAGACAATGTAAAAATTTACGTCAAAGATTATGATAAAGAATATATTTAATTAATATAAATTTTTTTACTCTGTGATGAATTTTTCACATTGTCTAGATTTTAATATGAACTTACTTAATTGAATATATTTACGGGGTACACTAACGACTATATGACAGCTCTAACTCAGCCAAATATAGCAGAAATGGTTGAATCTGCTGCGCTTCTATGTCCAATATCATGCCTTAATCATATGAATGCTGTGCTGCACAAAAAATTGTTAGCTTCCATTTTGATGAGGTATATTTTCTTTGTTTGCTGTTATATACATTGCAATATCTTTCCAGTTCTATTTTCTCCATTAATAATATATATATATATATATATATATATATATATATATATATATATATATATATATATATATATATATATATATAAATTTGATTTTCTCAATGTTTTTTTTTTTCTCTATTTACAATTTTGTTACAGATCATTTCGGCCATGGGCCTAAATAAGTTTGAATTGAAATGTTTTATATTCTGCTACTCACTTTCGTTTGTATATTTTTCTTTTTCTTCCAAAGTTCTGCTAAAAATTGTATATATAATTTTTCATGATTTGTCAACAGGAACTTCATACTTAAGCTTGGGATCTCCTTATGTAATGTTGATTCACACTGCATTACTTGCTTGATTCCCTAACAGGGTCCCTCTTTACATATTGTTTAATTTTCGATTATTAAATTGGAAAATTTTTATTTAGATAAAGTATATGTGTCTATTTATGAACCGAGCCAAATAATTATTATCTAATATAGTACATATATATATGTATGCTGAAATTTAAAATTTTATATCATTGCAGGGGGAAATAGTCACCTTAGCAGCTCAAGAATGAATTTTTATTTTGGACAGACACAACCAACATCAGTCAAAAACCTGCGCCATTATTTCCAGAGTATGGGCAATGAACTTCCTCTTATACTAATTTCATCCTGATTGAGTTTGGAATTTCATTTTTACTATAACTATTATGCAATGTCATTGAAATCGGACTAGACCCGATCTCCATGAACCAATTCAATAATACTCTTGTGATTCAATTAGCTTATGATGAATTTGTTTTAGGTAATAATATTGTTCGACTGAAATATATATAATCGAAGTGTTTGATGTGCAGTTTTATTAAATGGTGACAGTGATTCACGAGGGAACAATTACAAAGTTCGAATATGGAATTTCCGAGAACCTGAAGGTGTATGGAGAGGAGAAACCCGGCCCCAGCATTTAATCTTAGCGTAATACTGAAGTCATTGCCATTATGGATGGTTTACGGGGAAACTGATGCAATAGCAGATGTCACTGATAATTGCTTTATTTAAAGGATTATGGCCATCTTGACTTCTTGTGGAGCATACATGGAAAAGAGGATGTTTTCAACCACATTATTGGATTCTTTAGGTCACTTGGGAAGTCTTCTTGAATTCTTCATTCATAAAATCAGCCACTCAATCAGAACCTGCAAGAACAATAAGTAGAGGATAGAAATGAGAACGGGAATCCGGCATATGCCATCTCAGATGATTAATTCAGTTTAGTAGATAAAAACTTCTGTAATATTTTGGCAAGCAATATATATGTGCACATATTTACCTCTTATGCATATAAAATCAGTTGCTTGTTTCCGAACTCCATATTTGCTTTGAGCAATCTTCATTGGTTTTTTCATTTTTCTTTCTTAATCCAAGTGGAGCACATTAATTCCGAGTAGGTAGGTGCACCACAATGATAATCTGCAAATCTTGAAATCCCATTTTGTTGTCTTCAGTTGAATCGGATCATCAAGATGTCCAAAACAAGTGATTTATAATTTGGTCTTAGGATTGTACGAAAGGGAAAATTTTTATTTTGACCCATCTATGTCTATATTTTTATTCATATGGACTGAGCTAATAACCTATTGTTATGTAAAAAAAAAATTGTAATCAAATCCACGTTTATAAAGTAAGAACTCTAGTTTTTTAGATATCAAGATACTAAATCATTTAATAGTTCAATAATTGGATTATCCTACATTGGTTAGTTTTAACTTCAATTTGAAAAACAATAATTTGAAGGGGAGGGCGAACTCACTCATAGCAACATCTTCTTCAATAATAAAGTACTTTGCTCAAGTCTTCTTCTCCCCCCCTATCGGCTTCTTCTCCTACACCCTAACCTACTCGCTAACTCGAGTCCCGGAAATTTTTTCTCAAAAGATCTTCAAATTAAACGACCAGGTAAAGTTTTTTACGTTTTTGATTCCGATTGATCATGCGACTAGCTAAAAGGTAGGAACGGCATCGGTCTTTATCCCAAAATGGTACACAAGTGAGTTCGATTCTTAAGATATTGAGAGGGGGAAATGAGAGATATTTTGTTCCACCACAGAAAATTATTTGGTTCTCGCATCCAACTGGCGGGTCACCCGTACAGAGGTAACTCTTGTGCGGTGGGGCCTATTATGGGTCCTATTTATAATTTATAATGGTTTGGACAATTTTTTCCCAAACTTCAAGATCTACTTACTTATATCATTTAATGATTTAATAATTCAATTTTTTTTTATATGCTGATTCTGACATACAAATTAATCATTATACCTTTGACAAATGACCCATTAAGTGTATATCGTTTGTGCAAAATTTGAAAACATGAAGTTAGCTAGCTAATGGAACAGTGGTTTTGTCCCACTGGTAAACTCTCCATATATATGCAGTAGAGCTCGAAAGACTCGAATTCGACTCTTCCCATCAACCTGTAATCACGTCGAAAAATATAGGTCAGCTATAGCTGATAGTCATACTTTAGGCTGAACTACTTGAAATTGACATTTCACTCAAATTCTATGCTACACACAATTAATTAGTCTCAATCTTTCTCTCTTCCTTCTTCTCTAGCTAGCCATTGAACAAGAAAGCCAATAAAATGATGCTAAGTACTTGGTTAATGTGTTCAAGCTTAGCTAGTGTAAGAATGTGAGAGGAATGTTATGATGAAGCTGAGAAACGTTTCTGTTGGGCCTAAGGGTGCAGAGTTGAAGCAGAATGCTTCGAAATGGAAGGAAGCGGTGGCTGAGGATATAATACAGTTTTTTTTTTTTTTTATGAAAATGTAGAATTGGAGGAGCCCACAAGGCCATAAGCAGTGGCAATGTAGAGAAGTAGTTCAATTTCTATTGAAAATTTATAGAGAACTTTTACATTTCAAATGAAAAAAAAAAATGGAAGCTTATTAACTTGAATTTAGCTTCTTCTTTTTTTTCACTATTATTTGAGATGTAGTTGATAATATACCTGATAATTAATTTAAAGCCATATTAATATATGAAATTAAAAAAATAAAAATTCTATAAATAGGGGGATCTTGCTGATGATAAAATAACTTCCACCATATTCTTAAAAATTAATTTTTATATTATCGTTTAGCTCAATTAAGCATTGGATGCGCCAAATTTCGGTCCCGACAATTCCAACCTTTGTTCGGTGATTTTATCAATCTCAATTTGACTTCTGACTTCTAAGTTGCTGAAGCTAAAATACTGTTACGTTTCAATATGCATTTTGTATTTTTGTTATGTAATAATTTTGTCTGCGTTCACAATGTTAAGCAAAAAAAACGGATGAGAATTCGCTTCAGACAATAAAATAAAACAGACGAGAATACATATAGTATAAATAAAAAAATTTATGAGTATTTCAATTTAATGAGTTGAATTGTCTCAATAAATTTACTAATGTGTTAGACTAAGCAGAGTACATTAAGAATAGGTATGCACTGGATTCAAGAAAATTAAGAAAAATGCATATTTTAGCTTTTAAATTCATTTATTAATTTGTTGTATATATTGAGTGACCTAAATTTGTAGTTTGTGTTCTATTTGTACTACATTTATTCTTTGAAAATATGCAATTTTTTTATGGCCTTACACGTTACTTGTGCACATTCAATATTTATCTATCAAATAAATCCTCATTAAAATAAAACTTAGAATTTCAGAGAGACTCTGAATTAATTAAGAATAATTTTGACAAATTAAGATCATCTTTTTTATTAACTAATCAATATTATATATATCGATATCGAGAGAGAGACCTATTTGTGGCATATCTGACAGCTTTATATCTTTTGAACAAACGAATGTTTGATTAACATAGTTGAATTGTAAGTAAGAAAGTGAGATGTGTCTGAAAATTTTGCTACGGCCGAAAGCAACTTTTGCATATGTGCTGTGTTTTTTTGTATTTTTCTTCTTGAATAGATAAGGACACTTTCATGTCTTCTTTTGAAGAAATTAATCATTAGGTACAACCACAATAATTAACTGTCATTCTACATGAGGTTCATTAACGCCCAATGCACAGATGATATGAATTACCCATTTATCATACAAAAGTAGAACTGCAGATGTGCACAAGACTATGTTAATTTCATAATTTTTCTAGCTCAAAGAAGAAGGCATTCGAACTCGGATGAGGAGTAGTTTCAAATAGAAGTCAAGTAAACTGAAAAAAGTTAGCCCAGGGGCAAGATTATGAAATATCATGTGATGTGCACTTGTACTACATATTCTTACAAATTTACTTGCTAATAAAGACCATTGCTAGCTTGTTCCTTGATGCATTAATTAAATATGCATGTTCTGCCTCAATGTTCGGAAAATTCTTACTTTCATCCTGTCATCATCCGTATTTACTAATTAATCAAAACTCATTAAACTTATTACTACTGAAAAAAATACTTAATCCATTTTTTTCAAAAAATGATCTGTTTTATTTTCACACAAATTAAAAAATTAGTTAATATATAGAATGGACTCTTTTTTTTTTTCAGTGCACTTATGGGTAGTATTTCCATTTTTTTTTTTTGGATATGAAGAATTGAAAATGGAAAAATAAATCGATCGAAACCTTATTCCTAAAAGCTTGAAGGGATAAATTAACTAGCTAATGAAGGCAATACCTAGAGATTGGAGTGAGTTTCATTAAGCATATTTATAATATTCATCTTGTCTTGGTATAAGCCAGCTGATCATATATTAATTAATTAATTAATTAATTACTTTTATTCGTATTTATTTATTGAAATTTCTTATCTCAAATTAAAACACGAAAAAATTGGGATGTGAAACAAAACTAATTAATTAGATAGCAATTAACAATCACCATACAATTGGATGATACCCAAACCCAATACATTAATTATTCCAGGAAACTGTTTTTTTTTTTCTTGTCTCCTCTTTTTTCATTTTCTGTTTCCTAGAAATTAAAAAAACCAAAAATAAAATTATTAAACACCCGCACACAAACTTCACTTATTGAATAATTGGACAGAACCTTCGACATTTCAAGCAGCTGATGTCTCCACCGGTACCAACTTTTCTAGATTTCCATTGCTTGCGGGCTCCTTCACCAATTCTACATTTCCATTCACACTCTTTGACTTGTTAGCTATCTCCACACTTCTCCTCCTCACCTCGTCCACAAAATATTGTATGTTCCTGTCGGAGGAGCCACCCTCAGCCACCGCAGCCTCCGCTGCTTCCTTCCACTTCAACGCATTCTGCCTCAACTCCGTCGCCTTAGGCCCCACAGTAGCCTCCAGCAAGCATTTCTCAACCTCATCGCGAGTGATCAACTTGTTCTCAGCCTCTCCTCTGCACATTCTTACACCAACCTTAAACACATCAACTAAGTACTTAGCATCAGTCACTTGATCCCCCCACTGAGGGAAGCACACCACCGGCATCCCAGATGAAAGAGCTTCCATTGTTGAGTTCCATCCGCAGTGAGTCACAAAGCAAGCAGTTGATTGGTGAGCTAAGACCTTTTCTTGCGGACTCCATTGAACAATTTTGCCCTTATCTCCAGCTTTCTCCAAGAACCCTTCAGGCAAGTGGAGGACTTCATAGCCCGAATCCTTATGAGGAGGCTTCATCACCCACAAGAAATTAACCCCAGAATTCAACAGCCCATAAGCAATTTCGTCCCACTGATCTTGCTTCAAGTACACCACGCTGCCAAATGAAACGTAAACCACCGAGGACGGCGGCTTGCTGTCGAGCCAATCCAGGCAATCATCGGCCTTCATTATGTCACCGCGGACGGCAGAGTTGGGTACTTTTGGGTTCTTGAACAGAGGACCAACTGTCTTGATCGGGCAGAGCTTGGACACGTACTCTATAATTTCAGGCTCTAACTCTTGGAAAGATTCCATCAGGATACATAAGGGCTTGTCAAGATTCCTGTATTGGCCCAAAATTGCTCTCCTCAAGAAAGGATAAGGAGTTGTGGGATACAAGAAACTAGGGACTTCATCATATTTGAGAAGAGGCATACAGGGCAATTGAACATCAATTTCCATATTTTCCTCGCTGGGGAATGGCACAAGGCCATGACAGTAATGGTAATAAGCTGAGAAACAAGCGCATGATTGAACCCAAAGCATAGCAGAAGGGAGGCCAAGGCTCTCTGCTACATCAGAAACCCATGGAATGAAAGGGTTATTGATTAAGCAAGTAATAGGCTGGCCTTGTTCAGCGTTTCTCTCGATCATCTCAGGGATCAATTTTTTCCCCACAAGCTCAAGCTGAGGGAGATACTGATCAAGGTCTTGCCTTCTAGGCTCATCATCATCCCACCCATCCTCGAAGAACTCGAACCGCATATAGCCATCTCCGACTGGGGTAGGCTCGTCAGAGATGCTGCCAGACTTCCTCATCTGCCTGCCGGTGATCTCAGGTGTAGTGAAAGTCACAAGCAAACCCTTAGAGGCAAGTTTCTTGCCAAGTCTAAGCAAAGGATTCACATGGCCTTGTCCTGGAAAGGAAACAAGAAGGACATGAACAAGAGATTCTGAGCCCATTGTTGTTTCCTTTTCTTAATTAATTTTTTTTTTAGGGAAAAGGAAGAGACTAGAGTTGAGATTAGAAGGAGAAATGCTGAGTAGTAATTGATGGATTGGTGATGAGGATGGAGTAGAAGAATTCAATTTATATATGCTGTGAAAAATGCTAATTTTCAACTTGTTAATCTTAGATATGACTGTTAGATAGCCGTAGCCATTAGCCAACTTACATGTGCATGAAGTATAATTAAGTACCTAATAAGTTAGACAAACATGGTTGGATTCTTCAATAAAATAGATTTTGAATTTTTTTCTACTCAGGAAAAGTTTCGAATTTATTTAGACAGATTTATATGATCCATTAGTCAAATCGTAATGTCTCATCAAGAATTCAATCAGAAAACAAAGGAGACCTCCTCATGAATATTTCCATCGGTTTCTAGCACCTCACCTTGAGCCAAATAAGAGTGTATCTGTTTTGCTTGAGATCGTGACGATGAAGCAAAAACTGCATCTTTAAGATCTTCGAGCCTGAATAAAAATTTAAATAATTATATAATTCAAATATTTTAGTCTTTAATATTAATTACAGATTATTATGAAATGAATATGAATTCAAATCTTAATACACATTGCCTTGCTTTTATAATAAGAATTTTAATCAAGTGAATTATATAAAGTTTGGATGATTTCGGTCCATCCAATCTAAAAAATTTAGAATTTTAGGTCATTTTAGATTTTTTCCAGTTTGCCCCAAAATTTCAAATTGAGCCAAGAATTGTCATCTCTTATTATTATTATTATTATTATTATTATTATTATTATTATTATTATTATTATTATTATTATTATTATTATTATTATTATTATTATTATTATTATTATTATTATTATTATTATTATATTGCACTAAATTTTAAATTGATAATATATTATTCACTATAAAATAATTGTTATATTCTCCTATTATTCTATGATCAACATCATTTATTAGAAGTATATACTCTTGTGTCATTTGTCCTATAATTGTCTTTCATTCAATTTTTTTTTTTCGAAAGCCAAATCAGAAAAGTTAGTTGAACACTTGTAATTCTATTTTTGTATTGTTTGGTATCAGCACTGGACACTAAACTACTTTTAGAATATTATGGTTCTCTTTTTATCAAATGCAATTAGCTAAAATCTAGAGCTAACATGACACAATAATAATATAAGATAAATACTATCTATTAAAGTAGTATAATTATTAGATTTGGGTTGATGTTACACAATTAATTACAAACCGTTTAATATTTAAAATAATATTTTTAGTGGTTTTTGGGTAATAAACTTAATATATATGTATCCTTAAAATTGTTTAATAATTAGATATGATTTTTTTAAATAATTAAATAATATAATGATTTTGATTTATGTGTATAAAAATGATAAATAGCTTAAAATGCAATTTAATATATAATATAACAATAAACATATTAAATAGATCGATCCAATTACGACATGATAATAAAAGGGTTGAGAGCGAATTGAGAAAAATCAACATAAATATTTATTAGATTGACACGACACGCATGAATTGCTATTAGATGGAAATTACATAATTATATAATTTTTTAAATTAACTTTTAATGATATACTATATAAGGTTATTTCAATATAGTTATATTTAAAGCATGTTTATCTAGTTAAGTAAGATATATAATATATGAATAACATTACTCGAATTTGAGATATGAAAGCTATATATTTATTTAATAATTTCACAAATGAAAAAAAAAGGGAAAAATAACTCCATGGCGCTATATTGGTGTACCCATCGGTCTAAGCAATAGCCCTTGTACGATGAAAGTATGTTGAGTTAATCTATGTCATTGACTAAGACATTCCACCTAAAACAATGAATCATAAAAAATAATTATATAAACCTATGATCTGGACAGACCCGTTGAAGTATTTTTAAATTTGATTCCATCTTTAACAATCGAATTCTTATGTTTATGTCCCATTTCTTTAGCAATAAGATCCAACGACTAATAATTCTTATGTTAATAATTATATATGATATTTGTATAAACCATATTTTATTTTCTCAAACTATAATTGTGGTGCGCAGGGAAGCAATCAAATCGGTGTCGAAAATTAAAATTCAAAAGTTGAGCTAAGTCCCATTTTCCGCTAAACGACATCGTTTATGAAGCAGGCCAAATTGTTAAAAGCCGCTGCTATGAAGAGTCCCAGATTGAACCCAATATCAGCCCTTTTTATGACAAAGTCAAAACAAAAAAATAAAAATAAAAAATTCACATGATGAGGAATGGTGGTTTTCCCGACTATTTGGTGAATATTAATATTAGGTGCATTGACAATAAAAAAATAGAAAAAAATACACTAAAGAAATTATGTTGAAATCAATATATATCTAGGCATTTCTTTTGGTATTTTAATTGAAGTGGATTTATATCAATTTTTATTCTTTTTCTTTTGAATGAGGAGAATATTATGAGAATCTCTCCAAAATAGTAAATATTATAAGAAACTTTTTAAGGAAAAAAAAATATTAATAACAACTGAAACATGGAAAGTCCTGTGTCTTAACAAATTAATTGTTCAAAAGGAATGAATGTTAATCTTGAAATGGCATTGAATAGAATAAAGTTAAAACCATGAATATTGGTAGTTAATTTTAATTTCAATTAGAGAGACAAGTGATAAATCTTATACTCCACATAAGTATCCAAAAAAAGGCATATGAGAAAGAGCACATATTTATATTAGGGAATTAAATGGAGTCTAGGAAGTGAACCCATTAAATGTTGCCCACATAACCCCCAAAACTTTTTAGTCCTAATAATTAGATTGCAATTAATATTAAATATTCTGTTCTATTTATTACGGGCCAATAATTTAGAAGCAAATTATAATAATTAATAAAACATATATTGCATATCAAACCCAATATTTTCTGTTTATTATTTTTCCTATTTTATCTTCTTCATTTTTTGAGTGACAACATACTTCTATTTTTTTTTCATGTGTATTATATAGTATTAAAATTAAATGTATGTATCATTATAAAATGATGAATAAGATAACAGATAAAGTAATAAGAAGAAGTTAGTTAATCAAAAAATAAGTTGATTAATAAATATTTTTCTTCTCAATAATCTTTTCCAGTTTTTTACTGGTTGAGCAGCTTATAAGAGAATGTATCACCCACGAGATTGAATTCTTTTAAATAAAAAAATGTATATCCCATTTTAAAAATTCATTATTTAAAAAATCTGAGAAATATTTATAAAAGTAAAATTCGATGAAAATTAAATACGGTGTTTTTCTCCTCCTCGTACCTTTAATTTCACAGAAAAAAATTTATTTGAATTTAATTCATATTTTTATTTATTTATTGAATGAATAGTTTATTAATATTAAAAAATTTATAACCACTTTTGTATGGTTATATATCTGTTATAAGTTCATTCTGTAAACAAAATTATAAATAGAATTTAGATGAGTATATCCCATGCACTTATATAAAATATAAAAGGAGATGACATTTTAATCTTTTAATTTCTCTCATGTCCATATAGGAAATGTCAAAAGGATAACATTAATAATATTTTTATTTTTTTTCTCGCAAAAAGGAAATCACTATTCACTACTTGTTAACGAGTTCCTTCTTTTTTAAAAAAAAAAATTGTTTTATTTAAAATCAATTTATTATAGATCAAACTAAGAATAAAATTATATGATATAGGAGAAACTTTACTTATGTTTTCAATTTCACAATTTGCTTGATCAACCAATTTCACTGTATGTTTGACAAATCATGAATTAGATCCACATAATTATTGTGGATTTCCAGTATATATATATATATATATTCCTCGAGACATATAATGGAGTAAATTATTTAGGGAATATCGATTAATCATGAACACTTGAGAGTCTTCACCTCATCTACAAATGCTTGTATATCCATGTCCGATGAACCACCTTGTGCCACCGCAAGCTCCGAGGCGGCCTTCCATTTCAACGCATTCCGCTTCAACTCTTCTGCCGCAGGGGCTGCGGTTGCCTGAAGCACACATTTCTCAACCTCATCACGAGTAATCAACTTGTTTTCGGCCTCTCCACGGCACATTCTTATACCAACCTTAAACACATCAACTAAGTACTTAGCATCGGTGACTTGATCCCCCCACTGAGGGAAAACCACCACCGGCACCCCGGATGAGAGAGCTTCCATGGTGGAGTTCCACCCACAGTGAGTCACAAAGCAGGCAACCGATGGGTGAGCTAGAACTCTCTCTTGTGGACTCCATTGCACTACTTTCCCCTTATCTCCGGCTTCCTCCAAGAATCCCTCCGGCAAGAAAACAGGCTGAAACCGCGAACCTTTCGGCAGCGGCTTCATGACCCATAAGAAAGAAACACCAGAACTCAATAACCCATAAGCGATTTCATCCCATTGATCTTGCTTTAAGGACACAACACTACCAAAAGAGACATAAACAACAGAAGAAGGTGGCTTTGTGTCAAGCCATTCAATGCAGTCATCGGCCTTCAAGAAATCACCATGGACGCAACTTGAATTTAAAGATTTGGGATCTTTAAACAAAGGACCAACAGGCTTGATAGGGCAAATCTTTGACATATAATCAATAAGATCACCCTCAAGTTGTTGAAAAGATTCCATCAAGATACAGAACGGTTTTTCAAGATTCTTGAACTGACCCAAAATTGCCCTCCTCAAGAAAGGAAAAGGAGTTGAAGGATGCAAGAAGCTAGGCACTTCATCATACTTCAACACCGGCATAAATGGCAACTGAACATCTATTTTAGGATCTTCTTCACTAGGAAAGGGCACAAGGCCATGATAGTAATGGTAATAACAAGAAAAAGAAGCACAAGACTGAACCCAAAGCATAGCAGAAGGAAGACCAATAGACTCAGCTAAATCAGAAACCCAAGGAATGAAAGGGTTGTTGATTAAGCAAGAAATAGGCCTACCCTTTTCTGCATTTGTTTTGATCATTTGAGGAATTGCTTGTTTACCATCAAGCTCGAGCTGGTCTAAGTAGTGGTCGAGGTCTTTTCTTCTAGGATCATCTTCCTCCCATCCTTCTTCGAAGAATTCGAACCGGATAAGGCCATCCCCGACTGGGACAGGCTCGTCAGAGATGTTGCTGTTTGCCTTTCTCATCTGCTTGCCGATGATTTCGGTTGTGGAGAAGGTGACAAGCAAGCCCTTAGAGGCGAGACGTTTTCCAAGTCTTAGTAAAGGGTTTACATGTCCTTGGGCTGGAAAGGAAATAAGAAGGATATGAGCAGGTGAGGATGCTGATATCATTTTCTTTTTCTTCTTCTTTTAATCTTAATTCTCTGGGTTTTGGTTATTGCTAGGAGGAAGATTAAGAAAGAGTGTGGTGAAAGAAATCAATAATCCATGTATTTATACACGGAGTTAATCTTAAAAAAGGGGTAAAATTTTATTTATATAAAATATTTATAAAGTTATAATAGTGAATTATTTGCTCAGTTCTAAAATAGGTACATAAAACTGATAATATATGTATATATGTGTGTGCGTGTGGGAAATTTACAGAAATAAAAAGAATAAATTTCAATTAAAATACCGCTATTATATTTTATTGGATATATATATTGATTGCATAATGAAAGAAATATGCCTAATATATATATATATATATATATATAAATATATATATATATATATATATATATATATATATATATATTGTAATAAAAAAAATATGCCTATAATACAATTGATAGTGAGGAAGTGCAAATCATGCATACGTTCTTCATATTTTGGACTTCAGAAAATTAATGTTTTGGCTGCAAGAAAAGCCATTAGTCAAGGACAAATCGATATAATTAATTAAAATTTTTTATGATTTTGATTTCAGGGTAATTTGTCTACATTAACATTATTATATTTCATTATCATGCCAACACATTTTTCTTTCTTTAGCATAACCAAAGCGAAAGCAATATATTATCTTTACTCAAATTTGATGTCCATAATTTTACTTTGTCCCACTTGGACTTTTTTCTAATTTCTACAAATGAAAGGAACGAAATTGCTTGCTTATAACCTGCAAGTTGCAACACACTGGGAAACAAGATTATGCCTATTATCTTTTCTTACAGAAATTTCCAATATGTGTTTAATATTCCATTTATTTTTTTTAAATCATTTTTCTTCCAATCCTATTAAATCTTGAAAAATACCCTAGAGGAGGTTGAGATTGCAATACTTAAACTAATTAATTTTGCTTGGTTCGATCTTCTATTTTTTTTTTTTATCGGCTCAATACTTAGGTTGAATTAGTTAGCTCGATTGGGCCTTTAGTTCTCTGTTCATCTCACAATAGCTCTCTAGCTTTTAACTGATCAATTCAGTAATTCGGTTCAGCAGCCTTGGCTCAAAACTAACTTATTATCTTAAAGATACAGTTTTTAACAAAGTGATTACTGATTAGCATCATGTTAAGTCATAGCATATGTAGTATTTAATAATTTTAAACACTATTAAAAAATTTAAGGAGGAGAAATATTACTTTCTTTGGGATCTCCAATGAAAATCAATTGATGATCAATTTACATCTAATTACCATAAGAGCTATCAAATTTGAAAACGGAAAGTAATTAATTAATTTACGTATATAACGATTATATTAATTATCTTCAAATGTTTTAGTGGTTGGCTTTCACATCTTTTTCTTTTTCTTTTTTGTCAATGTGAAAATATTTTCTTTTCCAAAATTTTTTAATTTTCAGTTCCTACAAGAAAATTAATTTTTGAGATTTTAGACTTGCTATATTCTTCCCGTTTCAAAAATTTTGACCTACAATTTTGTGTATCATATGGATGGAGAGCTCAGCTCTTTGCATAATTAATTATATATGAAACTATAACAAAAATTCATGATAAATAAGAATTATCAAAAAAAAATAGAGCAAAATGATTATAAAAATAATAATTGTAATTAAATTGGTCTACACACTCGATTTTTGACACATGATACTAGAACCAGTTTTCTAGAAGAAAAGATGGTATGATCCATTAAGAAATAAAGAAATGCATATGTCAATTATTTAAATATTAACTAACAAAAATATTCTTAATTAATGTATTAATTCGTTGAAGATTTTTCTGATTTTACTAGCTTAATTTGATGATATTATTTGGACATTGCTAAAGCAAAAACAAATTAATGCAAGTAAAAGACAATTTAGACACGTCGGAATGTTTGTGTTATGCAAGTCGCATAAGTATATTCAACCTAAAAGATGCGTGTAATTGAGGTAGAGTTAGAGAGTAAATTTTTTTTAGATCAAAGCGTAAATAAAATAAATTATATAATACTCTCCCATTGATTTGGTCATAAATTTAGATGATGTAAGAATTTTTCAAGTAGAAATCATATACACATGATAAATTATATACATATAAATTTAAATATATATTAATTAATAAAGATAAATATAAAATATTATATCATTTGTAATTGATAATTATTAATTTATTATTATTTTAAATTAATTTAAAATTAACTACACTTCAATTATAAATTTTTTATTTTATTTCTTAACCTTTGTACGTAAAATTTTTCTAACACAAAGGATAAAGACAAATGTAATTAGCTGCCACTTCATTAACTAATTCTAGATGCGTATAGTCTCTTCTTCTTTGGCCGTAGTTCATTAAGATTTTAGATTTTTCAAAGTTGTCTTTTTCCTTTCTTTTTACTTACTAATTACCATAAAGAAAAGTACAGTTTATATGTTTTAAAAATTTGTTAAGAATCTAACTCATAATTTTGATCGGCAAAATAAACAACTGATATAATATGTGACTATCAATAAATTTTAATTTGATGATATATATTTTATTATAATTGCCCAATAGTCAGATTGATTTTTTACATATTTATATAATACAAATTAATTAATATATTTAGACCTTTCTAATTAAACTAACATGAAAAGTATTTTATATTAGAATTTAACAATTGAAAGAAAAAAAAACATTTTTCTCATATTTCTTTACAATAAATTTCAAAATAATTTAGAGAATACACTTACTGAAAAGAATATGTGTCCCTAACTCTTCTTGTGAAAAAAGAGAATCCAGGAATCATCATCTAGCCTGTGGTTTTATTATATTAATTCACATGTTTTTTTTTTTTTTTTTGCTTTGATATGAGGAAAATGATGTTTCAATTTTTTTATTCATAGTCACTCACTCGTTAATTTCTCTACAATATCTGCATGTGGCATTGGTATTGCGACATTGCCTACGGTTCAATCTTGTTGTTATTATAATTGGAAATTTTTTGGGTGAATATTCAACCTTCTTCATACGCTAAATTAATAATACATTATAAAAGAATTAAATTTGATTTTATAAATATAAAATTACTGATAAATGCTATTCTTTTTATTAATTGACATACTCATAATTGAAGTTTTTTCCATTAGGTCTAAGTCTTTATGGACCAAATCTAATGAACCCCTACCATATATTTTGCATATACATTATGGTGGCCTTGTAATGGTTATGAATAGTTAAGTACATATTGTTCTTAGAAAAATTATTTCAACATTTAACCTTATATTCATTAAGCAAAAATCAATTTTTTTTTACACATTAATATATCATTGGCTATTTATAAATCTAGTCGGGGTAGGTTTTTTCCAATACTCAGTACAAAGTTTTCTCTTACGGCCAATTAGGCAATTAGATCTCTTCTTCTTTCTTTCTCTCATCTTCTTCCAATCATGGCGTTAGTTAGAGGAGGAAATCAAAATAGAAATTCATGTTTTAATCGAGGCATTCTCAGCTCAAGGTCACAGTAACCCTTTATTTAGACCAGGCAAACATTTGATTTCTAAAGGCCTTCATGTCACACTTGCTCTCCCTGAAATCGCCCACCACCGTATGCTCACTTCTAGTCTTCTTCCACCATCACCTCCGCCCACACCTCAATTTCCCGCGTCCAACTTCTTCTTTTCTTAGTTGACAAGATAAAAATTAGTCGTCTTATGGGAGTTTACTATTATTTATTAGCTCTATTAAGAATATAGCTGTAGTCAAGAATTTCCGTATTACTTCACTCGGAATACCCAACTGAAATATTATCTAGATTTGTGCAAGTAAATTAACTTTTCTTTTCCGAATATGAATTCGATTATAAAAATTATTTTTTAAATATGATAAAATAAAATTTAATTTTGCATATAAAAATTATAATTTTCACTTTGCATTAAGCTTAGAGGTACGTACTATTCCGACTTTTTTTCCAAGCGAGTTTTCAATACATCATGAGAATTTTAATGGTTACGATTCAATTGTTAACTATCATAATTTTTAGTGTAAAATAATATTAAATATTGATAATTATTGTAAAAATAATTAGACACCAATAAATTTATGGATCAAAAATTGTTAACCTTGAGGGGTATTTCCGTCATTTTGATGATAACAAATAATATAGCAATATTGTATTTAACATACTTGTTTTTGTAAGTATATTATACAAGACATGAATTAAAATAGCAAGAATGGAGAATTGGAAGAATAATCCTTGAAAAACAAAATTCAATTAGTAGCATGTTCACTGCCGTGACTCTAGGAGTCACTCCCGTGAAGGAAGCTATCCGTTACCAAAACCAACATTTGAAGTTCACGGCCATGAAGGAAACACAAACCATGAAGTAAGCATTTTGGGTCACCCCCGTGAAGATTTATGCAATTTCATCCAGAGAACTTCACGACCAGAGTCACCACTTGGATCACGGCTGGGAAGATTGTCACGCCCGTGAATTAGTATGTCACGCTCGTGACTCAATATGTCAAAACATTCCAGAGTGCTTCACGACCAAGGTCACCACTTCAGTCACGGCTTGGGAAGAACTGTCACCCCCGTAACAATCATAGTCACGCCCGTGAACAATGAAAGAGAAAAATGTCAGGCGCGATTTTTTGGTTGGTACAACGACTAGTTTCTTATTTAATGCACCCCAACGGCTATATTCAGCCATGGGAGTATAAATGGAAGTCATTTATGCATTAAGGAATAAGAGAATGATAAGAAAAACAAAAGAATAACATATACTTCGAATTTAATTCTTATTACAAGCTATTTGTACTTTGATACTTTGAGAACAAATCTATTCTCTGTAAAAATCTTTTTGCTCCTCATATTTGAGCAATAAATATTTATAAGTGGTTCTCTCTGTAATCTTTACTCAAGTGAGGTTTGGGTAGTTCTGGGTTAAGAGTAGAACACTTGTAAGGGTTGTTTGTGTGAGCCTGTAAAACACAAAGTGTAGGTTGTTTGTATGAGTCTGTAAAACACAAAGTGTAGGTTGTTTGTGCGAGCCTGTAAAACACAAAGTGTAGGTTGTTTGTGTGAGCATGTAAAACACAAAGGAATTGGTTATTGTGTGAGTCATTAAAACACAAGGAATTTCTGGGTTAGGTGTGAGCCATTGTGAGAAACACCATAGTTGGGAGTGAGCTTGTAAAACTCCATTGTAACACTTAGTGTGTTAGTGAAACTCCCAATTGTGATTGGGGAGATGAGTAGGGTTTGTTAACACCCGAACCTCTATAAATCTGTATGTCAAATTTTCTCTATCCTTCCTCAAATTAATTGTTTATTTCCGCACCTTAAAGTTTAATTTTTAAAACTCCAATTCAACCCCCCCTTCTTGGCTTGATATCTGGGCAACAATTGGTATCAGAGCTTTGTCTAGCATCGAAGCCTAAAAAACACTAGTAAAGAGTAAGATATGGCCAGTGAAGGATTCCAGAGTCTCAAACCTTACTTTGATGGAGCAAATTATGCCCATTGGAAGTTTAGAATGGAGACATGCTTGGATAGTGAAGGAATTGAAGTCTGGAATAGTGTACGAAAAGAATGGACACCACCAACCAGAAGAGGAGCTGATGGTGAAGAGGAAATCCTATCAAGAGATGATTGGACAGAGCCCCAAAGAAGAGAAAATTTCAAAAACAAGAAGGCAATGACAATTCTATCAAGCTCATTATCTATTGAAGAATGTGGAAGAATACAACACTACTCAACAGCATATAGTGTGTGGAAGACATTGGAAAACTATCATGAGGGAACTAAGCAAGTCAAATCCAAGAAGATTCAACTTCTAACCTCAGAATATGAGCTCTTCAAGATGAAATCCAATAAGTCAATCACTGACATGACCAACTGTCTTCTATCCATTATAAATGGAATGAGGAAACTTGGGAAGCATATGAGTTTGGAAGATGTAAACAATAAAATCCTGAGAAGTCTTCCTCTTAAAGACTATGATTCAAGAGTTGCTGGCATAGAAGAAGCAGATGAAGATATGAGCATCATGAATACTGATGTGCTGATTGGCAAGCTTCTCACACATGAGATGGCAGTAAAGAGAGATAGAGAGCTTGAAGCAAAGCCAGAGAAAAGAAAACCCTTAGCACTCAAAGCCTCTACTTCAAAATCTCAAGAAGAAAGTGAAGATGATGAAGAAATGAGTGATGATGAAAATGAGGACATCGCTATGCTTTCAAGGAGATTAAAAAGAATCATTGAGAAGAAAATGAACAATTCCAAAAAATTCAGGCAAAGAAACCTCAAACAAACTTCTAATGATACACATAGAAGTAAGGAAGAGGTAAAATGCTATGAATGTGGAAAGAAAGGACATATCAAACCAGAATGTCTAAGGCTCAAGAAGCATAAGAGCAAATACCAACCAGACAATGGGGAGAAAGGTCATAAAGCCACATGGGATGACGAAAGCTCTTCAAGTGAAAAAGATGATAATGAAAGTGAAAAGGTCAACCTATGTTTCATGGCTATTGAGGATCACGTCTCGGACAAAGTAAGATCACTACACTCATACTCTTTCAATAATGATAGCAGTGATAATGATAGTAATAGTGATAGTGATGATGATGATGATGAACAAAGCCTAATATAAGAATTAAATATAGAATTAGAGAAATATAGAACTAAATTTAGTACCTATAGAAATAATATCTCTAATTTGAAAAATAAGATAGATGATTTAGAAAAAGAGAACATAAAGCTTAAATCATCTAATGAATCTCTTCAAAAGTCATTAGATGAATACTCATCAAGACCCTCAACAGCTTCACTGTTAAAAGAAAATAATACTTTGAAAAATGAAGTTGAAGAACTTAGAAATTCCATTTCTAAATTTCACAAGGGTAAAGAGAGCTTATATACTCTCATTGTGTCTCAAAGACCACCTTTAGTTAGACATGGTCTAGGATTTAAGGACACATCATCATCTTCTAACAAAACTGTATTTGTTAAGTCTAGAGAACCTAACATCTCCACAACTGTTAAGAAAGCACCAAGAAATAAGAATGTTAAACCTTCTATACAGAAAAAGAATAATCATGCCTTTATGTATAAGAAGCATGCATATAGAAAAACGCAAATTAATCATGAATGTGCATGTCATTGTTCTCAAAATCAGTCTAATAGAATTATGACATTTAAATATAGTGTAAGACCAAAAAACAAGTTTAGATCTAAACAATGTAATTATTGTATGAAAATGGGTCACATAAATAAACATTGCTGGATAAGGAAGACTCATTGGGAAACTTCATGTGCTAACCCCCAAGGACCCAAACTCATTTGGGTACCTAAATATCATACTTGATTTGTAATTCTATATGTATGCCTCAAGTCCACAATAAACAAAAATGCGTGGCTAGTAGACAGTGGATGCTCAAGGCATATGACGGGAGACAAAGAACTCTTCAATGAAATCAAAAGTATTGATGGAGGTAAAGTTACCTTTGGAAACAATGCAAAGGGTAAGGTAATTGGCATTGGTTCTATTGGTGTTAATGGTACTACTTTTATTAAGGATGTTTTACTTGTTGATGGCTTGAAACATAACTTGTTGAGTGTAAGCCAATTATGTGATAAAGGAAACAAAGTAATCTTCACTTCAAATGAATGTCTTGTAATCTCTATTGATGGTCAAGAAATATTTAAAGGAAATAGAGATATCAATACGTACATAATAAACTTACATGAACTATCTAACCATTCCTCTAAGTGTCTTATGACTACTAGTGATGAATCTTGGTTGTGGCATAGAAGACTTGGTCATGCTAACATGGACTTAATACAAAGTCTCAGCACAGGAGAGCTAGTAAAAGGATTACCAAGAGTTAAATATGAAAAAGGCAAGACATGTGATCTTTGTCAAAGAGGAAAGCAACACAAGTCATCTTTCAAAGCTAAAAACATAGTAAGTACTTCGAAACCTCTTCAACTCCTGCATTTAGACTTGTTTGGACCTACTAGAATTACTAGCTTAGGAGGAAAACATTATGCATTTGTCATCGTAGATGATTACTCTAGATTTACTTGGGTAATTTTCTTAGCTCAAAAGAGTGATGCTTTTGAAAATTTCAAAAACTTTGCTAAAAGAGTTCAAAATGAAAAAGGGTATTGCATTTCAAAAATAAGAAGTGATCATGGAAAATAATTTGAAAATGAAAACTTTGAAAGCTTTTGTATTGAACATGGCATTTCACATAATTTCTCATCTCCTATGACACCTCAACAAAATGGGGTAGTTGAGAGGAAAAATCGAACATTAATTGAAATGGCTAGAACAATGCTTAATGAATATGAATTACCAACTTATTTTTAGGCAGAAGCCACAAACACTGTATGTTATATTTCAAATTGAGTTTTCAAAAGACCTCTTTTAAACAAAACCTCATTTGAGCTATGGAATGGAAGAAAGCCCTTGGTATCATACTTTAGAGTATTTGGATGCAAATGTTTTATATTGAACACCAAGGACAATCTTGGAAAATTCGCCTCTAAGTCTGATGAAGGTATCTTTTTAGGATACTTTACAACCAGCAAAGCATATAGAGTATTTAATAAAAGATCATTAACGTTTGAAGAATCTATGCATGTTGTTTTTAATGAATCTAGTAGACTTGATCTTGTGAAAGGTAGTGCTCTTGATGATGTTGTAGATAATATGGAAAAATTTGTCATTGAAAATGGAAAAGAAGAGAACGGTCAAGAAAATTTACTACCTCAAAATCAAGAACAAATGGAGCAAGAACTTCCAAAAGAATGGAGAATGACGAAAGATCATCCAAAAGAGCAAATAATTGGTGATCTATCAAGGGGAGTAAGTACTAGATCTCATTTCAAGCATTTAGTCACTGACATTGCTTTTATTTCACAATTTAAGCCTAAAAACATTGATGAGTCTCTTAATGATGAAAGTTGGGTAATTGCCATGCAAGAGGAATTCAACCAATTTGAGAGAAATAAGGTATGAAACCTAGTACCTAGACCCAAAAATCATCCAATCATAGGCAGCAAATGGGTATTTAGAAATAAATTAGATGAACAAGGGTTAATAACCAGGAATAAAGCAAGACTAGTTGCAAAAGGATATAATCAGGAAGAAGGTATAGATTATGATGAAACATATGCATCTGTAGCTAGATTAGAAGCTATAAGAATACTCTTAGCATATGCATGTCACATGAATTTCAAACTTTTTCAAATGGATGTGAAAAGTGCATTTCTAAATGGTTATATAGATGAAGAAGTGTATGTAGAACAACCATCAGGTTTTGAAAGCTATGATTTGCCAAATCATGTTTTTAAACTTTCAAAAGCTTTGTATGGTTTAAAACAGGCTTCAAGAGTTTGGTATGAGAGACTAAGTTCTTTTTTATTAGAAAATAGCTTCACAAAGGAAAATGTTGACACTGCACTATTCATCAAAAAACATAAGCATGATATACTTATTGTTCAAATTTATGTTCATGATATAATATTTGGTTCTACTAATGAGCTGCTTTGTCAAGAATTTGCTAAGTGCATGACTAGAGAATTTGAAATGAGCATGATGGGAGAACTTAAGTATTTCCTTGGTCTACAAATAAAGCAAAGCAATGAAGGTATATTCATCAACCAATCCAAATATGCCAAATTAATCAAAAAATTTGGTATGGAAGGAAGCAAAAATGCCAAGACTCCTATAAGCACATCAACAAAATTGGACAAAGATGAAAAGGGTAAGAGCATTAATGAAAAGCTTTATAGAGGTATGATCATATCACTTTTATATATCACTACTTCTAGACCCGATATTATATATAGTGTTTGCTTATGTGCACGATTTCAAGCATGTCCTAAAGAATCTCATCTAAATGTTGTAAAAAGGATTTTAAGATATTTACTTGGAACATTGCATCTAGGTTTATGGTATCATAGGAATTCATCTTTTTATATAATAGGATATTCAGATGCAGATTATGCTGGTAGTTTTTTGGATAGGAAAAGTACTTCAGGTACTTGTCACTTCATTGGAAAATGTTTGGTTTCTTGGTTTAGCAAGAAACAAGTTTCAGTTGCTCTCTCAACTGCTGAAGCTGAATATGTAGCAGTCGGATGTTGTTGTACACAAATTCTTTGGATGAAACAACAACTTAAGGACTATGGTCATGAGATGAACCATATACCTGTAAAATGTGACAACACTAGTGCTATAAATCTTTCAAAGAATCCTATTCAACACTCTAGAAGTAAACATATTGACATTAGACGTCACTTTATTAGAGATCATGTTCAATATGAAGATGTTGAATTAGAATTTGTATGCACAGAAAATCAATTAGCGGATATTTTCACTAAGTCTCTAAATGAGGAAAGATTTAATTTCATTAGAAGAAAACTAGGTATGATTGATGGATTAACCTTATGATTGCAAGAATATGAAATCTTAATTGTTGATCTTAAATCATATCACAAGTTATAAGATAGAAATTTTGATGAGAATTCATGTTTTATGAAGTAGAATCTTTGTTGAAATGATTTAGTCTTGTTGTAGAACTTAATTTCAATTTGATGAAAATTATAGGGGAGTCATGCCCGTGACATATATTCACGCCCGTGACTTAAGTGGCCCAAAGAGGCAGTGTCATTCACGACTTTGGTTCACGACATGATTCACAGCTTCAAGTGGTGAAACTTAGTTTCACGGCTTGATTCATGCCCGTGATAATGAACGTTCATGACCGTGACAATTTTTTCACTCCCGTGAAGCATTACACCCCAAAAATTCACAGAAGCTTTCACACCTTGTGTCACGGCTTGCTTCATAGGCATAAGTAGTGAAATTCAACAGTTCACACCCGTGACGTTAGATTCACCCCCGTGACCTATGATCATTCACACCCGTGATGTTCATTGATCACGCCCGTGAAATTATTCATGCCTTCATTCACGAGTGGAACACTACTTGAGAAAATCGTGAACACGACTATTCACGCCCGTGAAACCTTAAGTCACGCCTGTGAATGTATCGAATATATAAGAAAACAGCCGGTTACAACCTTCATTTCAACTCTCCATCTCCCAAAACTGCTCTCATTTACTCTCATTCATTGAGACATTGAAGATTTCGACCCCAAATACTTGAAATTTCACTATAAATACCACCAAAAGTTCGAATCTTCAGCAGAAATCATACATTTCTAAGGTTTTTCATCAAATTTTCTGTCAAAAATTTTCTTCAACTCCATCAACAACTAATTTCTTCAAATATGGAGTCTGCCTCTTCTAAGGGAAAAAGAAAAAAGTCTCATGCACCTAAGAGGTATTCAGATTACCTCATGAACATCATTCCATAAAGTTGTCATCATCGGTATGCGACTTTGAAAAAGAGACCTATCTTATCATCAAGGTCCTTCGAATGGCAGGCAGTCCGTAGTTTCGGGCTTGAGATGGCTATGACAGAGCAACTTCAAGCCTGTCATCTCAAAGAATTTGTTGAAATTCATCAGCCGACTCTGAGGGAGCCAACGCTGGAATTTCTCAGCACCTTGCAGGTTTCACCAACTGGAGTGGTGAAATTCCAACTCTGCAATAATCCTAACACCCTCAGCACCATCGCATTTGGAGAAATTTCAATCTACCATCTGATGGCATTCTAAATGAGACTGAGGTAGAATTCTTTGCTCCTTCAGCCTGGACACATTTCGGCACCGGTTGCAGCTGGGATGTCAAAAAGACAAAGAGCACTCATCTCGTGGCCCCAGTACACAGGTATTTGCATAGGTTCCTAACCTATAGCATCTTTGCTCGGGGAGAAAGTAATGGAACAATCAGAAAGTCAGAGCTCTTTCTCCTTGAGATGGCTCGCAAGGGAGTCAAAATGGCACTTTCCAGATGGTTTGCAAACCATCTTCTCTCCATAGCCACCAAGCCCACAGGAGATATTTCAATTGGGGCATATGTCACCAATATCGCAGTGAAGCTCAACTATTTGAAGCTGGATGCCCATCATTTCAACATCATTCCTGCACATCCTCGAGATCGTCTGGATGTTGAGTCATTCATCAAGATGAAAGCGGTTGTCAGGATCGTTTTCTAGAACGATATCTTCTATCGCTTCACTGACACTGCTGGGGAGATTATATGGGAAGATAATAATACGAAGGATTTTAAAGCAGGCCTCCAGGGAGTCCAGCAGAAGAAGAGGGCTCGGGTTGAGGAAACATCTCCAGCAGTCGAGCAGGACATTGGACAGTCCTCAGCTTCCACACCATCATTAGCGCAGCAGGTGATCGACCTATTGGCACCACATTTTGAGCAGCTGCAGACTTCCATGGATGAGAGGTTGGAGAACCTCAAGGACTTCATGGAGTCTCGGATGGACAGCCTTGAGGCTGAAGTAGCTAGGTTTCGTGATAGAATGTCTGGCTAGGAGATAGGCTAGAGTGTAGCCTAAATTTGATCTTTTTTTTGCTTGTTTGTTATTTTTTTATGTTTGTTTGTAGGAAATTTTTAAATTTCCTTTCTGAACATTTTAACTCAGTTTGTATCTTTTCCTTTATGTTATATTTGTTGTTGTTTACTTCAATCTTCATATCTTTTTTGATTGATGACAAAAGGGGGAGAAAACTAGTAATATATGATAGACAATATATGATAGGGAGAATGGTATCAAACTAGCAACATAAGATTAAAATAGCAATATATATTACGGTAAATGATTTTTGAATCAAATAATCAAAATTGAATTAACTTTGAAATGGATTACAAATCTTGATTCAAAATTTCATATGCAAAGTATACAAATTGAGCTTTATATACCTTAAATACAACTTAAGTATACTTTGCATATACCTTAAAGCAAGTTACAAATATAAATATGCCATGATATACCTTAAATATACCCTACATATACTTCATGTCTTAAAAAGGAATTATGGTATGTATTGGATATACTTCTCATATAACTTGCATATACTTAAAATCTAGTTCAATGCTACATTATTATCTACTCTTCTTGCACATTATAAATTTTTATCCTAAGTATATTTTGAGGGGGAGACTTTTCAAAATCACATATTGCTAGATTATTTGTCACCATCAAAAAGGGGGAGATTGTTAACCTTGAGGGGTATTTCCATCATTTTGATGATAACAAATAATATAGCAATATTGTATTTAACATACTTGTTTTTGTAAGTATATTATACAGGACATGAATTAAAATAGCAAGAATGGAGAATTGGAAGAATAATCTTTGAAAAACAAAATTCAAGTAGTAGCATGTTCACTGTCGTGACTCTAGGAGTCACTCCCGTGAAGGAAGCTATCCGTTACCAAAACCAACATTTGAAGTTCACGGCCATAGAGGAAACACAAACCGTGAAGTAAGCATTTTGGGTCACCTCCGTGAACAAAGGTGTCACCCCCGTGAAGATTCATGCAATTTCATCCAGAGAGCTTCACGACCAGAGTCACCACTTGGATCACGGCTGTGAAGATTGTCACACCCGTGAATTAGTATGTCACGCCTGTGACTCAATATGTCAAAACATTCCAGAGTGCTTCACGACCAAGGTCACCACTTCAGTCACGGCTTGGGAAGAACTGTCACCCCCGTGACAATCATAGTCACGCCCGTGAACAATGAAAGAGAAAAATGTCAGGCGCAATTTTTTGGTTGGTACAACGGCTAGTTTCTTATTTAATGCACCCCAACGGCTATATTCAGCCATGAGAGTATAAATGTAAGTCATTTATGCATTAAGGAACAAGAGAATGATAAGAAAAACAAAAGAATAGCATATACTTCGAATTTAATTCTTATTACAAGCTATTTGTACTTTGATACTTTGAGAACAAATCTATTCTCTGTAAAAATCTTTTTGCTCCTCATATTTGAGCAATAAAGATTTATAAGTGGTTCTCTCTAGTGAGGTTTGGGTAGTTCTGGATTAAGAGTAGAACACTTGTAAGAGTTGTTTGTGTGAGCCTGTAAAACACAAAGTGTAGGTTGTTTGTGTGAGCCTGTAAAACACAAAGGAATTGGTTATTGTGTGAGTCATTAAAACACAAGGGATTTCTGGATTAGGTGTAAGTTATTGTGAGAAACATCATAGTTGGGAGTGAGCTTGTAAAACTCCATTGTAACACTTAGTGTGTTAGTGAAACTCCCAATTGCGATTGGGGAGAGGAGTAGGGTTTGTTAACACCTGAACTTCTATAAATCTGTGTGTCAAATTTTCTATCATTCCTCAAATTAATTGTTTATTTCCGCACCTTAAAGTTTAATTTTTAAAACTCCAATTCAACCCCCCTTCTTGGCTTAATATCTGGGCAACAAAAAGTTTTTTGCAAGCATCAAAATAAAAGACAAAATATTCAAATAAAAAATAAATGCAAAGACAAAAAGTATAAGTTCAACCTAAAAGATGGCATAATTGAGGTGGGGCTAAAGTAAAGGTCATACACATATGATAAGTTATATACATAAAAATTCAAAATATATTAATGGAGCAAAAGACTTCCATAGAATCTATGGTATATGGGCTTTGCCTCTAGTCGACGGTTTTAAATTCGAGACCACACCTCACCATATATATATATATATATATATATATATATATATATATATATATATATATATATATATATATATATATATATATATATACTATTTTCAATAAAAAAACATGTAATCTATTTTCTAGAAAAAATTAAATATAATGAGATTTTTCTCTCTCATAATAATGACTAAAATATTAAAATTTATTTTTTTATTTTTCATTCTCTCTTCTCTCTTTTTCTCATATTTTATACCACTTTTATTTTTTTATATTTTTTATTAAAATTTAAAAAACTAAGAAAAATAAAATATATTTTTTGACTAGTTTTTAAAAATACAAATGATACTCTATACAACAGTCACACACTCGAAAATTTAAGTCAAAATTAATTCAGATGTTGTATATCTAAGTATAAAATACTTTTTTATAGCTTCTACACTGAAACTTATGAATACAATTTTCTGAAAAAAATAGTATGCATGAAAAATAATTCCAAAATTAACAAAATTAAAAAATTAAAATTATAAATATAAAAAAATATATATAGAAAAAATAAAATAATTTAAAGAATGAAGATTCTAAAAGGAAAAAAATATCATGAAGAGAAATGAAACAAAATATATAGAAAAAGAAAATAATTTGTGCAATAAAAAATATAAAACAAATAAAAAATTAATTATATTTTATCTTTGTAGTATTTTATTTTCTTAAAAATAAAATTAATGTTTTCTTAATTTCAAAATTTTCTTGTTGTATCATTTATTCTATTAAAATTTTTAAATAATTTTTATTATTAGTATAAAAATCAATCAAAATTTCTCATAATTTTTTCTATATATTTTTTAAATTTTAATAAAAAATTAAAAAAAATAAAGAGTAGTGTAAAATATGAACAAAAAGAGAGATGAGAGAGAATGATAAATAAAAAATTAGATTTTAATATTTTAGTCATTATTATGAGAGAAAAAAATATTATATTTAATTTTTACCTAAAAAAGATGTTATATATTTTTTTATTAAAAATGATAAATTAATAAAAAAATATATTAAAAAAGAGTGTTGAAATAGAATATTACTAGCATTACTTATATATATATATATATATATATATATATATATATATATATATATATATATATATATATATATATATATATATGTGTGTGTGTGTGTGTGTGTGTGGGGAGATGGGTACAAAGGACAAAGACAGAATTTGCTGCTGTATAATTGGATGTAAGTTGTCACTTCATTGAATTCTAGATGAATTTTGTCTCTTCTTCCTTGTCCATAGTTCATTAAGATCTTAGATTTTTCCAAGTTACCTTTTTTCTTTCGTTTCTTTTACTTTCCATACAGAAAAGTATAGTTTATATGTTTTAAAATTTTGTTAAAGAATCTAACTCATAATTTTGATCGGCGAAATCAACAACTGATATAATCTGTGACAATCACTAAATTTTAATTTAATGATACTTATATTTTATATCATCAGAGGGGCGTTGATATAAAACTTATCAGGATTTATTACGTTTTTACTTATAAATTTTGATTAGGACTTAATTAAATTTGTATTTTTTTAATTTTATAAACGACTTTAATACTATTTAATTAAAATTCATTGATATTTAATTGTTTTACTTATTTCTTTTATGTATTATGATTAAATAATGAATTAGACTGATATATTATGTTTACATATATGAAAAGGATAAATGCCGATCTCATTTCATATACTATAAAGATAGATTAAATATTTATATCCAAGAAAAAAATGCGTTCACGAAACTCATACAAATAGAGGCAAATTAACATCATTCTTTCTTTTTAACTTATCTTTCAAAATCCAACTCAATAAAATTGAAAAAAATATATATATAGTTTGAAAAATTACCGATCTTACGAACATTAGAGCCAAGATAATAAATTCTCACTCAGATTTGGATGCTTTTATAGTTTTCTTTATAAATCAGATCAATAATATATTATTATATAGAAAAACTCAAAACTAATTGAAATATAAAATGGTAATACAATTGGATAATCTTCTCATGTTGAAATCAATAATTAGACCAAGCTATACCCTAATATATATATATATATATATATATATATAATTTTGCATATATACATAATATAATTAAATTCATTTATAAGAACCTGATGTAGGTAAAAAAATTCATTCTATATATATTTTTAGAAATTTTGTATATAGATCTTCCATAACTTTATTTATTTTACATTCAATTTCATAAAGTAAAAATTAAAATTTTTTAAATATTAATATGTCATTGGATATTTATTTATAAATTTGGGCTCCATTTATTGGCTGCTATCTTTTACAGGTTCACAAGAATGCAGTCCAGATAGGATTTTTGGATACTATATACTCTACTTAGCTTACATAATACATATACAAAAAGGCCGATTACGCAATTAAATCTTCTCCTTCTTTCTCAACTTCTCTCATCTCCTTCAAATCATGGCAACATATGAGCAAAACAAAAAGGAAATTCATGTTTTAATGGTAGCATTCACAGCTCAAGGTCACATAAACCCTTTGCTTAGACTAGGCAAACGTTTGATTTCTAAAGGTCTTCATGTCACACTTGCCCTCCCTGAAATTGCCCGCCACCGTATGCTCACTTCCTCCACCATCACCTCCGCCCACACATCAATTTCCGGCCTCCAACTTCTCTTCTTTTCCGACGGCCTAAGTCTTGATTACGACCGCAAGTCCGATTTAGACTTTCACATGGAAACCTTAGGCAAATTTGGACCCATTAACCTATCAAAACTTATCAAAGATAATTATCCCATTAATGGCCATAAGAAGCTTTCTTGCATCATAAACAACCCCTTCGTTCCATGGGCAGTTGATGTGGCTAATGACCATGGAATCCCTTGTGCCATGCTTTGGATCCAACCTTGTTCACTTTATGCCATTTATTATCGTTTTTACAATAAATTAAGTCATTTTCCCACCTTAGAGAATCCTGAGATGAGTGTTGAGTTACCAGGGCTGCCATTGTTGCTCACTGAAGATCTTCCTTCTTTCGTTCTTCCTTCGAATCCATTCGGAAGTATACCTAAGCTCTTCTCTGATTTCTTCCTCAATTCGAAGAAGTACAATTGGGTTTTGGGTAACTCATTCTTTGAGCTCGAGAAAGATGCTATTGATTCAATGGCGGATCTCTGCCCTATTCGCCCTGTTGGCCCTATCGTTCCTCCCTCCCTGCTCGGCGAAGATGAAGAACAGGATTTTGAAGTCGAGCTGTGGAAATCGGAAGATTCTTGCATTGAGTGGTTAGATAAGCAAGAATTGTCTTCCGTTATATATGTATCGTTCGGTAGCATCATAGTATTGGCGACGAAAGAAATGGGGAGCGTGGCAAAAGCATTAAAGAACAGTAAGTATCCATTTCTATGGGTGGTGAAGAAACCAGACTCACCTTCTTCAGGTAAAGGAGAAATTCCATTGGGGCTCTTAGAGGAGACCAAAGATCAAGGGCTTGTTGTTTCATGGTCTCCACAAACTAGGGTTTTAGCTCACCCTTCAATTGCTTGCTTTATCACCCACTGTGGCTGGAATTCTATTCTTGAAACCACCATCGCCGTCGTTCCGGTGATCGCTTACCCGCAGTGGACGGACCAGCCCACTAATGCAAAGCTTATCACCGATGTTTTCCGTACGGGTTTGAGGCTTAGGGCAAATCAAGATGGAATTATTAGCAGTGATGAAGTTGAAAGATGCATTAGAGATATTATGGCAGGGCCCAAATCTGAGGAGATTAAATCCAATGCAAAGGAATTGAAGAGAGCAGCCAGGGAGGCGGTGGCCTGTGGTGGCTCGTCGGATCGGAATATTCAGTTGTTGGTTGAGGAGATTATGGAGAAAAGTTGCTTATCCAGTGGGGTATGCGGTGAAGAAATTTGTGGTTCATTGAATGATTTTGCCGACAGTAATCTTCAATATAAAAATAAGGATGTCTACACTAATTTAATTATACAATAATATATTTAATTATTTTACTTAATATTATTGTATAATTATGATAGATTGAGTCATGTGATTGATAAATATAAATAAATAAATATATATTATACAAAATAATTATTATTAACTTATTTACGTATGTATAAATATCAATTTTATCACTGATTTAAAAAGAAAAGGACGCAAAAGAAAAAGAAAAAGTATTAATCATTAAAGAAAATGAATTTTTTAATTAAATCAAAATTTCCAAAACAAATTCAATTAAACTACAACATATATATATTATCATTATTTTATATACATATGCTAAAATATTATCATTAAATGAATGAATAATAAATTTTATTTTCAATTACTTTTTAATTATCATCTGAGTTAATCATATTTAGTGTTGACGATTGTAAACAAAATCCAATTTGGCAAAACGCAAGCTCGAATCAAAAAGCTAAAATTAGTCTTCATGTTATAATTGCTAAGAATTTTTTTTTTTCAAAAAAACTTTGTGAATAATTTATTTTTATGAAAAAGAAGTTTACCTAATTGAAAGCACTAAATCTTAATTTATTTTACGTTTCTCACAAATAGTTTTTTTTTCATCTTAGTTATTTAGCTTATATTCATGCGGGACAGACTTATTAAAAAAATAAAATACTCCCTTAAAAATATATTATTTAAATTCGAAATTTCTGATTAAAAAGAAAAAAATGTCATTATTATTCCAGCTTACCTTGAAAGTAAAATGGTTGTTTTTATGTCACTTGTTGAGCAGGATTTTTCTGTAGAGTTGGCCAAAACATTCGCAAATGCCGACTATAATATCATTTTCACTAATTAATGAACCAAAAAATAATATAATTCAAAATTCCTTAATTACAAAAGGGTAAGCATATGCATATTGTCGTTTTCATTTATCCTAGTCTCTTTATTAATTAACGAAAGGACAAATTTAACCAATCTCAGCATTTTTTTTCTTTACACCCTGTAAATAAAATTTTCGTATTTAGATTTCTCATACTAAAATTAAGATTTGTTTCCATTTCAATTATATTGTAATTTACCTTCCTATTTAATTTATATTTAACAAAAAAAAGATTAAGAATCTATGATTACGATATGTCTAATTATTTATTTAGATTATAACTTATTTTTCTCTTTAGATTAGAATGTATAATTGATATATTGCGTATATATGCAAATTATATTATGGATCCGTATTTGCTATGTATTGTGATTCCGATTTTAAAACAATAATGTATTATTTAATAACTTATACATATATATGATGTGTTTTTAGTATTAAACGCGTATTTTTTATCATTATTATTATTATTATTATTATTATTATTATTATTATTATTATTATTATCTTCTGTGTATTTTTTGAAAAGTTTTTCTAACTATTTTCTATTTATTTTAGAGAGAAATTTTTTTAAATTTACATATTTAATTTTATTTTCAGTATTTTTTTAATATTTTATTTATTATTATTATTATTATTATTGTTGTTGTTTATGATGAAAAATATTAGTTTTAATATATTTTTGGAATAAAATAGTTAAAAATATAGATATTTAAATTAAAAATGAAAAATATAAAGAGATAAAATCGAGTTGCTGAAAGTTGAAATTTATGGATTTTGACAGAAATAATATATTTATAAATGATAAATATGCAAGTATAAACAATGAATTTATAATTAATGAACCTGCAATATTTAAATGATGAACCTATAAATTTTAAACGATAAATATACAACTTCTAAAAGATGAATCTGCAAATTCAAAACTATAAACCTATAAATTGTAAACTATAAACCTGTAAATGATGAAATAATAGGTTGTAAACGATAAACATATAAATTTTAAATGATAAACATATAATTTTTTTTAAACAATGAACATGTAAATTCAAAATAATAAATTTACAAATTATAAATGATTAACATATAACTTATAAACAAAAAATTAAAATTTTATAAATGATGAATTTATAAGTTTAAAACGATATACATTTAATTTCAAAACTTTGAACGTGCACAATCTGTAATTTAAAATGATAAATTTATAAATTATAACTGATAAATATATTCTACATTTATTAGTTCGCCAAAATTCAATTTCAAAAAAAATAAGCAATTTATTTATTTCACACATATAAAGAAACAAACATAATGCACTTCTATATATGTAAAAGCCGAACTTATATAATTTTCAATTATTATTATTTATCACCCACCCCATAACAGATTTCGGCTCTAGAATTTGAACTTTTTTTTTTATAGCTAAAATTTTAAGTTCTAGCATTAGAAAAGGGGAATCTGAACATGGTTAAACTCTCAGCTTCGCATATATTATAACTATCAATATAATAAATTAATTAGGGTACCTATTTCCAAAATATACTGTTTTAGCACTAAATTAGAATACCTATTTTTTTTTCATGACTAAATCAACCATTAAAGGATTCACACAGTTTGTTCTGGAATATATATTCAAACCAAACCCACCTTAATTAATAGTTTAAAAATAATACAAATTGACTAAACTAATCTTAATTGAGTTAAAGTTTCGATTAATTGGTGAGTTCGACATTGAGATTTGATTGGAGCTTCTTCTTTTTTTTTTGTGAAAACAATTGAACCAAAAATTTAGTACATTACAGTTAGGATTATTATATGAAATAACGATAAGCTAAAAATAATTTTTTAATTAACTACTCAAGAACTCAATTAAAATTAAAAAATACAAACTAAAATATTAATTAACATAGAAATAAAATAATATCTGTCATTTATAAATTAAGAAATTACGATTCTGTTTGTTTCCGGAAAATAATTTGTTTTTAGAAAATATTTTCTTGAAAAATATTTTTCAAAAAATATAATATTTTTCATTGTTTGGATGCAACACTAGAAAAATAAAAAAGTAAGAAATAAAATGATACTTTATTTCTTTTATATTTAATAAGTATTAAAAAATGATTTTCCGTTCCGAGAACAAAAAGATATTTTCCATTGACTTGAAAACTATTTTTCTTTGACTTATTTTCTGGAGGTATACCAAATATTGAAATATAAGAAAAAATATTTTTTTTGGAAATAAACGAAACCTACATATGAATTTGTGTAATTATGATTTTGATTATATTAATTACATATAACCTTATATCACACTAATTTACGTGCATGCTACTTTGAGGAGTACTAATATCCTTTCTAATTAAAATTAGACATATAAGATATCATTATGTGTAAAATTTAGTAGATACCTAACTTTTTTTCAAAAGCTAGCTTGAGAAACGAGAGTTGTCTAAGTTATTATATGTAATAGTTTAGAGTTACAATCAAATAATACGAGATATTCTTATATCCCTCTCTCATGTGATACAACATAGTGGGGGATCACCTTAAGCATGAAAATAGTAGACTATATTGTTTGCATATCAACTGTAGATGCTCCAATATCGTTTGATTCCGATATTATGTAAAATTTAATAGGTAAATGGATTTTGGACTTAACGTTTTTCAAAAACTAGTTCAGAGGGTTGTTCAAACCATTATATGTAGTAGTTTAAAGTTATAACTAAATAATATGAGATTTTCTAATATTATGAATAAAGTGGCACAACTAGAATTAGAAATGTTAATTTCAAAAAAAAAATTAATAATCTTAAATTGTGCATATATAATCATGAAATCACAAGAGTTTAGATAAATGTTAAATACATTCTTTATATTTTTCTCTTTTACCTTATTTTTCCTATAAATGGCATATATCCTCATTTTTAATATTATAAGATCCATATGTTAAAAAAATACGAGTTATATGTTATTCAAAAAATACAATAAACTAAAAGAAAAAATAATATAAAAAAGATAGTTAGCATTCACATATAAAAAAATTTTATAAACCAAAGGAATTACAACCTGTCATGTATATAAAATAATTATTATTTTATACACATAACAAAATATGATTAAATTTATACATTAATTTTCTTTTTATGAACTTGGTCTAGACAATAATTTTCTGTTAAGAACTGACTTCATTTGATGGATGGGATGTGATGAAACTTAACGGCGGACGGGAGGAGAAAAAAATGGAAGGGTAGGGATAGTTGGGATGGAAGGAAAGCTAGGGAGAGGAGGCAATGTGAAGGTTGGGATAGTAGAAAAGGTTGTCAAGCTTGGAATAGAAGGCAAAGTTGGCTCTGTCAAAGGTGGAATAGTGCGCAATGTTGGCTGCGAGAAACCTGGTATTGGTGGTAATTGTGGCAGTTGCTGAAGATGACGAGCTGCTTCCACAACATCCATGTTCCAAACTGTTAGAGCCATGAACAAACTCAACATCATGAATTGGTTAGACCCCATAGCTGTGACAAGTTTGATTTTTTTTAAGCAAACTGCAATTATAAATTTTTGTAGGCAAGTTTGAGTAGTGCAAAGAGAATTATTATTGTCGGGATCTTATAGCAGAAGATGTTGGTTATTTAATTGCTATCTTAAGTTAATTGAAAAGATAATAAAGTTAATGTGGGTTTGTTGTTAATTAGTTCAACAGTAATGTTAAATATGCAGTTCAATATATATGGTTGTAAAAGTAATATACGACCATCCAAAGATTGCCAAAATTAGTCAGAAAGATTGGAGCATCAAAACAATAATTCTATATAGCAATACTTGTTATTCACACAAACAAAACTTTTTTTTTTTTTTTTATCTTTGTAGCTATGGTGCCCAGACAATATTTATTGAGATTTTATTTATAATAAATTGAGTTAATGATAAAATGACTTATATAACAATATTTATTTTAGAAAATATATATACATGTGGCAATTGAAAATTGAAAATAACAAAAAAAAAATAGAATAAATTACAAAAAATCCTCTGAATTTTATTTAATAAATTACAACTAAAAATAAATTTTTAAAAAATTAACAGTACACCTCTGTCATCTAAAATAATAAATATTCATTTCATAATGTATAAATTTCAAATATTTTAGTGCAATATATCACATGATTTTTCCATATTTGAGATATTTTTTGTGTAAATTCTTTAGAGTTTCATGTACAATTTAATAATATTTTATAAAAGTTTAGAATTTTTACTTGTTACCAATAACTGTAACTATAGAGCAACTAATATATTCAAGTCTCAGTTTTTCTAATTGTTATCTCAAACGATATTTTTATTAAAGATAGTGAGTGTGTTGTTAATTTTTAAAAATTTATTTTTTATTTTAATTTGTTAAAATCTCATCGAGTTTTTATAACCAAAAAAAATTATAATATACGAACTAATTTAGAACTATCATATTTAAGGTAGCAAATTTCGAAAAGTCCTTTAAATTTATAATCTAGTTAGAAAAATAAATGACTCTAACCTTATTTAAACTGACCCAAAAAATTATTGTTACAATTTTAATAAGGAAAATAAATAAATCTAGGAAATAATGTAGAGTATCTTATTTAATAAGGATGAAAATAGCTCTGCCTCTGAACCGGCATAAATTAATATTCTAAAAATTATTATTATTATTTTAATGTTCTCTCTCCTAATATTAGATTAATTAATATATCGTTAAATAATTATTTAACTAATTATATTGAAAAAATATATTTAATAATATTGAAAATAACATAATTATTCAATACTGGAAACTTGTAAATTATGAGCGTCTTTTCTTCCATACTTTATACATGATCGAAACTTAAGTGTTTATCATTATATTTTGAGTAAATTTTTTCATTCATCACATAAAATTTTGAAATGCAACTGTTTATAGCTTTACGTCTATATACATACATATTGTGGTAGATGTTAAAAAGAATATTACATAGAGAGTTTTATATATGAATAGAAAAATAACTTAAAATTGTAAAAAAAAAAAAACAGTTTATAAATATAGTGCAACTAACTTCAAATTAATTTAAATTATTTTGAAACAACCTTGAATTTACAATTATCAAAACTTTAACTGTTTAAATGGTCAAGTTTTTGTTTAGGAATATGTTCATGCTTTGATCTTAATCTAATCGTTGGATAGCTAGGTCTCAGTTCTAAGTATTTATAGAGAAATTGTGATACATTGTTAGTCAACCTGATGATGCTTAGTCAGATGTTTCATACAATAGGTGCGAAATTTATATTTTCAAAGTTAAGAATTATTATTGACTTATTTATTATTTCATTTAATATATAAGTTTCATTTTCATTACACAAAGGTCTAGTTAGTGGGTCTAGTTAGTGTTCTCAACTTTCAAGCTACTTATAAATCAATTTGTAGATTCCGGACTTTTTCCTTTTTAGGGTTTTATTTACCAACAAATTCCAATTTTATAGTAAAATTTTTTTAAATTCCAGTTTCTTAGGATTTTGGAAAGTTATTCTCATTTTAAAATGAAAATTTCTAATATAATAACGAGAGGAGTTAGTCCATTTTTTTCTTGTTATTCACTTTTTCAAAAAATAAATAGCTTTTTTTAAAAAAAATTCTCACCATACAACAATTAAACAAACAACATCTGTTGTCTACTTTTTTCAAAAAGTAGATAGTGTTGTCCGCTTCTTCTTTAAGCAGCTATTCTAAAATGAGAGATTTTTTTTATTTTACCCTAAATTGAGAAAAAGTTTATTCAGCCACTTTTTTTTTTTTTTGAGAAAAAGCCTGTAGATTTCTCTACCTGCTTTTTGTTGTAATATTAATGCTCAACCAATTTGCGAGCCCAAAAAATATATCTTTAATTATGAATTATGTCAATAATTTATTATCATATTCTACAATTAGTTAAATTTTTATTATAAAGTAAAAAATAATTTTTTATATCAATTTATTATTGGTTAGATTTATGAAATAAATATATGAATCTGAGTTGGAAGATAAATTTTCAAAAAGTTTGATTCTCGAAGTCGTTCATATACAATTGATTGTAATCACTAAGCTAGCTGGATGAGAATGTTAATGAAACTTAGAAGTAAAGCACATTTGCTACCATACAAAAATAGGAATATGTCTTAAGACTTGGACACATTTGGAGACATTTCATCAAAATCAGCAATTGTTTGAACCTGTTATGTTTGACTATAATCCCAGAAGTTTCTTCCCCTTTTTTCCTCTACAGATTTTCTATATAATAAAAATCCAATTCCACCACAACACAACTAACAGCTAACAAGGCTAAGTATGAACATGGGCATGGATGATTATCCTATGTATGAAGCTTTTGAAGAAGAAGACGTTTTCTATGATGAAATGAAAAGGCAGATTTTTCTTTTGACAGCAGACGATGATGAAGATTTCTTCCTACCTAGATATCCAAACTCCATAGCTAATAACAGGCGGAGGTTGCAGAGATCAATGGCTATTACAGCCCAACCAGCGGGAAGCTACTTTAGTTGGTGGGATACTCGGAGTGGGAGTTCAGCTCCTTCTTGGGTTGTAGGCTTGTGGAGAAATGGCAGTGGAGGAACTGGTGTTTTTATACCTCATATTGTCAAATCTAAAAGAAAACAGAGATCAGGTTTGTGCCTAGTATAACAAACAGCCAAAACTAGGCCTGAAAATGGAGTCAGATCATTTTTTATTTTGACTGAGCTTCGTCATTTCTGATCAATGCAAACCCAATCCGCGAATTTTCAACTCTCTGTGCAGAGGCATTTCTAATTCAAATCAATTTGTTTCAAGTGATTTTGAATTAAGTTAAAAACTGCCAGCTCTGAGGTCCAAAATAATTATGCGACGAATGATGAATCACATCATTTTAATAATTATAATTTCGTGATTGATTTTCTGCAGGCAAGAAGAATAATAGGACGAGAAGAATATACAAGCAAGTTGAAGACAAGCAATCTTGAAGACCTTAAGCCATGAAAATTTTCAATTCGTTGCTTATACATACGCATACAGAATTGTACATGAGGAATTGTGGAGTCATTTGCTTAATTATGTGGTTGTAGATTAATTATTATTATATTTATATATAGACTTAATTTCATTATACGATTAATGTTGATATAATTTCTGGCAATTCTTAGTTCTTTTTCCTTTCTGGTCTGAGAACGACAAGCAAAAAGTTTCGAAAAATTCATACCTATAATCAATTCACAATATTATATATGGTTTAAGTCAATGGCAAGTTACCATTTAATAAAGATATTAATTTAATTGTTTTGAATTATTTCAATATAAAAAATTAATTTTAATTTTATTTCTGATGTCATCGATAAGATGTATATGACTATATTCCTATTCAGAAGCGGACATTATACCACAGGTGAGTTTTTATAGGGCAAATAAAATCAGAAAATCCTTGCTATCTTCCAATAAATCAAAAAAAAAAAATATTTGCCATCTTCCAATTAAATTTGGGTAAATTTTTAATTTAGAGTAGTTGAAAAAATAATTTACAATTTGATGGTATAATTTTAAAAAAATCTAAATTTGATGTTTTTTTAAACTATTTCTAATTTTAGGGTAGAAATGCTGAAATGGTTTATGATAGTAAAGATTTAATTGAATATGAACACGCGATAGACAAATGCTCAACTGCAGTAGACTCAGAGACAGATGCTCAATTGCACGAGTATAAACACATGATGGAGCACATCTTAGTTAAAATAACTATGTAGGTAATGAATGCTTGGAATTGGATGATAATGATTTGGCCCTTATTTTTCCATTCAGCCCAAGTTGGTTTGGTATTTCTAATTTATTTGTTTCTTGGAATTGATAGGGTCATTTGCTATTCCAGCTACTAGCCGATAGAGACAAGGTCATTTGGCTTAATCCCTAAAGCACATAGCCAATTTTATTTTCAAAAAAAAAATGTTGTGCGCTGTGCTACTTGAAGTCACGCACAACAATTTGTATGATTATATTGACAGGTTAAACTATGCTAAAACTAGAATCTATAAAACATTTTTCCAATTACCTAAACTGAGAATTTTTTCTTAAATTTTACCGTCGATGGTGTATAGGCCTTTAGTTTCTCTTAAACAATTAAATTAAGGGAATTCTATATAGTGCACAATTTACATACAAACTGTCATTATCATCAATCGAATTGTCGTTTTAATAAAAAGAAAAACTCACATGTTTTTTATACAGCTGATCAATTATTTTCAATGATACCAGGGGATTAACAGTTAAGAGAAGAGAGGGTAGAATTAAAACTGGAGATTATCATTATTATTTTTATTATTATTATCTTTGTAAATGTGTAGCATTAGAGGTTTTCATTTTTCACCTCCAGCTAGAATTTTAAGATTCTTATTATTTTGTCATATATATATGTACCCATATTAATTATGTATTGGGCACGGCTGATGAGATTAAAGCCTATCTCTTGCACGCAACTCCTTGACCATCAATCCCACTTGCACAGTTTAATCCCGGCAGCTCAATATCCTGCAGAGATCCCTCCCCATCAAACCCATTTCCACCATTGAATCGAGCGACTGCACAATCGGCAGCGAAGAGGCTTGAAGTTTCGAAGTCTCTGTTTCCTCCCATTACAGGCATATTTGCCCCCACATTTACCCGACTTACATATCCAGGTTTATACGTTTGGCCTAACACGCCATTTACTTCGTCACTCAAAGTGTAAAACTTGAACCCAAGATCAAGATGAGCAAAGCAATCATCTTTCGTAATACCATAGTTGTGAATTTTTGAATCTTGTTCTGTTATAGGCACAACCTTGGTTGTGATCTTCAATTTCCCTTCGACTTCAACTACAACATTGTTAGTATGGCTAGTTCTTGTGATGGATACGGGTGGTAGGCTAGTGGATTGCCACCTGCTGCCTTCATTTTCGGGGATGGCGAGGGGCTGGCCGTCGAAAGAGAGGACGAGGCGATCGTCTGAGTCATCCCATGTTGAGGTTTTAAGGGCGCCGAGCAAGAGTTGGTGTTTCCCAAAGAGGATTGCTATGGATTGGACCCAAGTGAAGTCCCTTGTCATCTTCTCATTCCTCTTTCCGATGAAATGAGCATTTATGTGTAGATTAGGATCCGTTACAAGGCAAAAATCTCTGTCCTTCTTGCCATGGAAGTAGAAGGTGATGCCATCTCCTCCAATGAAACGAGGGTCTTGGCATACTGCTCCTGGTCTGTCACACTCTGCCAATTCCAATATACGAAAATAATTATTATTTTACATATATATCAGAATATGATTGGTGGACTGCTAAATAAGACTCCGATATATATATATATATACACACACACAAATGAGATCATGATTAAAGTAAAAATGCTAGTCCAACGTTAACCCACAAAATTTAGTTTAAGAATATAAATATATGGTGGAATGATGATTGAATTTGTGAAGAGAGAGAGAGACATACTGCAAACAGGCTTGCAAGTGACACAATCAACCTCACATGCACCAGGGCAAGAACTTGGGCACACATGCTCAGTGTTGTAACATTGAGGATAGTACTTGTTTCTGCACTTGGAAGAAGAAGAAGAAGAAGAAGCTGTGTTTGATGATGAGGATGGAGTTGATGAAGGAGATGAAGGTGGATTTCCACTAGGTGTAAATGGAGATGGTGGTGAAGAAGAAGAAGAAGCTGTGTTTGATGATGGGGATGGAGTTGATGGAGGAGATGAAGAAGGAGGTATAGGAGATGAAGGTGGATTTCCACTAGGTGTAAATGGAGATGTTGAAGAAGAAGAAGAGGAGGAGGAAGAAGAAGAAGAAGAAGATGGGGATGGAGTTGATGGAGGAGATGAAGAGGGAGGTGTATGAGATGAAGGTGGATTTCCACTAGGTGTAAATGGAGATGGTGAAGAAGAAGAAGAGGAGGAGGAGGAAGAAGAAGCTGTGTTTGATGATGGGGATGGAGTTGACGACGAGGACGATGATGATGATGATGATGATGAAGAAGAAGAAGAAGAAGACGGGGATGGAGTTGATGGAGGAGATGAAGAGGGAGGTTTATGGGATGAAGGTGGATTTCCACTAGGTGTAAATGGAGATGGTGAAGAAGAAGAAGAAGAGGAGGAGGAGGAGGAAGAAGAAGAAGAAGAAGCTGTGTTTGATGATGGGGATGGAGTTGATGATGATGATGAGGATGATGATGATGATGATGATGAAGAAGAAGAAGAAGACGGGGATGGAGTTGATGGAGGAGATGAAGAGGGAGGTTTATGAGATGAAGGTGGATTTCCACTAGGTGTAGAAGAAGAAGAAGAAGAAGAAGAAGAAGAAGAAGAAGAAGAAGAAGAAGAAGAAGAAGAAGAAGAAGAAGAAGAAGGAGATGAAGGTGGATTTCCACTTGGTGTAGAAGAAGAAGTAGGTGGAATTGTGGTAGGAGACGGAGAATAAGGCGGAGAGTCTGGGGGAGGAGCAGAGGCATCAGAGCAAATAGGTTTGCAAGAAGCACATTCAACAGTGCAACTATTAGGACAAAATTTAGGGCAAACATGCTCCAAATTATAACACATCTTGTATTTCTTGATCATACATCTTGCATGGCTTGGGTTATTAGCTATCCCCGGTGGAGTTGGAGTTTGTGCTTCTGCCACACCCATAATCACAATTAGCATCACAATTATGGGCACAACAATCATTTTTGGAGCCATTTCTAATAATTAAAATTCCTAAGACTTTTACTACTTTTTTGTAAGTGGGATATTGATAAAAGACACAAGAGCTCCTCTTATACTTGTCCAAAAGGTTCACTTTTGAGGACCTAAGTAACCATTCACATGGATGCATGTTCAATGAGCCAACACAGCCATACCCAAAAATGTTAATTCATATATATATATAGTTTTGTCGTTCTAATTTCTTTTGGTTCTGTTGCTTTTAGTTAACACGAACATGCAATTACTTACCCATGCAAAATGCAACATGGCATCACTTTAGAATAAAGAACGCAACCTCCCTTTCCTCAATTGCAACTCGATCTTTCTCTCTTCCGCATTAATATCAGACTTCACAAGGTAAGACCCTCTATATCCGGATCAGCCGTTAACATTCACTTCTACGGAAAAAAGCTTTTATAATATGCTATGTCTTCGGCTTTAATTTGTTTTGAGTGTGACATAGATTAATGAGGTTGTAAAGAGACACAGAAAGAAAAATTATAATTATTTTTTATCCGTTGTTAAATATCATCCATAACAAGAAAAATTATTATTTTAGATATATGATTTTAATTTTGGAAAAAGAAAATTTTCCTAAAACTTGTATCCTTTTGAGTTAGGCCCATCAGATTTTCCTAATTTCATGTTTAGGTAGAAATGTTGAACTTTTCAGAGCGAAAAAAAAAATGGAATAATAATATTTCATCCTTTTTGCCCCCAAAAGTTTTGCGTGGGTCCGGCCCATTAAATATGATATTTTAACATACAAAATAATAATATAATAATAATAAAATTGCATGTGAGGATTCTAATGGAAGCTTTATGAATAAAATAAAAACAAAAATATTCATAAATAACTTGAATATTTATGTTTTACAATAACAATGTGATTAACTATACAAAAATAAACTACATGTAAAATAAATTTTTTTAAAAAAATAATGAATTTCTTCCTTGAGCATATAAATTCTTGGTTAAGGCTTATTGCCATTAACATACTTATGTCCTTCGCCAGGGCTAGGGCCATATTTATCCACTTCTGCACTTTGGGAATTTTTGTATATATGCCCTATACCAGGGCTTGGCCCTGACTTCTTCACACCTTCAATCTCCTCAACATCTTCATTCAACCTTGACCCACCACCACCACTCAACCGCCGCGCTCCGGTGCCAGAAAACATCGCACTTAACAAGACAGAACCCAGCAGAAGAGTATACAGCAGAGTTATAGAATTTTGTTTTCTACCCATGTTAGATAGGGTGAAGCTATTTCTCTTTTTAAACAAAGAATGAAACGATAGAGCCGTATTTATAGTGTTTGAGATAAAGAAGTAAGTTTGGGAGCTAAATTGACTAATATTAAGTTTGGGGGCTAAATTGACTAATAGCTATGTGCACCAAATATTTTAGATTATTTGACGAGATGGGTTTTATTATTGATGTACTAAGCTGATAATAGATTGTGTTGTGTAGAAAAAATAATTTTTACAATTTATTTTTTTATAGGATAGTTTATTATTTATTCTATTTAAAGATACATGTATATATTTAATTTAAAAAATAAATTTTTAATTGGATTATCTAATTATAGACGTGCCGCCACCTCTGGTTCATGGTATATGTACAAAGAGGGAATTATCAAAGGTAGTTTCTTTGGAAACTGAAACTCTTGAGGCTAAAAGCATATGAGTTTGGTTTCTGAAGTAGACAAGTGCTAACATTGAGCAAAGAGTCAAGATATAACGGCCAATTCCTGTTTCCACTATGGGTTCTCAGTTCTCACACAACTCAATTCGCTACACTTCCTAGCATGGTCTGGCCTCCCTCGTGGGTGGCAACTTTCAAAAATAAGAAAATTTTTATTTAAACACAATTCAGCAAGCTATCTCGATATATTAGTTTAATTTAGAAATAAATATATAAATTTGATTTAGATAAAAAATTTCATGAAATTATTCAGGTATAAAAGTGTTTCCTTCAAATCATTTGTATATACATCAATGAACTAGAAAAATCCATAAACAAAACCAAAGAAAAGGTATTAATGGCAATTAATTAGATGTAAGTGGTGGACTTTTGAATAGGGAAAATTGGGAATATGTAGCAACCAAATGAGATGGCAATAGAGATAATGATGGCCACATCAAAAAAGTCTAAGATGTATATTAACACAAGTAAGATGATGGACCAAATGGTGAATCTTGAGTCATTTTCAATATATAACGGCATGATTATTATTATTATTTTATAATTAATAATCAAGAAAATACGAAATTATTTCCTAAGTTCCTTGCTTGATTGTTAACTAAAATTTTGGGTCTTAGCCATCCAAGAATAGATAGTCGGAGTTTTACTGTTGTGTCTGCTTTGAAAATTAGCATGACTATTTTGGTAGATTTCATTCTTTATATCATAGATTTATGGAAAGAAAAGAAGAAAAAAAAATCTCTTTTGGATCAATTTTTTATCTTTTATTTATCAAGAATTGTTTATTTAATTTCTTACAAAATAGTGTGAGTTCAACCTTTATATATGATGGCTGTTAAAAAAAATTTAAAAACATTCACAATTTCAAATAAATACGTATAATTTTAAGTATAAATTATGAATTAATAACGTGCAAATTTTTACTTCATATGTAAATAAAAATAATAATAATTAAGTGGAAGAAAGGAAAAAAATTGTAGAATTTTCTTCCGTGAAGTCATTGCCGACAATTATATAACCATAATAAAACAACATTAGGATTTGACAAAAAAAAATAAAAGAATAAAACATAAACTATAAGTCAATAACAGTGAAGCAAAATAATTATTTTTGTGTGTCAATCTGTTCATACTTCATAGACGAAAATGAAATGTTCCAAACAATAATTACAATCTATTACTAGATTTGTTGATATTGCTGTTATATATATAATATTATATTATTTAATAATTAAATAATACTTAATGAATGGATATCTGTATGGCCAAAGAGTTGCAAAGTATCAAACGGTCACTTTGTTATTAAATGCAGCCTTTGAATTTGAAAAAATAACCACCCATTAAAAATTGCTAATTAACTAATGGAAAATCAAGACAATAAACGGTTGGTAACTACCACTTTTAATTTTAAACTTTTATATCTATGCATGCAACATAAACACAAGATATAAATATAGTTGTTTCTACATTTTTTCTAAATTATTTTTAATATCCTACAACAATTGCTTCTTTTCTTTCCTAAATATTTTTCTTCTCCTAAAATTCTATTTATGCATCAATTTATAAATCGAGTTAATAAGATAAGTTTGTATAAAAAATCATTTTTATATTCAATTTCATACTTCAAAAAATAAAAATAATATTATTCATTCTATTAATGAATGAATGAATAAATATATGAATATGTATTATTAGTTCAATTGATCAATAAATACATGAATTTGATCTAAAATAAAAAATTTTACATATTTATTCATTCTGGTGAAGTGGCAATTTTCTTTTTAAAAAAAATGAAAATGAGCAGAAATTTGGACTTTGGCTTCTCAAAGGAAGAGATTGTGTTGCTCTTGGTACTTGATTTCTAACAAGTTATAGGAAAAAAATGTCTTTTTTTTTAATATTATTTTTAAGGTGTAGATTTAGTAAGTTTGTTAATCACTTTATTCTCGTCTTAGCAAGCTCATCATGAAGCATATGCATATTAAATAATTATTATTCATATCCGATTATTTATAAATTAAATTAATAATTTATTGTCACATCTTTTTTATAATAAGTCTTATATTTTGTAGAATAAGATACTTTACTTATTTAACTCTTCTTGTAGTGCAATGATATATACTGACACATAAAATTAAAAAAATAATTATTAATTTATAAATATATATAAAGCTAATAAAAAAATTATTTGAAAATATGATAATTTATTAGTTCGATTATAAATAAAAATATAAGTGAATTTTAAATAAAAGTTTTTTGCATTAAAAAAATCCCATCAATTTTTGAGCTTGATGAGAATTAACATGCAGGAGTACTGAGAGCAATAGGGTGCATTGAGACCTAACTTAATTGGATATTTAAATACAAGATGAAGTGGGTGAGTTTTCCATTTACTTATAAGTGGAAATCAAGCAACCTTTGCTATAATTAAAACCAACATCTTTCATGTATCTTCTCTTTCTCTCCATTGAAAATGCAAAAAGAACTACCATTTCACATATATCCACATTTATACAATCTTTTTTCAGTCCCAGAGTTCTATGAATTTGTTTAATTGAGAATATCAATTTTTATTTTATTGAGCTTTTCAATTTTTCTAATTCTACTTTTTAAAATTTTCAATTTTTGTTCAATTGAACTCCCAAAAATACACATTTTTTCATGCTTCACTCTGCATTCACATTCATTGATCATCATATGCTAACGTTTTTCATTAGCAAAGTATTTAATAGAGCAAAAATTAATTAGAAACCCAGATATTTAATGAAATAAAAAAAAAATCAAAATGAAACAATTTATTAGAAAAGTCTAAAAGTTTATTTTTTTTTTAAAAAAAAAAAGTAAAATTTCCTTAAAATAAATGTAATACTAAATTTTGTGATGTTTACCACGGCACACAAGAAACAAGACTTGTTTATTGTCAGATTGTCATCTTCTCTTGAATCCACAATGTAGAATTTGGAAAACCAATAAATTATTGATAATGGTGTTTTCTTGATGGTAAAGAAAATGTTTACTAACTATGGGATCATAGCAGGAAACAAAAGCATTGTTGTCTGGAAATTAACGGTCAACAAAACTTTGATAATTCCGATGACCGGTAGTATTAAACATGGAGCCACAATTTCAGATTTAGAAAATCTGTAATTCTAATTTCAAACCCTAATCAAAATCCTATGATTAAAAAAAAGGGAGGGAAAAGTCTCCCACATTTTTCCATATAGATTAATTATTAATGGAAGAATAAACTTTTAGATTAGTCTAATTAGATTGCCATAGAAAAACATTTAAAACTATTACTCTAATAAAAAATGATTTAATTATATATATATATATATATATTTTGTATATATAAGTGAGTCAAGCTCACAAACAAAAAAATAATTAAACTAACGAATATATATATATATATGTCTGTTTGGCATTGCATTTTGTAAAAGTGTTTTTAAAGAAAAAAAAATTCAATTTTTTGAGTTTTGAAAACTATCTTTAGAGATAAACAGGTAAATAAATATTTTTCTTATAAATAAATTTGACAAAAACGGTTTATATAAAATTAAAAAAATCAGTTAATTAAATTAAAAAAATTATAAATTTACTTTTTGAATATCTAAAAACAATCTCAAACACATAGTTCCAACAACATCATGATGCAACCAGCTAAGAATCTTTTGAGAAGGATCTGACAAGACATGAACTCCAATTAAAATTATATTGATATGTATATAGAATGTAATTAAAATTGATTTCTCTACCGCACAGAAACTAGCTAGTTGGAGTTGACAATCTGCCATGGGATGGAGCAGCTAAGTGCTGAAAAGAAGAAAATTCACCTTTGATGATAGAGATTTATTTATTAGTTGAGCAAAAAGATTATTCAAAAAAATTATTCTAAAAAAGTTGCAAAATTCATGTACCTAAAAAATGCAAAGATAATAACAAGTCATAAATTTTATAAATATTATGCGGATCAGACAGAAAAACTACTTTTTGATATGAAATAAGTAATTAGCTCATTAATAAATTAAATACACAAATTGATTATGGATAAACTTTTTTTTTTAAATTTCGTTTTTGTAATATTACGTGTCACATTAAATATGATATAATATTCATATTGAATCTTGATCAAAATTATATGGAACAATTTATGATAGGAAAATTATTCCAGTAAATGCATGCATGTATCGTATCTTTAATAACATGTCATGTCAATATTTGTTGTTTGGATGAAAATCATCACTATAATGTAATATATTTTAATATTATTATAACAAAAAAATTAATAATTTTTCATTTAAATTTTTAAAAATTTATTATGATGATGAAATATAAAAAAGGTGAACGAAAATTAGCGCACCAATTAAAAATTTGAATCCTTTTCTTGACTCCACAGAAAATTCTACATGACAAATAGACAATACACAATTACAGATGGGATTTTACATTGGCCTATGTGGCAAACATCATCTCCAGCACAATATAAAAGGATTTGCTGCTAACTCTCATTTTTTTATAGCTCAAACTCCAAGTTCATAATTCCTTATTTGTATAAATTGAATCAAATCCTCTCATTATCAAGAATTGAATCCTTTTGCGAAATGGGCAGAGAAGAAAAGTTTGTCATTAGTAGGAATTCTCTTCTACTATCAGTTGTGGTGTTGAACTTGTTTTTTTGCATATCATCAGAGGCTCAGCAACTGAAGTTGGCCGGTGCTTCTTTCAACAGACTAAGCCTATTTCGGGGAATTAAGCATTCAGGGCCAAGCCTCGGCGGTCGGGGCCACAGATCAAGCACTTCTCCGGCCATTGCGGACTCTGGTCCAAGCCCTGGCGTAGGACATGCTTTCCTCAACGGCATTCACCACTAGTTCCATTATTTGCATTGCTCCTCTTCAATATATTTCCCATTTTCTTAACCCTTTTCTTTTTTATAAATGTTTTTTATTGGGATCGTTCTATTTGTTTTAAATTCGTAATGATCTAAGTCGACAATATAATATAATTTAAATGATATTTTGTTATTAGTTTAATTTATTATAAATTGAGTCTAGATGAAAATTTTCCTTTTCTTAGAGAAGAATGAGAGTAGTTTGTATATATATATTTTTTCTTATATATTGATGAAGATGAATTGAGGATGAATTTGCATCTAAATTCTTTTTCGATTATTAATTTATTTTAAAATCTAATTTTTGGGTGTTATTAGTTATTACAACTTTTTTAGTTTGTGATCCCACTTTATCTTCTTTTTTTTATTTATTTCTTAATTTCTACTTGGCGTCAGAACCAAGTTTGCAATTCACTATAAAATTACAAAATAATAATAATAATAATAATAATAATAATAATAATAATAATAATAATAATAATAAAACAAAAAACAAAAAGAAAGCAAAAAATTATAGGTAAAATTTTGAAGATAATAAGAGTGTTTTTAGGATAAAATGGATATATTATCATAAATAGAAATTATGTATTAATTTGATTCAAAATTAAATTTGAGATAAATTTATCATAAAAAAATGTTTCCAGAGGCGAATAGATATATTTTATTCATTTTGAATATCAATAGATAATATATTTTTATTGGTATTGACACAATTTTAATTGTACATGATTCTAAAATCCTAGTTTGTATAATTATAATGATCAATTATATGGGAAATGCTATATTCCCTTAATTATAAGAGATTTTTCTATATTATAATAAAAACATTAACTATCTTCTATTTTTTTTTCTTTTTTCTTTTTCAATCTTTTGTATAATATGTGCTTATATTTTTAATGTATATGAAAAATTATTAGGACATCTGGAGAATTAAAAAATTTAAAAATAATACAGAAAATAGCTAACATTTTTTAATTCTAATAAATTTAATTAAAATTTTATCTAATTTTAAATTAAAACTTGAATAAAATCCAACAAACGTGAGGTTTTGTATTCAAATTATATTGTTATCTTATATATCCATAACATATTAAGGGTGTATTTAAAATTGAGTTTAGGAAAAACATTTTTAGAAAAAGATTTTTATTTTTAATCTTTTTTAAATTTTGAAAATAATCAAGTAAATAAATATTTTTTCAAATTTGAGTAAATTTTGGCACAAGCCCTCTCACTACGGATTTTGCTTATAGATTTTACTTGTATAAATTTAATTTATAAATTAAATTATATATAATTTTTTATTATTTTAACACCACAATTTATCATTCAACTTATATATTAAATTATCATTTGGTCTAATATATTTATTAAGGTTTTGAATAAAAAGTTTCTTTTATAGATCTTATTCATGATGGACCAATTCAATAGTAAAATGTTTTGTAAAATTTCTATTTATTAGATTAAAAAAAATTGAAGTAATAATTACTAATTCAGTATGATTTGATGAAAAAAATCAAATTTCATTTATGCTATATAAAATTATCAACCTCATAAACTACACTATTGTTGGCATATAAAATAAAAAAATGAAGCTAATATCCTTTAATTTAATTAATTATATTCTCTTTGTTTTATTTTAATTTGTTTAAAATTTTCTTAAATTAGATATTGTTTTCGATGTATATGATTATATGTATAATTTAATAATCACGGATAATAATTGTGTACATAAAATTTTAGATAATTTTCTAATTTCTTATAAATATTTAATCATTTATTAAAAAAATTCAGCTAAATCAATTGGATTTAATAACCGATTCAATTTGGATAACCTTTGCCTTTGGATCGGGCTATAAATAAACCGAGTTAAATCCAAAAGTTCGATCTCAATTCGTTAAATAATTGTTTAATATGTTTATTAAGCATTATTTGAAATCCAGCTAAATAATTATATAAGTGAGTTTAAATTTAAGCTCGTTAATTAATATTTTTTAAAATAATACTATTTTATTATATTTATTTTTTAAGATATAAATTAAAAAATATAAATATATAATAAAATATTAGTAATATTAATATAATAATAAATAAAATTTTTAATTTTTAATTAACAAATTAAATAATATTAAATTCTATCTCGAATTCAAAAAGAATTTTAAATTTGGAATTGGGTTCGGTTACCTTGAACAAATTTTTTTTGGTGGAGATCCTAGCTCATGAGTGGTTTATTTGTTTGTAGCCGCACTTTATGCCTTGGATTTCTGACCCGATTTTCCTTCAGGCTTATGTTTACCGGTCACCGGAAACTTTCACGGCTTCCCGGTTTCATAAAACCCTTCTTAACCCCTAAGCTTTCCTCTTTCCGCTTAAACCCGAACCCGAAATTTTCACTCCGATGCCGGAAATCACACTTCTCCGCCGTGCGATCCTCTTCCAATCGGCAGTTTCGATCTCTAGCCGCTGCTCTGCAAGGTCTTGTCTTTCAGCCGCCGACGTACTCCGCTCAAACTACGCCACCACCGCCCACACCCGATGCGCATACAAAGACCCAAGCAATTTAGAAGATAAGACAGGTAAATGGTTCACTTTGCCTCCGTACACTTCCAAAATCAGTGGCTCCTTCTTAGGAAAAGCGCTATCTGCAACTATTGGAGCGAAAGCAGCCACTGAAACGACGTCGCTCAAGTGGGTCCTTCGTTGCTGCCCTGAACTTCCCAGAAACCTTGTTCAGAAACTATTTCGTTTGAGACAGGTTTTTCTGTTGAACTCGGTATCCATTGTTTTTTTTTCTTCTGTATTCTACATTGAATTATTTTGAATTAAAAAGATAAATACTTTTTTGTCGATGTTTTGATCGGTTACAGGTTCGAAGAGAGTCCTCTAATCTGGATAATCAATCTGAGGAACGCCGGCTTAAGAGGGTAACTAATGTGGTTTGATTTGATTAGAAATAGCAGTTTTCTCTTTAGGATCTAAAATGTTCATTTATGGTTCCTAAGATATAATTCATTTGTATTTTAAAATTGCTGAAAGGTGGCAGCTAAGGATTTGATGTATGTAGGAGATAGAATCTTCCTTCCTATTACTGTCCAAACATTGCCCACTGAGACTAAGAAACAGCATTGCCATTACAATGAAGAAGAAGTAAACTTTATTCGTAGCCTTGAGTTATATAAGGTTATTAATTTTGACTTTGTTAGCTTGAAGATGTTTAGCGTAATCTTTGTTTCAAAAATTTGAATTGATATACATTTTGGTGATAGGATGAGGCCATTATTGTTGTCAATAAACCTCCGGGAATGCCTGTTCAGGTGAGCTCTTACAGTTTATATGCTCCTCAATTGTTCTGTTCTTTTGGGTCATTTAAAGGTGAAATTTTTTTCTTTCTGACTTGGTTGGACAGGGTGGTATTGGCATCAAAGTGAGTTTAGATGAACTGGCTGCATGTTGTTTGAGTTATGGCTACTCTGAACCCCCTAGGCTGGTGAGTTTGTTGATTTTGATTTATTTAATATCAATTTCTTAGAGCTGCTTAATGTAAAATTTTCCATCATATTTTTGCTGATGTTAAAAAGCTGAATGGTAATTGGAAATGGAATTGATTAGGGGCCTTCATCGTTTTCTGGAATTTTTCGCAGAATAATTTTCAAATCACTTTTGGTATTCAGAAGTGAATTATAAACATTGTGTTGCAATTGTCAGCTTATTGCAGATGTTTTTTGGTACAAAAGCTTTTGGTATTCAAATCACTTTCGTTTACTAGGTTCATAGACTTGACAGAGATAGCAGTGGCATATTGGTGATGGGAAGGACACAAACAAGCACAACGGTTCTGCATTCTATCTTTCGGGAGAAAACTTTTGCAGCATCAAATGATGTAACTACCCACACATATGTTTTTCAGAAATGAATGATTGTTAATTTTGTTATTGTTACATGAAGGTTTACTATAATTTTCTTCCTTTTTAAGGATGTTGGAGACAAAAGAATAATCCTGAAAAGAAAGTATTGGGCACTAGTCATTGGGTCACCGAGACGTCAAAAGGGGTTAATTTCAGCACCACTGGGAAAGGTTGGAATGAGCTTGATTATTAACAGCATTATCATGTTGGATTTCACAGCACTTTTTGGAAGAGTCAATTAAGTGGTCCCTGACTATTTGGTTCTATACCAAGACGAAGTTAATGTCAATTGAAAAAGATTGATTATTTGAATGCCTTTTTTGCAATTCAACCTGAGACCTTTTGGTTGGTTTTGAATGGGATCTGTGTTCATTTGATTATATGTGCTAATGCACAAAGGCACAGTGAAGTTTATCACGTTATACTTATGGCATGTGGTCTAGGTTACTAGAAAATGATCTCAAGCTTCTTATTTGCTGCTGCTGGCTGGGAAGTGGCTTTAGGGTGGATAGCAGCAAAGAAAGCTTGACCTGTTTTTATATTTCTGCATTAAATGAAACTTGAACCTTGATGGCTGCCAAGAAAAGTTGTTTGATTTCCTGAAAACTGAATTGGCATGTTGTGCATTTGAACTGATTGATATTTGTGGTCATGTATTTGTACCTGCTAACAGTTGTTTTTTAGCCATAATTTTGTATTAGTCTGTCTTGGCATTCTTGAGAACTGTCTAAACTACATGATTCTAGGTGATTTGTGCAAGTCATGAAATGCATTTTTAGTTATTATGTAGCAATGATCATGATTTCCTTTTGTCTATACTTGCAGTTAGTCACTAGAAATATGCATATGTTGGGTAGACAATCCAGTTTAGGAGTTCTAATCCCTACAGAACTGAGAGATATATTATCTTCACATCTTTTTTCCAACTTAGCAGTTAATTACATCATTAGGATTTTGTTTGCATGATGGACTTAGGCAAGCTATATTCATAAGGTTAAGTCCTGAATTATAGCACAACAATTTTGTATATTTGCATAAAGATATATCTAATGAGTTTTTTCTTGTCATTTTAAATATGCTTTATTGACAATGTTTTGACATTGATTGCTTTCAGGTGGTGGTGGACAATGGTAAATCTGATCGAATAACAGTGGTTGAAAATGCCCAGAACACATCTTATCAGCATGCAGTGACACAATATAGAGTAATTGAATCATCTCATGGTTAGCTTCAATTTCTTGCCAATTCCGTTTTCACATTGCTATTTAAAGTTTAATCCCCAAGGCTAGCTTGGAGACAACCCTACGAAATATAAGTGTTTAAATTATCCTTTCTAATCCAATAATTTGCAGGATTGTTTTATACTTTCTTAAAAAAAAAAAAGTGAACCATAATTGATGTTGGAGTAGACTGTAACTAAGGATATTTGATTCACACAAGTAGTAGATGTAGCTTTTGCCTTTTAAAAATCTGTGGCTTGTTGCAGGCTACACATGGTTAGAGCTGTCATCCATCACTGGTAGAAAACATCAGGTATGAATGGGAACCAAAAGCTATATGGCTATACTATTGTTTAATTACTTTCTAATTTTACACACTGCTCAAATCCTTCTCAACCCAACATGTCTGGACACGACAGCTGCGAGTACACTGTGCTGAAGTATTAGGGACACCAATAGTTGGAGACTACAAATATGGATGGCAAGCTCACAGGAAGTGGAAACATATTCGTTGGTCTGATCCCGAGGAAATCTCACATGAGAAAATACGCTGTGAAAAACTGCTTCCTTTTGGAATTGATTTGGAAAGTGGGAGCGTCTCTGAAAAGCATCCTCGTTTACATCTTCACTGCAAGCAAATGGTTTTACCCAATGTGTGTATGGCTTTGCAAGGTGTTACAGAAACCTCAGACTATAATTTTTCTGATCTAAAAAGCATTGAGTTGGATGCTCCCTTGCCTTCCTATATGCAAAGAAGCTGGAATATTTTGAGATCCTGAACAACATATATCTTTGGAGATTTAGAATCTGTGTTTTTCTTTAGGAAATATTTTCTGAAAAAAAAGGGAGAAAAAACCCATTTCAACATAATGGGCTGAGTAGGATTATTATCTTTGCAAGCTTTCTTAAATAATAATAATTATTGACCAGCCGGCACTGGTTTAGTGAATCTGTAGCAGCCCCATGCATGTTGAAGTTGGTTGCAAGTGGTGAAAAATACTGTTAAAGACTCATTTCTCTAGTCACAGCTGAATACAGTTGTAGATGAGACCTGGAACAAGCAGGTTAGAAAAATCAGCAAGCACTTGATATGATGCATGGAGAATGCACTGGTCTTCTGGAGGTATTGGAAATCATGGAATCTCGTAAAGTGGCTAGAAGTAATTGACTTTTGGAAAGAGTCCGAAATCATACGGGTTATAACTGGCTGGGAGATGCAAAAGTGTATTACTGGATACTCAACTAACCCTTAGTCCCAAACTGATTGGCATTGACCATATGGATCTGTTTCCCTCATTCCCCTGATTTATCTACATTCTGACTGTTTTCTTTTTGCACTACAGTATAGGTATGGATGTAGTAGTAAAATTGTAAAATTCTCTTATTGTCTTTATTCTTGAAGCGAATATTTAGAAAAACTAAATCATTTTGTTGAAGATTTTCTCAACATTTAGAAAAATTGGCTCCCTTGCAGAATAAATTTGAGAATTATTTTTTCAAAAAGACTGAACCTCTGAGCTCGATGTTGCTATATTTTGATGAGTGTGAGAGTTCTGCCTAAGAAAAGTAAACTCATCCAAATGCTATGAGAGCCTTGGGATACTTTTAGGAGAGAGCGAAACTGTTTTGAAAGAAAATAAAAAATTTAGGGTGTAAAACATAAATTTCAAAAATTTCAAGGCTTCAAAAAGTCCTTAATAAAACAGAAGAAGAATAGTTTAAAAGCACACGTAAAAAAATTTAAGGTCTCGTCTAGGGTATGTGAAGTGGCAAAGGGATTTAACAAAATAAATTCAAGATCTCAAAAGAAAAAACTCGTAGAACTCAAGAGTGCATATATATATATATATATATATATATATATATATATATATATATATTTGTCTCGATTTGTTAGGTATATGTTTGACCTAATTTCAAGTTGAATGTCATTGTTGGAAACTGATTAGGGATAATAATCAAAGTGTTAGTTTGGTGTTGGTAGAGCGAGATTACATGAAGCTATTGCTTGTACAATGTGAAAAAGAATTATTGCATTTTCAAAAGCTCGTGATTTAGAGTCCGTTTGGGATTAAGTTTAGAAAAAGTGATTTTGGAAAAATTTTTATTTTTTTATATTTTGAAAACTGTTTTTGAAAAAAAAAATGAGGTAAATATATATTTTTTCTGGAAATAGATTTGAAAAAATTAATTTATAAAAAATTTTAAAAAATCAATTAATTAAATAAAAAAAACTCTAAATTTACTTTTTAAATATTTAATATCAATCTCAAATATGTCTGAAACTCTTTTTTTGTTGTTTCCATTGGATTTGGTTGACATTTTAATCATCATTTTTCAATCAACTATTGAAAAGAAATTTCTCACTATTGAGACACCAACTCCCTGAATTCAATTTATTAAATAAAATGCTTTTTTGAGTATTAGGTAATTTTTTTAAAAAAATAAGAAAATTAAATTAAATTAAATTAAGGAACATGGTTAACGAGGTGTATTAATTTATTGTAAATTATTTTAAATTACTAATTTTTTTATTTATTATTTGTAGAGTTGTCACGTTAAGTAAGCCACCAACTACAACTAGTCGATCTTATTTATTGATCATTAAACAATTAGTTACATTTTTCCATTATTGATCATTAAACAATTTGTTATTATTACTATTATTGTTAGAAATTTCTATATCAAGATTATAACATTGAAAAATATTCAGGAAAAATATTTATAAAATTAGATCTTAGCACTCAATGAAAAAAAATCAAACTTATCTCTAATCTTTTTCTTTGTTAAATATGATTTTTTTTTGTGTGTGTACGCCACACTAAAAAAAATGTTGATTTTATTTATATGTATGCTTCCTATACACACACATACACGTTAGACTTATTCTTCAAGAAAATTTCAAATATAATGGCTGGATGATGAAGAAATATTGAAAGCAAGAAGGTTGTATCTTTTCTTTATACTCCAAAAATTTATTTTTTTAATTAAAAAAAATTGGATTTTCCATGGATACTTTATTTTCAATATAAAGTCAAACATTTTCTTTAAATATTTTTTTATAAAAAAAATTATAAATTATTAAATTCAAGAGCATGATGGCCATATTTTTATCTATAAATTTATAAATTATTTTCTTAGTGTCGATCGTGATATTTAAATATAAAACTATAATTGACTTTATCGAGTAGGATGATCATCGAATGTTTACTAATATATTATCCGGATAAGTTTTTGCAATTATTTTCTTAGTGTGGATCGTGATATTTAAACACAAAATTACTATAATATTTGCCAAATCTGGAGGGGATGTTGAGTTTGAATTTGACTAAAATCATCAACCATAAAAATTGAAATTACATAAACTCAATTAAAAATCGAAAATAAAGCCTCTTAAGATCGTATTGAAGCATTTTAATTGAATTCTTAATTCTTTTTCAGATTTTTATCTTTTTTTAATAAAATCTACAAAAAAAATTGCCAAAAAAAATTCACATAAACAAAATAAACTTGTAAGTTTAATTTTATAGCTGAGATATTACTTTCTCATACAATTTTCAGTAAACTCAAAAAATTTCATATCAAAATGAGGAACTTCTTTTTTTTTTTTTTATATTTTGACATAATACTCAAATTTGTCATACAATGTTCTCATTATTTTAATAAATTAAAATTCTTTTTAGTAAACATTGTCAAATTAAAGAATGTAATTACTGATTTGCTAAATCATCAAAAGAAAAATATCCACATGAATGTGAATGAAATAACGTAAAAGTCTTGGTATGAAAGAAAAATATTGAGGTGTGTGACATAGGCATGACGCATTCCTCAACCGATGGCATAGACCGACTCTTGCTTCATCAATGGTTACAACTTATTCAACTTAAGAAAAATTCATAAGAAAATAGCAACATGATCTTAAAATATAAAATCCTGCTAAAATCTATCGAGTGTCCCAATCAGGGAGGAAGAGCAGTCGTAGTCCTTCTAGCAGAGGATAATCCACCCCACCCACCAAACTCACCAACCACAGGCCCTCACCCTCTGCTGAAAATGTCCCACTATTTAGCCATTGTCTAAGCAAAGGTTTGGCTTTCATCTTTCTTCTTTATCCTTTTCTTCTTCTTTAGTGCATTTCTGATTCATTCATATCAAGAAAAAAGGAAAAGAAGAAAAAGAAAAAAGAAAGAGAGAAAGAATGGGTAGCCTTGAAACAGAGAGAACTTTAGTTGGATGGGCAGCAAAAGACCCATCTGGAATCCTATCACCTTATACCTATACTCTCAGGTAATTAATTCTTCAATCATTTCCATGTAATATTCTGTTTGATTCTGCTTTTGTTAATGGCACTTCTGTGCTTCTTGGGTTTCTTTTTTTGATGCAGAAATACAGGCCCTGAGGATGTTTTAGTTAAGGTTACTTACTGTGGAATCTGTCACACAGATCTTCATCAAATCAAAAATGATTTTGGAGAGTCACGCTATCCCATGGTCCCTGGGTACTAATCTTCATCAAAACCCCTCCTTTTTTAACCTTTTTTTCCTTTTCTAGCCAGCCAGTTTATGCGTACTTTAGAGCAATCCAACTCATTTTACTTTTATATCTCATGGTGGATCAATCTAATCCTATTTTGTCACAATTTTTTGATATGATTATATTGAGAAGAAAATTGCCTCATTTATTTGGTCTTTCTTTTTCTCTGATTATAAATTTTGGGACTTGTGTGCACAGGCATGAAGTGGTTGGTGAGGTGGCGGAGGTGGGAACAGAAGTGACCAAATTCAGAGTAGGAGAAGTAGTTGGTGTCGGAGTTATAGTTGGATGCTGCAGAAATTGCGTCCCGTGCAATTCTGAGATAGAGCAATATTGCAAGAAGAAAATCTGGTCCTATAATGATGTTTACACCGATGGCAGACCCACCCAGGGTGGCTTTGCCCAGTTCATGGTGGTGGATCAAAAGTAATAACCCAGAAGTACTATTTCATCGTTGAAACAACAATATTCTTTCATTTAAAGCAAAACCTATTTCCGATAAATGATTGTATTTGTTATTCAAACGATCAAATAAGCCAAAGCTTGAAATTTTTTTACACTGGTTTCAGGTTGGTGCTGAAAATAAGTGAAAACCCATTATTACTATTCCACGGAAACATAATCTTTCTTGCGTTTAAAGCAAAACCCATTTTCAAAATGTATATTTTTGTTACTGAAATGATTAAAAACGCAAAATATTGTAACTTTTTCTAATACTGGTTTCAGGTTTGTGTTGATTATAAGTAACAACCCAGCACCAGCAGTACTATTTCATAATGACATAATCTTCCTTGTAGTTAAAGGCAAACCCATTTTTCCGGGGGCATCTGCCCCAACGGAAAAAAAAAACATTTTCAAAAATGTTTCTGTTATTGATTTGGTTAAAAAAGCAAAAGATTGAAACCCTTTTTTTTAATATTTTCGTTTCAGGTTTATGGTGAAAATACCAGATGGGATGGCACCAGAACAAGCAGCACCACTATTATGTGCTGGGGTGACAGTATATAGCCCACTTAACCACTTTGGGTTGAAGCAGAGTGGGCTAAGAGGAGGGATATTAGGACTTGGAGGAGTTGGTCATATGGGGGTGAAGATAGCAAAGGCAATGGGTCACCATGTTACTGTTATTAGTTCTTCAGATAAGAAAAGGCAGGAGGCTATGGAGCATCTTGGTGCTGATGAGTACTTAGTGAGCTCAGATGCAACAAAAATGCAAGAAGCTGCCGATTCACTTGATTATATAATTGATACTGTGCCTGTCTTCCATCCTCTTGAGCCTTACCTTTCTCTATTAAAACTTGATGGCAAGTTGATCTTGATGGGTGTTCTTAATACTCCTTTGCAGTTTCTCACTCCTGTGGTCATGCTTGGTGAGTCTCTTTCTCTGTTATTTTTTGTTCATAAATATTCCACCGATTATATGGGGTAATTTTACTGTTAAAACTAATAATAAATTGTCATGTTTCACAATATTTTGGTGATTGATGATTTCAAATTAAATTATATATATAAAAAATAATATGATAATCTATTACTAGATCTTCACTCTTTCAGTATTTTAATGCTCAAATGCAGCACACTGAAAATTTAATCATTCTTTCATTTGACTTCAAGCAAAGCTTATCTAGAGATATTATTGAGTAGGACAGCAGCATAATGAAAAAAAAAAAGCTCTGTTGTCTCACTTAATAATAACAAAAGTAGGATTAGGAAAATAAAAAGCATAAAATCCTTAATTCTGAGACTGATAACTTTCATGTTTTTGGTTGAATATTGTTAGGGAGGAGGCGCATCACGGGGACCTTCATAGGAAGCATTAAGGAAACACAGGAAATGCTTGAATTCTGCAAGGAAAAAGGATTGACATCCTTGATTGAAATTGTCAAGATGGATTACATTAACCAAGCTTTTGAAAGGCTCAAGAAAAATGATGTCAGATATAGGTTTGTGGTGGATGTTGCTGGCAGCAAGCTGGAACCCTGAAATTAGAAGAAAATGAATTTATTGATGAATGGAGTTAATAATATTTTATTATATGAAAAAATTTTAAAATGAATTTTTTTTTCATATGATAATTTATTTATTAACTCGATTTATGAATAAAAAACATGAGTGGAATTTGAGTAAGTGAAATCTAATATATATATTACAAAACCATATGTGGTGAGTAAAGTGTCTCTGTTTTCTGCATTTGTTAATAAGAAGAAAAAGAAGCTGAGGTGTTTTTTTCTATGATAGATGGCTGATGATGGGTATGTTTTTGTTTCTAATTCAATTCATTTGTGGTTGTGACGTTTTGTTACCTAAAACCTTATTGGTGTCATCCTCTGACAACGAAAGACACCAACTCTGCAGAAAACTTGTGTGGTATGTGGTAAACTATTTTTGTTGAATTTTTCAATTCATATATTTCCATATTAATATGAGTCAATTTGATTTTCTTGAGATTTTCTATTTTTTAATTTTAATGTTTATGAATGCTAATTTACTTTTATCGTTTTGTGATAATAATAATTTAGATCGATTCCATCACGATTGTATTGAGTTGTTAGATTAATAAAATTCACATTAAATTAATTATTACTCATAATTTAAAAACTTGTGGAGCTTTTGATGCTTAAGCACCAAGTATTAAGAAGTAAAGGACGAGGCATTGAAGAAATAGTAATGGACATGACTTGCTTAGACCTTAAAGAAAAAATTTATAAATCAAAACAATTACAATTTATCACATGTAAAATAATTATTAATAAGTTTCATCCATAAATTTTTTTTAATAGAAATTTGCTTTCATGTAATGCAAAAATTTTCCTAGTAGTAGTAGACCAAATTTTAGAAATATTTTTCCCAAAAAAGGTATTCCTATTTCATTGCAAGAATGTATTTTTTGGTGGGTAGATGGTGTAGTGGTACCAATAAATCCTTATCAATAATATATTTATCAATTGATTCTAGAGGCTCATTTTTCCAAATTTCAATCATTGATCGGATTGTCTTTAGTTCAAAAGAAAATTCAGAAGACAGTCATAAGTTTAAGATAAAGTTTTTATATTTTCATTTACGAATCAAGTTGGTAATAAATTATTACATAATATAAAAATTAATTTTTTAATTAATTGAAGATAATTCAATTGATAATCTACCGTAAAATGGTTATGGATAAAGATGGGATGTCATAAATTTAACATTCGGACTCCACAAAAAAATTTATAAGAAACTAATTTTTCTTTATGTTAAACTATTATTATTATCATTAACTTAGTTTATCAATAAATATATAAAAATGTTGAGAATTTTTAGGTTATAACATTATCTGACTTTAAACAATGGAACTCTTAATATATCAATGGAAACTTCTTTTAGTGCATAAAGAAGGAAGGAAGCCACCACTATGGCCTTCGCTAATAACGTTGAATTTTATATAAAATCGATCGGTTGTTGAAAATCTTCAACAGCCACAGTTTCTTATTTTTCTGCATAGGAATTCACATCAAGTATATTTATTTACTTATAAATTTATGATAAAAATTATTTTGTATCTAACTCTCACTTTATAAATATAAATTTATGTTAAAAAATTATTTTTTATATGAATTTTGTTTTTTGAAAGAAGTTATCAAGTAAGAATTTTTGCATATGTATTATTAGATTCAAAATTTTAGCAGTCAAAAGAGGAAATAAGAAGTAAAGTTTTTATGTGTTACAATTTTGCCTTTTGTTTTTTTGTTTTTTTTGTTTTTTTTTTGGTAGTTGCTTTTCTTTAGGTGAAAAAATGAAAATTGAGATCCCATTGAATCCAACCCAAGAAAGAGATCTCAACTAAATCATACATTAATTTATGGAGTGTCATTTTAATAAATGTTGATTAAGTAATTATAATTTTATAGAGTTGACTATATTTCGAAATAATAAAAAGTTGTTTCCCGAAAGAAGTCTGTCTAGACTTTTCTTTTCATGTTAGATAATATATTTGAAGCATTGGATCATTCGCTATTTTTATTCAGAGATAAACTTTCAAGATGTAAAACTAAATACTCAAAGAAGCTTTATTAAGAAGAATAGAAAATCAATTAAAAACATTTGAAGTTCCTAAAAAATCTGAAAAATCTATAATAATAAAAGATACAGAATCAATAACATCAAAAGATAAATTTATAGCTGTTATAACAGAAACATTTAATACAGATGATGAAATAGAAAATATAGAAAAACAATTTCAAAAAAAAACGGTGACAACACCACAAATCTCATTAGAATAATAAAATGATTACTATATCTGAATATGTATTATATTATCTTTTAGTTTATTATATTTTATTAGAAGTAACTTTAATTAATATATATATGATGTTATATTTAATCTATTATGTTGTCCTAAATTATATATTTTATTGAATAAAGAATTGATAGGAATATTAAGAACACTCTATATTTTTTGACATTCTTCAACAGATATCCTTTGATTGTTTAGTGAAAAAAAAAATCTAAAAAATAAAAAGAGAGAAAAGAATAAAAAAGAAAAATTATTTTCTTACCTTATTAACAGTGTTAAAAGGATATTCAAAAATTAAAAAAAAATATACTTCGCATTCCTCTTTTTACAATACTAGGATGATATGAGGTTGATGAAAACTTATATTCATAACTTCATTTTTTAATGAATTATTAACTACACCTTAAAGTACTTTTTAAAAAAGAAAAAGTAATTATTATTGACTCATTCATAAATGAATTCTAAATACAAAAAAAAAATCTTCATTTTCTTTAAATAGTACATATATAGAAAGGAAAAGAAAAAAGTGAAACTCAAATTTAAAATGGTCGAGAGAGTCTTTTATTCCTTGCAAGGAAAGGAAATTACTTTTTCTTTTAAACAAACATTGTCAAGAAAATCACTTGTCGTAAAGATGATTAGACCATTCTTATTTTAAGTCTTAAATTCAAGGAACGCCCAACGAAGAATTTTGAAAGAACATGAGACAAATATTGTCTTCATCTAACAGTAATATTTTCCCGGGAAAATACTGGTATTTGATAATATTGACCTTTATCTTATTCCTTTTTTTTTTTTATGCCAATAACATTCTAATACTTCATCTTCATTCTCATTCTCGCATAAGTCGCATTGAATTATAACATTTCTTTTCTGAATTTTATATGCAGCATAAACTCTAGTATCAGCAAATGTAGAAGTTGGCGCATTCAAAATGGCTATCAGATTCAATTTTCCAGATTCTTTTAAGAAATGGAAAATACATAATGGACAGGTTACATACCCACTTGATCAATGATACTATCAGGCACACTTCTGTCCTCCGTCACTCGGTTCTGATTTCCACTTGTAAGGGAATAGGACTCCACCTATATTTGTCAATGTAAGTGAAAGAATCATGATCGATGCAGTCTCGAGCTATCGCCTCATCCCATTAAATGTGCTATCGAAAGTGTTAGCTCAGTACATCACATCCTTTGACTAAAGTACATATTCATGAAGTACCTTGAAGGATTGAAGCCACTTAAAATCACTGCAAACGATTCCGAAATTAAAATGAAAATAAAACATAATTTTGAGCAACGCTAGAATCCAAAGGAAACGCCTAACTTAGAAATTGCTGCATTTAATGCTTACATATAGGAGAAAGGACAATGACAACACCGATAGGATATAGGAAAAATGTTGTCCTCTCCAAGAAGGGGAGCACTGCAATACAAGAAATGCTATCAGGACATTAATGTAGTAGCAGTAGTTTTGTGGTAAAAATTCACCAGCAACCTTGAGTTCAGAGCTTTATTCAAGCACCAAACAAGTTAACCAATGAAAAGTCGAATATTAGTTTGCTTTCTGAAAGTGAGTTATAATATTACTAGCACTCCCAGGTGAGAGGAGCAAAAGTGTTCCTTATTCTACAGAGAAAAATTTTTCAAAACCGATCTAGCAAACCATAAGAAAGCGAATCAAGGATCAGAAATTTGGCCTGGATTAAAACATATGTTTACCATGCTTCAACTTTTCTTTTCTCTCCTTTTTTTTTATTTTATTTTCCTATGATATTAAACAGATATCAGAAGGAATCTGATCATATTATAGCTCATCATTTTGAAAACAAATAACATCTTAGATTTTATCAAGTTGATTCGAGAGTATAAATAAAACAATATGTAAAGGTGATGTATATAAAAAAGAGAATTGTATGTATAACACAATAAGCATCACAGTTACTCTGTTGAATAAAAAATTTTATTTCTAATGGGATACAAGTATCCACAATACTATCACCAAATTTAAATGTCGCACAGAAAAGCCTAGCAAGATAAAATAGCACAGGATAAAAAAACTCATCATGTTATGTAGTTTCATGTCCACAACGTTGGTCTAATCTCTAAGATGGCTTGCAGCATTAAATAGAGAAAAATAAATATTAGTTACAAAAAAAGGGCCTCCACCAAGAAAACAGGCTTGATCATTTGTCAACATAAAGCATCCCAAAACTGAAAAGGGCCATGGCTTAACCCAGTTCAACTAGCTGGTCCAGTTCAAGTCTAAAAACACAATTAAGTCAGATGGATTGTCATTGATTGACATCATCGTTTTACAATTTATTCATAAATACTCCACATGCCTATAATCTCCTTATGGATCCTAGTTAAGAAAACAGTTCAGAAAAGCAACAAATTGAATATGAATACAACTTTAAAAGAATGCACCTATGACAATTTATTTTTGTTAATTTTTGGACATGACATTTTCAATCTAATTCAAAAATAAAATTTGGCTTACCGTCATAACCTAAGAAGTTGAGATAATGATAGTATGAGGCTGCCACCATAAAAAGCAGATTTGACAGCAATACAGGTATGAAACCATGGGCTACCAAAAGAGGGGACACGAAATAATGTATAACTGCAAAAAATTCAAGGCCTGATCAATGTCATGGCAAGAGAAATTGTCGTTGAAAAATTAAAAAACATGTATTAAATAGGAATTACCATAAAGCATAACAAACATTGGGAAGAAAGAATTGCAGTGCACATCAAATGCATAAAGCCTTCAACCAAAGATGAGAAAAAAGAAAGATTAAGAAATTCAGCAATCTACAGTAATAAATTATACACACTTTCGAGCGGGGAAAAATCCAAACCACATGCAAAAAATAAACATTAAAGACTGGTGTGTTAAGAATCTACAAGATACATACACAAAAATACCATGCACACAAATATCGAATAAATATATCTAAATGGGAGTCAAGAGTTGCTAGACTTACCATTCAACGCGTTGCTCAACCACATGGCTGTTTGGAGCCTCCTCTCTAAGGTATGCATTAGTCATGAACCTGTATGGCATTGGCAAATAAAATCACAAACATTAAGCAGAATTCCCAATCAGGTTCATAATGGTATTCCATCATTAGTATTAAAATCTCTCAAACAAAATCCAAGACCACTATGACAATAAAATGCAGAATGCAAAACAAAAGATTGGAGAACAGTAGACATAAGTAGTAACAGATAAAGAAAAATTTATGATACTAAAAAGAAATTTCTACTTATTCAATATATATTTGAACCAGCTAGTGAATCCTGCTCAAGAAACATTTTCCTTCAACAAGAGTAGTACCATAATCTGGCAATCAATGTTTTATTGCTGTTCCAGTTTCCCTGTTTAAGATGTCAAAATTTCAACCTCATCATGTGATAGTTCTCAAAAGGTGTTTCAATCTCTGTCTCACAGTTAATATTTACACAAGCTAGTGTCTTTTCTCTGTCTGGTTCCATTTCCAGGAGGAGCATAATGGATGTCAACCAAATACAATGAGCAAAGCATTGAGATTAACTAATAGACAGAAGGCCCTTTAAAAAAAATAAAAAAAAGTTTATTTGAAGTGATATCCACAAACATGGGCATATCGCGATTAGTAATAGGGTGACTGCTCTTACCAACAAAATGTAGCCACAACTATTCCAGTTATTAAAAAATGGAAAAGCAGTACAGAAATAACTACAAAAACAGCATGTGCAGCACTATGGTCATACCTGAAAAGGGAGAGAAAAAAAAGATAACAATAAGATCTAATCTGTAAAGAATAATTAAAATCATGGACTAATAAAGTAGAAAAATAAACAGCCTGACAATAACTAGAAAAGAGAGAGAGTGTGTGTGTGTATATATATATATATATATATAAACTATGGCATTGCATAATTTGAAAGTTAAGACATTGAATAGAACCCCGACAAATGAGTTCCTGAAAGATTTCTCATAGAAATTCAGACAGAACTTGAAGCATCAGTTTTGACTGCCAACATCATAATAACGATCATTAAATTTATGTAAACGGGCAAGAAGTGTACAAGGAACTTACGCAGCACAATAAGCCAAAGTAGTAACTGCCAAAAGGAGACTGCAGATTACAACAAAAGCTGGGTCATCACGTGCCCATTGATTCTTAGTTTCTGAAACCAAAGATTTGATTCTTAGTTTCTGAAACCCAAAAGGAAGAAAAAGGAAAAAATTAACCACATGTTCACAAATTTCATCCTTTTTAACAGGAAAAGTCCCCATTTTACATTTGAACCTCCCAAATAGAAAATTTAGTCATTCACAAAGTAGGTAACTGTTTTCTTCTTCCCTTTACAAGTTTCAGATAAGAAATTCCAGCAAATATTAACATTCTCACCCCACACTTGTGAAGTGTATAAGCACAAGACATACACTACAACCGACTAACACTTGAACTATATTACTGACTCTCTTCGACAATTTGTCCAAAAACTTGACAAAAGTAGCTTGCATTTGACTTGTAAGCAAACAAATACACTACTTTTTAACAGGAAAAGAGTATAAAACAGTAACTCATCATTTTACTGTATTCTATCTTACCTTGCTTTATGCATTTGTTAGGGAACATAAAAATACGAGTAACAAGAAGAAATAACTGAACATGTGGCATAACAACTAAGTTTCCAATGAATCACTTGAAAAGTTTGCCATACCATTGGTAGGTTCATTCATCTTATGTCCTACTCAACCTTCTAATAAATTCCTCACTTCATAACAATTTCTTGTATATTTCAACAATATGAATTTATCTCTGCATTTTCATCCAAACTTCAAAATTTGATTAATAGTTCTATTTGGATGAATCATGTCCAGAACTTTTTAAAACAAATCTAATAGCTAAAAATGATGACTACTCGACATTAAAATATAATAATTAACTATTTGATGTTACTGCATATAAATGTTCCTGTAAAATAAAATTGCTTTTTCGCCCTTATATAACCAGCATCAAGATAACAGCCTTTTGAGCATGTAGCTGAAAAACTAAATCATGATGCTAAAACGTTTTGGAAAAAGGCATATCACAATGAGTCATAATATCCAAAAATGCATGTACTATACCCCAGTTAAAAATTCTTATCAAGATCTACCACGGAAATATATAATTTTAAAAGAAAAGGCTCTCTTCAGTAGGAGAATGGACTTACGCTTATGATACTTAGTGTGCTGATAGCTGGATTCATCATATAGCCCCATATGCAAAATGCCAAGTTACTCAATTAGAAAATTACCAACTAATAAACCAATAGAATGCTTACGCACACATAACTATGATCTAACAATTAAAAAAAACAAGAAAAATAAGAAAAAAAAACCCTGTTCTGTGAACATACACATAATATGATCAATCGGTCATATATCATTGAAAACTCAAGGTAAAAGATAATGAAGCCATTTACGTGCAGCAAAAAATTCAATCTGTTAAGAGAAACAGGCTTTCATTTACTAGTATAGGGGGTCAATTACAAGGCATTTTGGTGTAGAAACTGAATTTGAATCACACAACAAAAAGAAAATCATACAAAGGAAATTGCTGGCAAGTGAAATTCAACATGGAATGAAAATTTTTGACGCTCAAATATAACCTTTTGCAGCAAATTCAGAGACTTTGGAGCAATTGTATTTCAGGAAAATCGAAAGCACTGAAATCAAGCATTAACGAAGAAAGAACAATAACATCCTAAGAAAATGCGAGATAACATCTCTCGCTCTTCTTTCTGCTGCAAGGCATATCTCCAAAGTACACGCAAATAGGATATTAACAGTAAGACCAGTAAAGGAGATGATGCTTACACTACTTTCGGTAAGGTGCAAAGGTGAAGCATTTGCCAGAAAGTATACTCAATATCCATTTGTTGCCACTACAATGAACAAAAACAACACGAAAACAAACATATCCGATTAATATTTGATAAAAAAAACTTCAACAACAACTTCGATTGATCAATCACAATGCTGAATCACTGGTGCTTATAAGCTCATAAAAATTCAAGAAGATAAAATAATTTTCTCAAAATCGTTTATTCGTTGCTACACAGACAAGCAGACTGAAAGCACATCACGACATTTCACAGTTGAGGTTGAAGAGGCGAAATTCAAAAATTTACGAGGCAGAAGAGAGCAATTGAGGAATAATATAAGCAATTGGATCCAATTGAAATGAGAAGACAGATCGGATCTTGAGAGAGAGAGACCTTAATAATTCGCCGGAGGTACTGTGGAGACATGGAATTAGGTCGAGAAGTGGAAGACGATGGCCGGACTTTAGACGAAGTTGGCAACATCTCTCCACCGCTTCTTCGTTATACTGATCTATGCCGCCTTCTTCCGCTCCGTCTGCTTGGATTTCAAGGAAAGCAGGCAGGTAATTGATCTGTTGATCGAAGGAAGATCTGTTTAGCTTGCTGAGAATGAAATGGGAAAGAAGAAAATGTGAAACGACGACGATTTTAACAGTTTCAGAGTTTTTTTTTCCCTTAAATCTTTTCTTGAAGATATAGACTATCGCATTTGACATTTTAATCTGAAAAAAAAAAAAAATTCTTCCAAATCTATTTTTTCTTTGAATATAAATTTCATTTATACTTTTTTTTGTTTAAGTCAAAGCAACAAAATAAAAAAATAAATATATATATATATATAAGTAAAAAAAAAAGGATTAAAAATGTCCCTTTTTTTTAATAAAAGAATAGTATAAAATGTAATTTCCTTTTTTTTTTTAATCCCTCTGCCCAAACATTACTCCCATTGGAAATATCATAGGGCCAACTTTTGGGCTAAATTTGAAATTTGATTCTCCTTTTTTTTTCCATAATTAATTCATTGTAGAATAAATTATTGAATCAAATTATCACGCAATATTCAAGTTATGATCATTTTATTCTATTTTATATAAAAAAAGCCTTTACAAATTAAAATAGGTAAGAATTTCATGAAAAAATAAAAATAGAAGTATATATTTTTGGAGATGAAATGGGGTAACATATCCCTAAATTGAAATTACGTATTAATTTAGCCAAATTAATATTGGGTAATTATAACCTTCTTAAAAAAAAATAAAAAAAAATAGAGTTGGGTATCTAACCATGGTAAAAGAGTTTGGAGATCAAATTGATATTTTATCCCTTGATTTTTATTTCGAAATTTAAAATTTTAAAAATTCATTATTTTTTTCATTTATATATTGAGCCAATTATATATGAATATGATAATATATTATCAAATAAATTTATAAATAAAAATGTAAATTGACTTTAGAAAATCAATTTTAATCGAGCTTGTTTTTCCTTTTTTTCTTTGCATTTTTTAATTTATTTTAGTAACAGTAGAATCTCATTTATACACATCTAATAACCTGATATAGCTTCGTTAGTACTTGGTAGCTTTGATTTGTGGTTTAACCCACCTTTCCTTACCAGAGAAAATGTAAAATAAAGGGGATGTTTTCCTTTCATTCAAAATTGATATACAATTTGAGAAAAATGTTGCTTTTTTCCTTTTAGAATTGAAACTTTTTTTTGAATCTAATCCTCTAAACTTTTAATAATCATCTTGATTTTTGGTTAATTTATTTTCACTTTTATATTCAAACTATGGTTTTGGAGAAGTATCATTTTCTATGTTTTTTAAAATCCGAATTATTTTTTTATCTTTTTAAACCTGTTTTCGAGCCTTTAACTAAATATTATATAACTTTGCTTTTGATCAAAACTAGTTTTTGGAGCTTCTAACCTCAATATTAAACAGGCTCTTAATAGATAGACTTTATAGGATATGCACTCAGATCTTTTTCAAAATAATATAGACTTTGTGCTTTTTAATTTTGATAAGAAAATTAATTTTTATAATGTATTATTAATTTGATATGATATAATCTCTTTCTATATATATATATATATAAACATGCATGTATGTGGGTAAAATAAAATTTATTACTATAATAAAATTTAAATATTTAATTATCTATATAGCTATCACTAATACAAATTATATTATTAATTTGTTAATTTTTATTGACATATATTAATATAATTAATTATAATATAATATATTGTAAATTTATTTATATATAAACTTATACATATATTTAAAAATATTAATATATAATAATTAAATACTTTAATTATTAATTACTTTATATATTTGTAAACAAATATAATTGTGTTAAAAATAAATTAAACATATTTATATCGTATCGTGAAAAATATATATTGTAATATGGCGTTTAATCGTATCTCTTTATTCCTTTAAATAAGGAAAAAAAAAAAGCAAGCACTACTTAAATTACTGACTTCAATTTATTTATTATACCATCCAAATAAATGCTAATATAATTAAAATACAATATGTTTTGAATTTTAAAAAAATAGTTATGTTGGATAATGGATTATAGGTTTTTTTAAAAAAAATTCAAACACCTTTAAAGGCGCATGATTTCTTATGAAAATCAATATTAAAACGATTTTATTGTTAGAGAATTAAATATTCAGAAACTATGGATGAAAATTGCCTTGTAATATAATGAGTTATAAGCAAAACTTGTTTAGTGACAACAAGCTAATAATGAACGATAGAGCATCGTGTGAAGTCATTTTCTACTGCGAAATGCGAGGCCAACAGCCGCCGCCCCCAACCCCACCTTGCAAACACTGGCAAAATTGTACCACAGTACTCGACCGTACAACCAAACACGAACCAACCAAAATGCCAGCAAGCAAAACCAATCAAATTCAAAATTAAACAATTAATTTAAAACTAATAAAAAAAATCTAGAATTGCTGTGCAATCCATTTTTTTTCAATTCTCAAAATCTTTATATCCATTATTGAATCAAAGGCCAATAATATGATTTTTTTTTTCTTTTGTGAGAAAATTAATTATTGACATGATCCTTGGATTAATTACGCAACTAATCTATATTTGCTAAACACATTGGGCATTATCGATTCTACTAACCATCCAAACAAAATCCCTCGTTTTTTTCAATTCCTCCTGCAATGTAATTCCTCACTTCCTTTCTTATCATCTTCTGCATCACTGCTAACAACTCCGGTCCTAACGTTGTCGTTTTCTCAACAAATTTCGCCGATGATACTGATACCTCTTTACGACCCCGCCCAGTCGTATATGGCTCGTTGTTCCCCGGAAGAGACAGGGTGAGCTCAGTTGAAACGGCGTCGTTATCGTTTCCCATAGGCGGCATGATAGTTACGCCAGCACTCGCTACAGGCCAATAAAGAAGGTTCTGATCCTCCGCATCGCTGACATCGGATCCCGAAGAACAAGGACTGGACGGAGACGACATCATTACTGCGGATTTCTTCTCCGGCCGCTGTTCTTCAATCCTTCCATCTTCTACCATCGCCGCGTATTTCCTCTTCAGCGTCGAGTTCCAGTGGTTCTTGATCGCGTTATCTGTGCGGCCATTGAGGAACCTTGCTATAGTGGCCCACTTATTGCCGTATTTAGCATGGGATTTGATGATGATCTCGTCTTCTTCCGGCGCAAAAGGACGGCGCTCCACCTCCGGCGAAAGCTGATTACACCACCGCAGACGGCAGGATTTTCCAGATCGACCAGGTATCGATTTGGATATCAACGTCCAGTTTCTCGCTCCATGCAGTTTAATGAGTTTCTGCAGCAGTTGGTCTTCCTCGAGGCTCCACGGTCCTTTGACCCGATCTGAATCGTGGTCCATTGATATAAGAAAAGAAAAAAACCTGAGAGAAGATGCGATGAAGAACAGAGACTGCAGTTTTTTACAGACCAGAGAGGAGAAGGGTTTATAAAGCAGAGGGTTAGGGTAACTGATAAAGCCGGTAAATCGATTAGGGGCTGAAGCGGTATAGACAACCGGGACTTGTCAGTTACCGGTTAGAGATGTTACAGCTGTATAACTGCCACGTGAGGCGGTTGGATTGCTCAAGAATCTAAACTAAAATTTCGCCAAAATTGGGAAATTGAATGGTTTTCTCGCCACAGTTTCCCTCAACCGACTGTTTTATTACAGTTATGGAAGTTACAGAGATGGAAAGTGAGATAACGGGAAAATATCGCGAGAAAATAAATAGATGTTGGCGGTTAAAAGGATAAGTTTAACTGGGAGACAGGCTGGAAGGCATTACGTGATCGATTTTGAAATTTTGTGTGTTTTATATTTCTAGATTTGAAATTTTTTTAATAGAATAATAGGATCCAAATTAAAAATACTTTGAAAATTTTAGATATTTTGTTGTTTTTTTTATCATAATTAAATTCTCAAATTTAAAGTAGCACTTCAAAAATACAAATTGATTTTTCTATTAAATTTGAACAAAATATAATATGCTAACAATTTAAACCCTTGACTAGAACTCAGTTTGCTTAGAAATTTTTTATTTAGATGGTTATCAATAATAACATATCAATTGAAATAGTGAAAGCAAAGAAATTTTAAGATTTTCTGTAGTATCTTATAAATTGATAATTATTATGTCTAGGGCTTCTGCCCTTCAGCATATAAAAGTCTATCTCTTATGAAATATTTCAGACATTTTTAATATTTTTTATTGGTTCACTATTTTTAATAAAAAAATATATTTTTAGATAAAATTAAATATAATATTTTTATCTATAATGACTAAATATTAAAATCTACTTTTTTTTTATTTATTATTCTCTCTCATCTCTCTTTCCTAATATCTCACTCCACTATTAATTTTATTTACACTTTTTTATTAAAATTTAAAAAATATATAGAAAAAATTAAGAAAAATAAAAATATTTTTTAACTGATTTTATACTAAAAACAAAAATTATTTTAAAATTATTTCCTAATATCTCATTCCGTTATTTATTTTTTTATACTTTTTTATTAAAATTTTAAAAATATATAGAAAAAATTAAGAGAAAAAATATTTTTTGACTAATTTTATACTAAAAAAATTATTTTAAAATCATTAATAAAAATATATGATAGAATTTAAAAAATATAAAGACAAAATTAAGAGAAATCAAAAATATTTTTGAATTAATTTTTGTACTAAAAACAAACATTATTTTAAAATTATTAATAGAACAAATGATAAAAAAATAATAATTAAGAGAACATTAATTTTTTTAATATATTAGATTATTTTTGCCTTAAAATTGATTTAGAGCAGCGCACAACTTTTTTTGTTTTAAAAAAAAAAATTCAAAGCTCCCTCTACCTGGTTATAATCCTAGTTTTGCAGCGACAGGGAAAACTCTACTACAAATGAAAATTTCACTGCATCCCAATTCAAAAAGAGTAATATCTACATTACTAGGTAGCAGGGACACTTCATAGCAAAAATAGTAGTGTGAGATATGAGAAAAAAGACACGAGAAAGAATGATAAATAAAAAAGTAAATTTTAATATTTTTAATTATTATTATGAGAGAAAAAAATATTATATTTAATTTTATCTAAAAATATAAATTTTTTTATTAAAAATAGTATATCAATAAAAAAAAGAGTGTTAAAATATAACGTTGTTAACATTTTTCAATATTTCGGATTTGAGACTTTCCAACAAAAAAAAAAAAAAAAATTATATATATATATATATATATATATATATATATATATATATATATATTAAAGCATCTTTTGTATAGTTTTACAATTTTTATACTATTACTTGGAACAAAAATAATAACTTACAAATTTATGAATTAAACAATGACTAAATTTTTATTCTTCAAAAATTAATCTAGCATACTACAAATGGGATAAATAATAATAAAGATTGTATACTATTATAATTAAAATGAAATTATAATAAATTCTCTAATTTTATAATTACAATAAAAAATCTCTATTTAAAATAAATTAAATATATCAGTGCTACTTAACAGTAGGTCTAACTATCAATCATGCAATCGACGACAAGACGTTGAGTTTGCGATAAGCCGATAAGTGCTCAAATAAACGATGTCAGTTTAGTGTAAACGACATTATACTTTGAGGAGGCAGCTCAATCCATCAACGCCAAAACCCCAAAACCACAATTCTGAAAAAATTCCTCCATCCAGAAAAGCAAACCCTTAGTCCAAGAATTTTGGGATTTGGACCAAAAATGTCGACGGGTAGACCCAAGGATAGTGACTTTCAGGTAGCAGCACCGACGGAGAATCCGAAACCAGCGCTCCCGCCGCGCCCTCTGGCGGTGGCGTCGGGATCAACAGCGATTGTCGAGTACTTGGGGCCGGTGTTTAAGGAAGAGGAAGAGGACCTGGAGGTAAAGCTCCGGCGAATCATCGAAAACGTACCTGTTCGAGTCAGTAACACCTCTGGCAGTTCTGCTGGTTCCGGCTCCGGCGACTTTCACCAGGTATTCTATCGATTTTCCTATATCTAGAAGTTTGAAGTAAAAAGTTTATGCTTGAATATTTCCAGTAATGCAGTTCATTATTCTGTAGACAATTTGGGATTTAATTTCATAAATTCTATGAAGGGTGCATGAATCTCATAGTTTGGCACCTGGGTTGATCTAAAGTTCAAATCTTTTACTCGGGAAAAATTTAATAGGAACCGCACTAAGCTAGAAGCTTGATTGGATCCGTAGAATTATTTCAGTGGACATGATTCCTGGAAGAAAATTGAATGTACAGAACTTGAACCTACACGATATGGAATTACATCTAGCCTACAAAGTGGAATGAATAGAGAGTTAGAAGCCTAGAACCAACTTCTTGGTGGAATCTTATCTAGCATACAAACATCCCAAACCCGTTTGCTCTTGTGATTTTTTCTTGCCTAAACAGCAATAAGATGATTCTCTGTCATGTATACGAGCTAATAGCTACTTTGGAGTGTGTGTCTTATTCTTGGATCCTCCATGCTACAATTGTATAGAATTGTAGAATAAACGATTTAAGTGATTTTCAGGGCTTATAGTCAGCTATTGATAGCGAAAAATATTAGCAACACATAAATGCATAGTGAGGTTTCGAATTGGAAGCAGTTTTGGAAAATGTATCTTATTCTTAATGCCATTAACTCATCATTGTGAAAAGGCTACCGTCAATCATTTCAATGTGGTATCAGGTCTGTTTTATGCCTTCTCTTGTTATTATTACTTTTGAACATGGTAATACCGTCTATCTTAAAGGCCCTCCTACCTTTGAGCTTGTCATGTGGGTGTGTAGGTGCAATGACACAGATTTCGCATGACAAGGCTGTCACAAACCTAAATCAAGAGAACAGGATAATGACGCAAGAAGCTGCGTGAAAATTTAGATGAACATTGACTAAAAGCATACTCATCTTGTAAATTGGTGCAGTTCCTGGTATGATGAGTTTTGGGATCTCAACAGGTTGCTCTATTGGTAGATACGGGTAGTAGGAACATGCATAGGGTGCCATGTAGATTTTGGTTGTGGTTTAGACTTAGTGGTGGAACTAGATTTTTGATACCAAACTTCAATCGAGACATGAGTAAAATTTTCTATTTAGTTAATTAGTAATTCCTTTACCTTTTCACTCTTTCTTTGTAGGTTCAAAACATCAGCTATTTTATTCTTCGAGGACAGATGAAATGCCTCCCAATTAATTTTCTGTTTGCATTATTATTATTATTATTTTAAAATTAGTTTCCTTTCTTTCATTTTGATGATGAATTACTCCAGATAAGTTAATGTCATTCTTTGTATTTTAATATAAAGTGTGCATACTAGTCATTGCCCAGTATATGAAGGTCCTATTGCCTGCTTGCTTGTTATTAGTTTGCAAAGCTGGTGAACCAGCTAGTTTATGTAGACATGTTTGAAGATTAGTGGATGTACACTAATTCCAAATTTTAATAATAAATTTGGTTGCAACAGTATCGTCAAATGAGACGGAAAGAGCAAGACCGACTTTCAAGAATGGATGCTGACTATCAAAAAAGAAAAGAATTGGCTGAATTCAATATGAGAAGGGAGGAAAGATTAAAAGCAGCAGAAGACCGAACAGCAAAAAAGCGTTTAAAACGACAAAAGAAAAGGCAGAGGAAAAAGGAGAAGAAGATGAAATTGAATGCTAGTGGAGAAGAGCATCAAAAAGATGAATCTTCAGATGATGAAGGGGACTCAGATGATGGTGAAGTAGCAGGAAAATGAGCAAGATTTTTCAGATATTCTTAATCCAGCCTTTGCTTTCAAGCTTGGTTCTGCCAGGCATGTTCAAATTAACTAGAAAAACTAACTCACTTTGACTTGAAGCTGTTTTAAGTTCTTGCATTTATGCATATTAGATGCCTTGGTATGTAAACTTTCAAGCAAGGCGCCAAAGGAACATGACTGGAAAACATAAGTTTGCTATTATTTTCACACACAGGACAAAATGTATTTTCTTGTTTGGACCCAGTACATATTTTCATTCTTGGTTCGAGCCAATAATATACTAGCTTGGACCATGTAAGAAAAATAGCTTTATATGTAAGTGTATTATTAGTTCGATCCATGGGTAAAAATATGGAACAAATCCAGGCAAGAGAAGTCTGTGAGAATACACCACTATGCTCAAGTAATGCTAAAAACAAAAAAAAGTCTAGCTTAGGGAGTTAGATGGTGGTTTATCTGCACATCTGAATGTGATAGACCTTTCACCTACTGGCTTGCATCTTTGCAAAGGTTTGGTATTCTTAAATTTCTCTTGTAGTGCCCATAATTTTATTTTATCCTATAAAAATTGAATCGGAGGATTATTATACTATTTATTGATGCTCTAGGAGCTCTTTCTGATTAGGATGATGATCTTTACAAACTACAAATTGATTCCTATGAACTATAGATGATATCATCAATGGCAATGTGCTAATTTGAGATTTCTAATTTGTATGATTTAAATTGATAAGTATAACACAGTAACTATTTATTTTGGTTCACTCTAATAAATTTATTGAAAAAATGTCCAAGCTAAGCACTAAACTGGAATTTATGCTAATGAATTCATTAAATTTGGGGGGAAAATCAATTTTTTTTCTCAAAAAACAAAGTAAAAGATCAAATTAAATATGATATTTACTATACAAATAGGAAAAACATATTTTTAGGGTACTGATTTTTTTTTTTTAACTTTTGAGTCCTTGACTTTCTATGTGTTCAATTGGGTCCTTTAAGTATTAATTTAGACTACAATAGATCAAAAATTAAACTCAATATAAAAAATGGATAGGTTAAGGATTCAATATTTGTTAAAATAATAATATTATTTTATAATTTATAGCAAATTCGAACTTAATATATGCTGAAATAATCGTATAGAAAACATAATAAAAAGTTAGGGTCAAATAGAGAAAAAAAATATATTATTTTTAATTTCAACTTAAAAATATGATATTGATTTCAAAAACTATTTTGTTTTTCCTAATTATATTTTGACATTGTAATAGGATATTGGAACAAAAATATGAACCGAATTACAGCAAATTCATATCCGGAAAGCCCAGCCCATCTCAAAAGGCCCAATGTTTTCTTTCATTCTTCTTCCCCAAAAAAAAAAAAAAGACTATACGTTACGATTTATGAACTATTTCCTCGCAAATGAAAATATCAGTTTCTTGATTTTCATCTTCGTGAACAAGTACCCTTTTTTGTATTCTCTTCTCCCTTCCTATACCCTATCTCTCTATTCTATTTCTTTCTGCAATCTTTCCTATTAATAAACCCTAAGTTCGATCTGGATGGGAGAATCCATTCCTCCTCGTTGTATATCCGTTCATCAAGCTCTTGGCGGCGGCTCAGGTTTCTCTCTCTCAATAATATACGTTTGACTATAGCTTGTTATTTCGATTTTAAATGGATCTGATCTCTTAGATGCCATCTGGTTCTGTTTAAAATTTCTTTTTTTTTTTTTTTGTGAATTTGACTTGAATGAATCTTATATTTAATCTGATAGTGGCTGATGTGCTGCTGTGGAAGAGATGGTGTGGGAGTTTAACGGTTCTAGTAACTGCAACTATTATGTGGACGCTGTTTGAGCGAGCCGGTTACAATCCTTTGTCTTTTGTGGCCAATGTGTTGTTCCTTCTTGTTGCTATTCTCTTCCTCTGGGCCAAATCTGCTTCCCTCCTCAACAGGTTCTCTTTTACATCCTTTTGTAATTTTCAGCAATCGAAATTTTGCTGTACCAGTTCTGTACGGTAACTTGTGGACAAGATATGGGTTGCTTTTTATTTATTTATTTACTTATTTATTTTTGGTTTAAATTTCATTTTCTAAAGTGGAAACTGATTAGTTCTGTACTCTAGGCCACTGCCACCGCTGCCTGACCTGGAAATATCTGATGAGACTATAGTTAAGGCTGCTGGTGTGATTCAATTCTATGGTAATAGTGCATTATCTGTTGCACGTGATATTGCAATTGGCAGAAATTTGAAATTGTTCCTTCAGGTTGGCAGATTTTATCTTCAAGTTGAACTTTTTGTGCAAGAATCTGGCATTGTTTATTCTATTTTATTTTTATTTTTGTGTTGATTCCTGAGGATGAGAGTATCATGAGTTATTCTACTTATGATTTTCAGGTTGCTTTTGGTTTGTGGATAGCATCATATATTGGCGGTCTCTGCAACTTTCTTACTCTTGTCTACATTGGTCAGTTCTTAAATTTCCATTTTTTTTAATTGGTGTAAAATTTTTGGGTTTGACTAAATATTAATGGTTTTCTTATGCTTTTGTTACTGCAGTGGTTCTCCTTAGCCTTTCAGTCCCTGTGCTCTATTACAAATACCAGCACCATATTGATAAAAAGCTGTCTGTAACACACAAAATCCTTCAAACACAGTATAGGAAGATTGACGATAGCCTTCTAAAAAAAATTCCTCGGCCATCAAACAAGGAGAAGAAGATTCAGTAGGTGAGTCTCTCTCTCTCTCTCATACGTATAGCAATAATTGGTCAATCTTGCTTTCTTGAGAGTGATTGCTTCGGTGAGGATTGCTAAAGCTTGAGCTTGAAATAATGTTTTTATTAGGAAAAAATTTTCTCCTAATAAAGTTTGTGGTTGTTATATACATATCAATATCTGATGACTTTTATAACCATTCTTCTTTTCAAAGAAAAAATTTCTAAGGTTGTTGATTGTCATCTTGTAGCATTTGCCTTATCTGGAAATCTTGCATTTGAGGTTATTATGACATCTTGGTAGGAGTCTTATAAAAAGTCACAAATTTAGTTTTCTCAAACTGTACTTAAAATTGAAAAGTACTCCGCATCAACAATATAGAGGGACAAGTTTTTTAATATCAATATATTATTGCAGTGTAGTATTCCTCTTTTATTTATGATTCATGCATTATATTCATTATCCTTTGCCAATAGCTTAGTACATTGATTTTGGTATTATATAGCTACTTCATGCAATAACTGACTTGCATTCCTATTGCAACGAGTGCTCCTGCCCTTGTTGCTCAATAAGGACGGAGGTTTAATTTTTCACGTTTATTGGTCTCGTCATAGACACCTAGCAATCGGGAACTAATAGATGCAATACTTATATAGCCAGTATGCCTTAGTATCTAGATTTATTTTTGTTTTTCTTTTATTTAGCCTATTTCTCTCACCAACATCTAAGGGGCAGCTTGAATTGCATATTTTATGTAAATATCCATTCAATGGCATTTTTTTTCATATTTATCGTACTACTAAATAGAGACTTGCATAGTGATAATATGCATGTAAAAGAACGGTGATCGAGTTTAATGGTTTAATGCTCTCTCTGGAGTTTTTTCCTCGTATTGTTATTTTACTACTGGCAGTTGTGGTACTGTTATTGTAATTGGGTGAATATTATATTATTATTAGAGTTACGGAGACACTAAAAATCAGTTTTGATATCAGAGCTACGTGTAGTTCAGCGAAGTGTGGAGATTGGTTATGGACAGGAGACTTCGATCAGAGTTTCTATTCTACTTGGATTCTTAGTATCAAATATCAGTTACTGATAGTTATCTTTAGGAGCAGGACTGACCTAACTACCTTATAAAAATTGGGAGTATATTCAATTTTCATTGTTTTTTTAATTTTTTTTCTCTGGTGTTGTGATTAATCTTCTGTCAGAGAGAAGTGGCTTTGTTCCCCTCAAGTGTAAAAGACAGTTTCAAGTCTTCAGGAAATGATAGTTGATGCTTCAGTTTTATGTTGCTGTGTGCTAGCTTTCTTTCTTCCCCTTTTTATTTTTTATTTTATAAATGTAATATGAATTTAATAGGCATGAAAAATAGAGAAATTTGAATTTTCGTCCAAGTTCTCATTAACTTATAGTATTGCATCCACTTTCAAGTCTCTGCTCGCTTGCTAGTTGTATGATCGCAAAAACTGCCATATTTTTTTTAAAAACAAAAAACAAAAAAAATAAAGAAAACATTGCTCAAGCAGCTGGAAAAAATTTAAGGATTTTCACTATTTCTAAATATGAAGTGTAGATTTGCTCTTACACTGGCTATTTTGTTGGGAAAGATAATAGGTATATGACAAAGTTGATGGGTTCTTCCTTCATCTTTCTTAATTCCACATTAGTTCCAAGCAGACAATTATGGCATTATGGCTGCAAAATGAAGTGAGCTACTCAAAATCTCGTCGAATAAGATTTGTCGGTTGGAAAGCTCCTGCCTTCCATTGAAGGTCGAAGAAAGAAAAAATGTCAAGGAATGTGAATGGTATAAATTGTCAAAGAATTATTACTTCTTAAAGGTATAGATTGTCACAATATTCACAAATTAATGATTGGACAATATGACCGCTCTTATGCAAAAGTTCTGCAAGATTCACATTATGAATTAGATTGGTATCAATGACAAACTACCAGCTGCTTTTCTCGCATCATTCATGATATATCGATTATTCCGATCCACAGAAAATTAATGATTGAATCATCCAAGACAGCTGTTATGTACTTTCTCTTTATGTGCTTCATTTTATTTAATATCCAAAAACTGCTCAGCAACTGAAAATAATCAAATCTCAACCATGACTAGTGCTTGAACAATCTAACTGTTTTACCTTCTCTGAAGAAGTAAATCTCCTCTGATCTCCAATATCATGTCTCCACTAAGTGCCTACTTCATGATGCCTATTCGCAACAGCTTCATATCATCTAGAAATAATAAATAAATAAAATTAACACAATAAATCTTACAACTAGAACAACCTCAATAGACAGTAGTTGAAGGCTTGAAGCAAACTTTGGTAGCATACTCTTCTGTAGCTTTCAGAAAATGAAAATTAGTAAACTACCAAAATAGGATCAAGAACTTGTGCAACACTTTTAGAAAGGATTTCCAAGTATCAAGTAGCTACCAGCAATCGTTCCACCAAGTAGAACACCTCTTGAAACGATCAATATACTAAATGATGGTAAAAACTAAAAAGTCTATTTCCATATGATCATGAAAGCAACATCTATCTCTATATAGAAAGATCATAACTGATTAGGGTTATACCTATTATACACACTTTTGAAAACCTAATTTGGCTTGGTCTATGACAAAATGATTCACGATTCCAATTCAGTAGCTGCCATTTTGAAACTCAAATTTCCAGCAGGAAGAAAAGTAATTGAGAGTTAAATTTCGGTAATTATTGTTTCACTAGCACCTGCAATATTATGGGTGTATATGCATATGAATTATAAAAATAGCTGGAAGCTTGAAGCAGAAAGAAGGTAGAATGAAGGAGTTACCAATTAGTTTATTTCTTTACAATTTTGGGGATGAGGACAGAAAAGACATTGATGCTTACATCAAATTATTAAACCAAAAAAAAGCATAACATTATGCTAGAATAATGAAACAGATTGAATTGAGATTAGTTAGAAAATTAAGTTTCTTGAACCTTAACACCAATAAATAGTTCATGAAAATAAAAATAACAAAACAGATAGTTGATTACATGAAAGTTATGAGCAAATATCGTCCTGGGAAAGTTATATTGAACAACTATTATCACCAAGTTGAGGAGATCCTCATTTCAAAATAAGGGAAGTTGAAGAGATTCTAAGTCATTTAAGCAGCCAAACATTGCACATACAAGTTCTTTGCCATGGTTAAGAGAAATTCAGCAAGTTAAAGTTTCCATATCCGTGACAACCATCAAATGACAGAAAAAGCTCAATATAGTGTAATACACAAAGGAAACTCCAACTCTAGTCCTCCATGCAATTCTATAACTTTCACTCTCTTGCTTACTATAGTCTAAAAATTACAAACAACCATGATCTCATCAAAAGCTAGCAACCTAGATAATTAGTTGGATTCTTCTTGCCTAGATCGATTTTTCAGGATCAATCCAATCATACTCTTGCATGCATGGCTGATAATGATTAGATTAGTCCATGATGATCCTAGTCTAGGTAAGTATTATCAAACTCGCAATAAACTTGCAATTACAATACCAATAGAATTTTAAGCTTGCCAATTCAAAATCTTGCAACTTTCTTAAACTTCGATCCAAAACAATCATACAACCTACCCAACATCTTCAATCTAAAACAACCAAGTTTTCTCAGTTCGCAAAAACTATAACAGATAATCTAACATTAAAATTCAGAATCACCATCAAGATTAGAATTTTACAGAATTCCACATGCGGAATTGTTGCTACAACAATTCAAAAACCACAAAATGAGGTACACTTACATACACTATTATTGGTCAGCACTCTCGTCCTCCAGCTTCTTCACATAAGCCTTGAGCACCATAACCACATCTCTGGCCGGCGCCTGTAAGGTACTCACCAATCCTATTGCAGGACTCTGCAAAGCCCCCAAAAGCTTAGCATAAATCTCAGCTCTAGACGGCATTGTCTCCAGCTGCTTAAAATTTCCAGGCCCATAAAACTTTCCCTCAAAAACCGCCCCAGTAAAATCATTATTCTCCAGTTTCTTCTCTTTCTGAAAATCCCTATACGGCTTAATCGCCTCGGGTATCTCCTCACTATGCACAAAAAGCCAAGCATTCATCCCCTTCATGCAAGGCTTCAAGGCCTCCCATGGAGTACCCTCAATAGCTTTATAGACCAGAGTGTTCTTTGCTACAACAAGTTTAGATGATTCGGGCAACGATCTCCTCAATTCTTGGAATTGCTTCACAGTAAAGCCTGTGTATTTAATGGCAGCCAAAAGGTAGCAGTTTTCGAGCTGGGTTTTGACTGTTTCGACGGTTTCTTCTTTCTTGTTGCGGGAAATGGCGGATTGTATGGAAATGGGTTTATAAGAAGTGGGTTTGAAGAGCTGTTTTGAGAGGAAAAATGGGTTTGCAGGGCGAAAGCGAGACTGAGATGGTAAGGGCTTAGAAGAAGAGAAGGAGAAGAGAGTGGCTTCCATGGAGAGAGAGAGAGATGGGGCTTTCGGTCTTATCTTATCATCGTATTTGCATTCCTGCTCTGCTCTACGTAGCAAATGGGAAAAGGCCTAAATATTTTATTAAATTTATAATTTGCTACTCAAAAATTTAATGTTTTCTTTTGTTTTTTTGTTTTTTTAAATTTTCAAATTAACATTTAAAATTAACATCATTACAACTATAAATTTAATTTATATTTTTTAATATATACTCTACGTTGATTAAGGTCATATAAGAAAAAATAAAACATAATAGTTCATATTTATTAATAACAATAAATATTCAAATAGGAGCACTATACCCCAAAAAAAGGAAATATAAAGTACATAATTTGAGATAGATTAAATGAAAAATTAAAATTTTAAAAGTAAAAAAGAAAAATGCACTTTTTAATTTATTTTATATTCTAAGAAGACATTATAATTTAAATAGATAATGAATTTCATTATTTTATTGTATTTTTTTACCTGAATTCATTATCTTTGAACCGCAAAAGGTTGAGAAATTATTTATCAAGTATATTTTGGTTTTATTACGTAAATTTTAGTTATTTTTAAAATAATTCAAGATAAAGTATTAAGAAGTAAGAAAATATGATAAAATATAATATATTTTAAAATATTATGCAAATAAAATTTTGAAAACTAATTTTTAAATAAGGATCAATATATTACAGTAGTAAAAGCTTTGCCCTCTAAACTTATTCTGAATCTAAATTAATTACTGTAGAAGCTCTAATAATTAACATAATTTTTAAATTAAGTTCCCTCATTCGTTTCTTAATCAAATATATACACCCTTACAATCTCCGTTTGTTAGTCGAATTGTTATCAAACTAAAAACTTCAGACCTCCAGGCTTCAATGGTGTTTGCACAAACCACTCACTAGTCTGTCAAGCTTTAGTAACAGATTGGCAACACAAACAAACCTCATCTTATTAATACATATTATATTTGATGTTGCTTGGACATATCAAGCTCTGGTTGCTGTAAAATTTCCACCAGGAGACAAATGTTTGAAATCAATCAAATTTCACTGGTGTTGATGCTTTACAAGGCCTCAGGGCAAGAAATGCCCTTCTTTTTTTTCTCTGAAGTTGGTCATAAACTTATGCAGAAGTTTCAACATTTTGGCTACAAAATCATGTTTTCACCTGACAGTTGGTACAAGAAAGAGAGGTTTTATGCAACTCTAGGGACTGGAATGCTTTCTGCAGCTGGTAACGTCACCGAGCGCAACAGCTCCAAGGAGAAAACAAGCCCTAGAAAATGAGAAAGGATGGTGTTTGCTGATGCCTGCATAAGAGAAATGGAAATTGATAGGGATAGAACACAACGCCGAACTTAAGAAGTTATTTTAAAATTATCGACCAGCGCTCTAGGAACTCACTAAAGCTATACATTTATATTTTCACATATCAATCATGCCCGTTGCATAATGAAATCAATTACCATTCATCATCGTGCCTTTCGATATAACATCTTGGAACTCCCAACATTTTGGCTAAGCATCCTTCATTCATTAATCAAACTTATTTGACCCTTTAGTTTATGTTGCTGGGATATGAATACATGGCTTGACTACGTAAAACATGGGTAGATTCAAACTTTTAATAATTTTTCCCTATACTTGAACGATCCCACCCAAATCTATTTCAAGAGTCCATTATGTGACCAATACAGACGTACAGGGCTAAAACTGAAGTGTCAGAGCAACAGAGGTCTGATTACATAAATAGAACTTTGTCTCCTGAATTGACTAATTCAAGCTAGAAAAGAAACAGCAACCAAGTGTTTCAACAACCATAGTAACTGATTCCAGTCAAGAAAACTTGATCAATTCCAACAAGGCCAAGTTATCACCTCTAATTGTAGAGATATCTTTAGATGATGAGGCATGGCTTTAAAAAGGGACTAAATAAAAGTGTGGTACTATGGCTGCCGGTCAACAAAACACAAGTTTGATAGCTTATTATTTAGACAGTAAAGCCTTGACATATGACCTTCCGTATCTCTTTTGTTTATTTATTCATTTTTTTGGCTTATTTTTCAATATTTTGAGTTGAGAAAATAAACCATGATACTAATGTACATAAGTCAACATCTAGATAAGAAAAATTAAATATTCTAGATAAGTTGATTGCCAGTAGAACTTTGAACCGAGAAAGCATGAACATAAATTTATACCTGTACCAAGAATACATCCAATGCGAGAACTGGACTGTAACCAGGGGAAATTCCTTGGTAATAAGGATTTGCAAAGGAAGTTAAAGCCTTTGCAACCAACAATCCAACTGTTGCTTGCATGCCAAGGATAGCAGCTCCCATTCCCAACAGATTCACTACTACGCCATTTTTTAAGCCCTTCACAACATCAGCACGAGGAGGTGCCTGAAAACGCTGACAATTACATAATAGAATTAATTTTAAATGAATCAGTATGTAAGATGTATTTCAGTGATGTCAAGGAAAGTCTGAAGGCTGTTGTTCACAGTAATATTAGAGATCATCATTGCATGATATAAATGCACAAAATCGAGTCCTTGATGCAGGCACTTAATAGAAATATGGAATTCAGGCAACATATCTAGGCACAGTCCCACAATCAAGGACCTTCTAGGTGGGATGTGCTTTTCATGTAATGGCTTTAATTCTTGTATAGCATAGATATTTGAGCGAGCAGTAGAGTAATGATTGAACAACTCCAATCATTGTACTTAGATAATCCCTTCTTAAATAATGGATTTTACCTTGCTTGCATGATCCAATGAAGTTCATAACTAAAAGACAGAAAATTGCAAGGACAGACAGGAAATTAAATGAGAAAAATGTAAGACAAGAAAAGCTCTTAACCAAGCCAAGTCAGAATAGGCATGCTTCCTAAAAGTAACTTCAAAAAGACCTCCTTACCATTAAAAACTCCACAGTCATCATCAAACTTCATGGAGGCAATCAACCTCTTAGAACCAAGATTTCAGATTTCAGTCTATCATTATTCTTCCATCACTCTCTCCTTTCATAACACAAGATCTCGAATATGTCAAGAATTAGTGCCTCATCTCTCTCTTTCTTTCTTTTTACTTATTTCACACAGATAAATCAAGACATGACATGCGACTGCCATCAGGTGCTTTGGGAAAAAATATGTTTATGACCATGTCCTTCTCTCTTGTGATTATGACAAAACAAACAATTTCACCTATTTTTCTATACCGATTCTACTCAATTTCTTCCTCATTACTTCAGAGGCTCTGACCACAAGCCTTGAAGGAGAACTTCAAGCTAAACTGTAAATTATAAAGACATAATAGGCTAAATAAGAAATACCTATGTCAATCACTGACTTGTAATAAGTATGCAAATTCTGACACTAATTTATACCAATCATAAGAAAGCTCCACAATACCTTGGAAGGATCATTAGCAGTTTTCCGGAGTTTATCAGAAAGCCGAATATACCCAAAAGACCAGAACACCGAAATGAATGCAGCTGCAATACCACCAGCAGTAGCATAAAAAGTAGCAGGGGATGAGATCTTCCCGGTTACTACAACGGAAAATGAAAGAATCACCGCTGCTACCACTGTGCATATTAGCTGCCCCCAAAACCCTAAACTGCCCAACCTCTTGAAATACCTCGATGTACTCTCTAATCTCTTCGCAGCCTACAAAATACAATACAAAGATCCAATCTTTACACCTACCCACATTTTACTCAAATAAGCCTACAGCCAAAATTAGCAAAATTAGAAAGAGATAGGCGACCTGAGCGAGCTTGGCCTTCTCTGCTTCATCGCTCGAAGGAGTGAAAGCGGGAGAAACAGGCGAAGAAGCGTTTCTTCTGGTAAAGGAGAGTCTGGATTCCGATTCTCTGCTATTAAGAGGATCGTAACATAACCAAGTGTTAGAAAACGACAATGATTGCGCGAATTTCAGGGAATTTGGAGAATTGAGCGATCGTTGAGCTGGTAGGTGGTGGCAGTGGGAGAAAGAAGGCGCCGGACTCACCGTCACCGATACAGCAGCCGCCGGTGAGCGAACGGCCGGCAGGAGTAGAGTCTGCATCTTTAAATTATGTGTGCACAGAGTAAAGCAGTGAAGTAAGGATTGTGGTATCTTTTTCGAAAATAAAAGCGGTTGCATCTCAATTATTATTGGATTATGGATCCGACTTTTCACAAGCGGAAACGCATTTTTACTTTTTTCTTTATTGGCCAATTTGCATAAAAAAGATCTTCAAAATAATTTTATTGTTTGTTTTTTCAAATATTCTCATGAGAAATTTAATTTGATTTTGATTTGATAATAATATAACCCTCTAAATATATTTATTTATGTGTTACTATTAATATGTATTAATATACATATATGACATTTATTTTTTAAAATATATTTATACTAGTTTAATTATGTAAATAACTTATATGATAAAACTATATTTACACTGATCTAAATATGTTTATATAGATTTAACTCATGTCTGATTAGTTTCGATCAGATATATTTATAGTTGCACATACCTATATTGTTTTTGACTTCAAAACTAAACCTTCCAATGACTAATTTTGAGTAAATATATATGTCTAAAAAAATTTAGTTTATTTTAAATTTTATTCTAGTTTTGTGTAGATTTAAATATTTTATTTTAATTAAATGTCACGTTATTTAAAAACTAAATACTAAATTATTTAAAAAAATTAAATGTCACATATACATATTAATACATATTAAAAGTGTTAAATAAAAATAAATAAATTCTTGTTACGCCGCTATATTTGTTATAAAATTGAAGCTATGTATATTTAAAAATTAAAAAAATAAAGAATATGATTATTTTGATAAAAAAAGTTTGAAAATTGAGGATTTTTTTTATACAAATTACCTTTATATATATATATATATATATATATATATATATATATATATATATATATATATATATATATATTATAAAACAAAATTTTACCCATAAATTGAAAGTGCATATCTAGGCCGATTTACATAACTCCATCTCACTGTACTGAGTCAAACTATCAGCTCCGTAGCTAGCTAGCTACGGATTAGAATTGGTTAATTTTAAGATTCAATTTTTATTGAACCTGTTTGAAACCGCTTAAATGATGTAGTTCGGCCGGTTCAATAAATATATGAATTTTTATTTTTTTAAAAATAATCAATTTATTAACCAAACTTTTACTAATAAAAATAAACTAAGAAAATATATTCATATTAAGTAAATTTTGTCACATATATATATATATATATATTATTTTTTAAAAATGTCGGTTCGGAAAGTTAAAAAAAATGAAAAATCAGCTCTCCAATGGTTATGGGCAGATGATTCAAACTTGAAATCTATATTGATCAATTTTAGTTTGAATTTAACCGGACTGGTTCCAATCCGATTCAATGGCTGAACCAGCCCGTGGTCAGCCCTTCAGCCTCATGACATGAGCTACCACCTTCGCCCAATCCCATCCTCAATATTCCTACATACGTTTCCCTCCAACCCCTCCTATATTAAATTTAAATAAGTTGCATGTGAAGCGAAAGAAAACAGCCAAAACAATTAAAAAAAAAGAGAACTAGAGAATGCAAATGGAGGACAAATGGACATGTCTCTTGGAGGAATTCTTTTTGGCAAACAAGCAAGAAGAAAGACAGGCCAAGCTGGGATTTGGACTTTCACCAACTTATTGTTAGAGGGATTATACCAGTATTATTAAATTAAAATTTATTGATATCCATACTCTTACTTTAATATTATTTTTAAGAACAAACTGTAAGAAAAGTATTTTTTTTTTTAAATGATTTTGAATACATAACTGATTTTAGAGTAAATTGCAAGTTGGGTCTATTTGTGATTTGTGAACACTTTTTTCTTTTTTTTTTTTTTACCCAAAAAACACATTCCGGGGTTAAATATAGTTCATAGTGGAACTGTTGAATGTGAACTCGTGACTTTGATCTAAAAAGGTCTGTCTAGGAATTTGGATTTTATCAACCTCATTATTCTGAATTTGAAAATGCTTATAAAGCATGTCCCACCACATAATTGCAGTCCTCCCACCAATATCTTATTTAAATAGGATAGGTTAAGGGATATGTAAATAAATATGTGCTTAATTGATGTTGAAAATATGTAAATAAATTTTTATAATTTTAATTATATTAAAATAATATTTTTCAATATTTATGAAAATATAAGTGAATGAAGATTGAGAGGATAGCAGGGAATGGGAAAAATGGATTAGTTAAGGGATATGTAAATGCAGTAAGGTTAGTATGATAGAGTGGTTGTGCTCCGGATTATATTATGGATTCATATATATATATATATATATATATATATATATATATATATATATATATATATATATATATATATATATATATATATATATATATAATATATGCGTGTATTATTTATTTAAGTGATAAAATATTTTTATTTTTTTTAAAATATATAAAAAAATAAATATGTACTTGTAAAGTTGAAATTTATGATATAAAAATTGCTTATGTGTCGTAGATCACCGATTCACCACCACAAAATTGGACAAAACTTATGGCCATTCTCGCGTACCAAATATGTCCATTACTTTTTCCTTTTCCATATAATTTTTTTTTTCAAATTTTAATAAATTAGAGATATATTTTTTTTAAAAATTAACAATTTATCTATTTTTCATTTAAAATAATATTTATTTATTTAATATTTTATTAATTTCAAATATTATTATGTAATATATCACATAATTTTTTTATATTTAAGATATTTTTATGTGAATTTTTTTAGCATTTTATGAATAATCTAATGATATTTTATAAGAATTTAGAATTTTTACTCGTTAAGAACGACTATAACTGCAAAATAACCAATACATTTAAGTCACAATTTTTCTAATTATTATTTTAAATAATATTTTTATAAAATAACCGAAGGTAAACTGTTAATTTTTTAAAAAAATTATTTATGATTGTAATTTGTTAAATCTCAGAAAAATTTTCTGTAATTTATTATATATATATATATATATATATATTAAATCAACAATTAAGTGCCATATTAAAAAAATTATAACTAATTTCACTTTTACACCATAAACAATTTATTACTGATCAAATCTGTTAATATCTAACAATTTTAGTATAACATTTCCATATATAATATCACAAAATGTGAATTGTCAATTTGACTTATTATTATTATAATTATGCACTTTAGTCGGTTCATGTGAAGCATTGTTGTTCTTGGTTGTTTTCTCAAGCTTTTTTGGCGAAGAAAGTGACTAGACAACTTGCAAGTTTTCATATTTAATAACCTTACCATGAAATGTTAAGAGATAATGTTCATTTCTTTTCTTAAGAGTCAATTTTATAAAATTTCTAACTATTTATATTAATGATGTTTTTAAATTATCAATAAACTTTAACTTAATACTATTGATATATGCTATAAAAGTTTTAAATTCAAATCCCAATCATACTACTTGTAATTATTACTTAAAACGTTATCTTCTATAAATATAAAATCAATTGTAAGAACTACTTAATGTATAGATTTAACAATATATTATTAATCGGTCGAGGAGTGTGCAAATGTAGTGAATTGGTGTTGTTTTTTTGAATTTCCTCCCTCCCTTGTAATAAAAAACAATATATTATTAATCGGTTTAAAAATGAAAATATAAATTGGATATAGATAATAGCTCTTCTATGAAAAAATAAGAGATACATCGTTACAAGAAAAAAATGTTTAACTAGACCTATAAATTTATTTATGCTTCGTATACAGAATAAATTTCTTTTATAATATAAAACATTTTATCATTAATTTGAATTTATTAACACTATAATTAAATTGATAATAAATTGTCATATAAATAAATTATTCATACATGATTCTAATGTCCAAATTTACATTTTACCCATAGTAAGAATTTGGAAACCAGCAAAAAAAAAATGTCAGAAGTCAACATTCAAAGGAAGATAGTGACTTCAGTTCAGTGTAGGCCTCTGCAATCTCATGGGCTCCAACTCACTTGGGTGTCTGATAGTTGCAGATACAAGATTCCTCTTTGCTTTTTCACCACTTAATTAAATTAAATTAAATTACCAATTCTAAATTTTACTTAAAACATAACACATCAATCAATGATTCCATTTTAATCATCTTTCCTTTTCTTTTTTGCCTTTCACCATATCCACCCAACTAAATCAACTGATAAAGGATTTCTCTTTCTTTCTCCATTGCTAACCCCAAATTCCTCTGCAACTTTTCTTTCCTTTTCTTTGTATTTAGTGATTAATACCCTTTTTCTTTTTCGTGTTAATTTGGTAAACCGGAACTACTTCAACTGCAGTTGGTCACCATCTCTGATAACCATCCCCACAACTATCAGTATGTAAAAGGTTCAACAGTAGCTAGCGTGATTCTTTAGTGAAAGAAGAAAAACCATGGCTTTCTTTGCCTTTCTTTTTGTTATTGTTCTTGTTCTAGTTCCTGCATTTGCTCTTAACACAGATGGGGTACTTCTGCTTTCCTTCAAATATTCCACCCTCAGTGACCCATTATCAGTTCTTGAAAGCTGGAACTATGATGATGAGACACCGTGTTCATGGAATGGAGTGACCTGCGCAGAGTTAGGTGACCATGGCTCACCAGATATGTTCAGGGTCACCAGCTTAGTTCTCCCTGGTAGTCAGCTTCTGGGTTCAATTCCTCCTGACTTGGGCTTCATTGAACACCTTAGGCATCTTGATCTTTCCAACAATTTCTTGAACGGGTCATTACCTAGTTCTTTTTTTAATTCAACTGAACTGCGAGTGATTTCTCTATCAGGGAATGAGATCTCTGGTGAGTTGCCTGAATCTATTGGTGGGATGAAGAGTTTACAGCTGTTGAATCTTTCTGATAATGCCTTGGCTGGGATATTACCCAAGAATTTAACCAGTCTGCAGAATCTTACAGTTGTTTCTTTGAGGAGCAATTACTTTTCTGATTACCTTCCTAGTGGGTTCAGTTCTGTTCAAGTGTTGGATCTGTCTTCTAATCTGCTAAATGGGTCATTGCCTCTTGATTTTGGTGGAGCTACCTTGGGTTACTTGAATTTATCTTACAACAAGCTTTCAGGGTCAATTTCAGAAGCATTTTCCAAGAAAATCCCACAGAATGCCACTATTGATCTCTCATTCAACAACCTAACTGGACCAATACCGGAGTCTCTGTCTCTGCTTAATCAAAAAACAGAATCTTTCAAAGGCAATATGGATCTCTGTGGGAAACCATTAAAGAATCTTTGCTCAATCCCATCAACTCTTTCCACACCACCAAACACTTCAACCACTTCTCCAGCCATTGCAGTTATACCCAAACCACTAGAATCTATCCCTGTAACAAATTCTTCTGCAGGAAACCAAAAAAATAAACCCCAAAATGGCCTAAAACCAACTACAATAGTGGCTATTGCCGTGGCGGATATAGCCGGCATAGCCATACTTGCTCTAGCCATTCTTTATGTATACCAACTGAAGAAGAAGAAAGCTCTCAACTTTGATGACAGCAGCAATATCCCACGAAAGAGCGAGCCAAAACTAGCATCAGAAACCATAAAATCAAAAGCTGATCAGCAGGAGGAAACAAGAAAACCCTCTACATGGCCATGCCTGCCCATTAAAGCTGCAGAAGAAGCATCAGAGGAAGCAACAACTTCTGACAGCGATCATAACGAAGAAGATATCCACATAAACAGCCAGCAGAGAGGAGGAAAACTTGTGATAGTGGACGGGGATACGGAGCTGGACATGGAGACGCTGTTGAAAGCGTCAGCATATATATTGGGAGTCTCCGGCGGTAGTATAGTGTACAAGGCTGTGCTCGCCGATGGGGCTGCGTTTGCGGTGAGGAGGATAGGAGAAATTGGCATAGAGAGGTTTAAGGATTTCGAGAACCAGTTGAGGATGATTGCCAAGTTGAGACACCCAAATTTGGTTAGAGTTCGCGGGTTTTACTGGGGAGACGACGAGAAGCTCGTCATCTATGATTACATCTCCAATGGCAGCCTTGCCACCTCCGGTTACAGTAAGCTCTCCATCTTCCTCTCTTCATGTTAGCATTATGACTCATTTTCTGCTAAAATACGCCGTGCAATCCAATGCGTTTTTGGTAAATCACATTGTTAAGGATATCGACCGTTAGATTTCCTAGGTGGGGCTAAATTCCCATTTTGTTTTTTTAAAACAAATTTTTGCTGTATAAGCTTATGCGCCAAACCGATTATAAACTTTTATTTTTCTTTTTCGACACTATTTATTCTGAATATGAATTTTATTCAATGATTGAATTAATAGTAAAATATTAACATAAAATTATATGACATTCTGTAATGAATAATATTATGTTTTATTGATTAAATTAGATTATATCAATACCATGTATAAATCTAATTATATTTATTTTGCGCCTATGATAAAATATAATTGGAATAATTCATATAAGATTTCATCTAAGCAATTAAAAATTCACTTCACCAAAACAATTATTTATTATTAGATGAAAATAAGTTAATGTATGAAATATTAATTTTTTATTTCGGAAAAAAAAAAGATGGATTGAGAAGGGAACAAAAAGAAAACGCAAGATGCGCCAAAATTATGAGTCAGTTTCGTAGAAAAACAGCAATCAATGCACCTTTTCACGGCCACATTTTGTTGTATGGGTTTAGACATTTCTAACCTGATCAGCTCTTGTATTTTACTTTTGCTTGTGATTTCTGGTCTGTGATTTGTCTCTCTGCACCTTTTTTTTTATTGTTTTCTTGTTAATTAATTAACAGAATGGATGATTAATTGATTAGATTTACATTCATGTGATTACTCCTCGAATTTGGTATATATATATATACATATATACCTAGGGATCCTATAGCCATAGGAGATTAGATTATTCTTCTTTCTCTAGATATTGGAATACTAGGCTTTAAGTTTTTTAATTTTCTATCATATTACATGGAAAATAATTATCTATACCAGCTTTGAGTATTTATCTATAAATTAAGCTTTATGATAATAATAAAAAATTATAGATCGAGTCAATAATCTATTATCATGTTAAAAAAAGTATTTTTGTAATTAATTTTATATTTTACAATTATTTTTTATGTAATAATATATTATTAACTCAGTTTATAAATAATTACATGAATCTTATACAAATAATTTTTTTTTTTTTTTACCAGGAATGCACATATATGAATTTATAACAGTATTTTCCTTTTGTGATTTACAGGGAAACCGAATTCATCACCATTGAATCTGCCTCTTGAAGTCCGGTTCAAGATTGCAAGAGGTATAGCTCGAGGATTAACCTTCATTCATGAGAAAAAACAAGTGCATGGTAGTATCAAACCAAGCAACATCCTACTAAACCCCGATATGGAGCCTATAATCTCTGATTTTGGGCTAGACCGGCTAGTCTTAGGAAGCAACAGCAATAAAGCAAGCAACTCGAGCCGAAATTTCGGAAGTCAAAGATCCAACTCCATGATATCCCTTGACCACCCCATCACAGCCAGCCCATATGCAACCCCCAGCTCCTCCACAACCGGCAACACGTCGTCGTATCAAGCACCAGAGTCATTAAAGAACCTAAAGCCAAACTCTAAATGGGATGTGTATTCATTTGGTGTTATTCTACTTGAACTTCTAACAGGGAGAGTGCTTTCAGACCGGGAATTGAGCCAATGGACCGCAGGTTCAATAGTGGAGGACAAGAATCGGGTTTTAAGATTAGCAGACGTGGCGATCAGAGCTGAGGTGGAGGCCAAGGAGGAAGCCATTCTGGCATGCTTCAAGCTAGGGTTTAGTTGTGCTTCTTTTGTATCACAAAAGAGACCATCCATGAAAGAAGTGGGCCAAGTGTTAGAAAAGATCCCATGAAATCTTTCAAACAAAAGCATAATATTTGGGTCCCATAAAAGTGTCAGTTGTTGGGATTAAAGGGTTGGTGTTAGTGTTTTCTTTTTCTCCTCTTATGAATATCATTTGTTGAAATGAAGGAGTGGGGTGCGTTAAGTGCAAAAAGGAATATGTGGATATCTTATATGAGAATGTGCATGCTTTGTATGTTTGACTAATTAATCAAAAACTTATTTATTGCATTATAGTATTATTATTTGGTATTGATTAATTAATCTAATATTTAACAAATCTATCAATGATAAATGAGTAGTGCCACATTTATTAGAATTATTTGATGTTCTTGAATCATAACCTGATTTATATTTATATAAACTTAATTGGGTCAGGTGGGGCATTTATATAATGGGTTTGTTAGTCAATTTTGAGCAGAGAGCAACTCCATTAAATTGGTATTATAATTTATAAAGGTCGTATTGAAGCCAATATAAAGAGAGAGCCAGAAATTTATCAAAATCATAGTCCCAAAATGGAGCAGTTTGGTTGGTCCGAAACTGTGCTATTGTATGCAGACATAACAAAGAAGAATCTTAAATCATCAGTGGATTTTAATAGTTAAACCATGAATTATTGGCTTGGCTCACTTCAACCACCCAAATATGAAAGGTTATTTAAGTTATCAAAGCTTCTTGCGGCACAATACTCTCCCCCTTCCATAAAGAAAGAATTATTTATTCATTTATTTTTTTCATTTATCTCAAACTATTATTTAGCTCCTTATATATATACATATAGTGCCAAAAGATTTTTTTTTATTTTTTATTTTTTCCCCTCTACTCTTAATACCTAACATTCTTGGGTTCATACTTTCAAAAAAAAAAATCTTACAAATACAAGCATTTTTTATTGGGCTGCATGAGAAATATGTCCATTATTTCTAAGGCCCAACTTACAGGGAAAAAGCCCATCATCTAAAGTACGAGACTCTACAGAACAAGAAGCACTGAGACGATTTTAATATCAAATTGTAATGGTATATCCAACTATTCTATAACAATATATAAATAGTTAAATCATCGCAATTTAAAATAATTAACTTAAATTAATTCTAACGGCTGGTATATAATTTTATAAATTTCTCTTTCTTCTTTATTTTTTCTGATGTAAAATTCATAAACTAGTATCTTAGATTAACATTTATCTAAATATGAGTTCTTTTTACATTCTTGTGTTTTACTAATAATGAGATTTATTCAAATATGTTATAATTCATAATTTTCATATTCGCTGCTAAGATTTATTTCACTATCACTCAAAATTGCATATGGGGTAACTCTAATACCAAATTGTTCCTCTAAAGTGTCAGCTATACCCGGACGTTCTCCACTTAAACGTGGAGCTTCACTGGGTTCATCTCATGAACCTCTCCATATCGACATCTACACCAAGAAAGTATTTAGGGTGGAGCTGGTGATGCCGTTCGCCAACGCAGTGAGAGATCAAGAGGAAAAGGTGGTGGGGCTGGTGTCGTGCTCCATCAGTGGAACAACGATTGAGGAGTGGGTGCGTGAGGTGGAATTGTATGAGAATATGGTGAAGAGAGGGAAAGAAAAGTGTGAAGGAATGTGGGGAGATTAAGTGTTTGTTGTGGTAACAAAGGGAGAGTGACACCTCCAGTGAGCATAATGCTGCTAAGGTGTACCAGTGGAACATGGAGAGCCTAGTTTTCAATGTGAGAGAGGATTTTGGTTTGCCATCACTTACAGTTATTAGAGTTTTTATTTTCTTTTTTTAATACATTTTTCCGCCCAATTTTTTTGTTTTATTTTTGTGGTGTATTAATTAATAAGAATTATTATTTTTAGACATAGTATTAAGTTAATGCAAATATGAAATTGAGGTGGTTAACAATTGGATTGGGAGATGAAAAGTGCATGGAGAAAGTGAGAGAAGCACAATTAGGAATGGAAAGGGAGAATGTGGTATGTGGAGTTAAAAAGGGATTGCAAATTCAACAAAATAACCTCCACCTAACGACTGAAGCTGAAGTCAAGTGGGGCGAAATGTTGGCTCAAGCCTATCTTCACCATTTTTCATCATCATCATAATTAATTATTTTTTTTTTGCTTTACTTATAAGACAAAATCAATTCTCTGTTGTATTCCTATTTTTTTATTTGATTTCGTATAATAAATTGTTGATCTGTTTTAGAATTTATCCAACAGTTTCCCATTCTAATATAACAGATCGACTGATCGAGGGCTTTTGTAAGAATCCGGAAAAAATATTTTTAGAACAAAATTTTTATTTCTAATTTTTTAAAATTTTAAAAACTGTTTTTGAAAAAAGAAAAGTTAAATAAATTTGAAAAAAAAATTAAAAAATTAATTAAATAAAAAAAATTTAAACATACGGCAAAACATCAATTCCAAATACCTGCTTAATAAGATAAAGAGCATAATGTTAGAAAGACGGAGGGAGGGGCTGCGGCCAAAGAGAAGCCACATCAGAAGAAGCAAACAAATCGAATTGAAAATGCTAAAATATAAAAAAAACTACACCCTATTCATAGAAAAGAATATTAAAATAGAAACCAAATCAAACTTTTTTTTTTTTATCTTTCAAACCTCACGGCCCTTCTATTTTAACCGATTTAACTTAAAATTGGGCTTGAGGCCGGGGCAGTGAATCTATCCGTTCACCGGTTGAAAGGTCTCTCGTCTTTTTTTGTGGGAAAATGGCATTGCTTGCACCTCTTGATCCTCAAACTTGGAACATTAGAGTTGAGTGTTGCAACTTGCAACAATGCACCAATATGATAAATGCCATCTTTTGTTTTTTTATATTATACAACTTTTAATATAATTAATTGCATATTATTATTTATATTACTTTAAATAATAAATATATATAATTTATTATCTTACATTTACTTGTATTTTTATTAATAATACATATTATTATAAGCATACAATATTACTAAATAATTATATAAATTATTTTTGAGATTTTTATAAAAAATAAATTCAATTTTATTTAAAAATATTGAAATTAAATATCATAAATAATAATTATCTAATTTAAAACGAAAACTATACACTTAATGTGAATATTAATTATAATCGCTTTAAATAATGATTATTATATTAATTGATAAAAAAAATTAAATTTTTAAATTTTTTAATATTGATTTCATTCTATTTTAATTTAGTTGTAATTATATGTATAAATTATTTTATATTTTATTATATAAACATCATTGTAAATGAGATATATTATATTTTTTAAAAAATTTATATAAATTAAATTTAATTCTGATTAAATCCTAAAATCTTGACCGCTGTTTTTTGTGGTTGGACCGGATCGGATGTGATATCCTTCAGTCACCAACCCATAAACCAAAAAATATTATTATTGTGTGGGCCCTCAGTCCCACCACAATTTCAGATTCCACTTGCAAAGTTAGAATATTAAAGATCCTTTGAACATTGTTTTCTTCAAACTCCACGCGATTTCAAGAGCGTACATCTACAACACTCCTCTCATGTGCCAATAGATTATGATTTTAACGGTGATTTGAATTTACCATAGATTAGGACTTTATTTATGATTCTAATAATGGGATTACTGTATAAGCTTTGGATGTAAATATCAGCCGCCCGATTCTTTTGAGCTCTCTCTTCCAAACTCCAAGTTATATTTATTGGCTTCAACAATTATTTATGAAGGGGTTGGTTAATATTTAATTAAAAGGAATATTAAATATTGTTTTCACATTAACAAATTAATTTATTATGGTTAAAGGTGAAATTTAGATCCCAATATTTTTGCCTTCAATAATTTTTTCTATATCTTAAATTTTTTTAATGACACGATGAATTCTTGTTGCCTTTATGCACTAATTTCTTGAATTATACCCTTTTTTTCGTTCTAAAAAATTTGATTCACTTTTTATTTTCACATATATTTTTTAAAAAATTAGCTAGTTAATATAATTAGAAGTTAAAACTATACATTTACTCTAATGTATTTCTACATTAATTAAAAATACATTGAAATATTAAAAAAATAATAGTTTATATTTGTGAATAATAAGATACATTAGATATAATATAAAAAAAACAAATCAATTATTTTTTTATAAAATAAAGTGAATCTCATAACTTGGAACATATGAAAAAAAAACCAAGGATTTATGTCCCAAAAATATAAAGGGTTTTGCCCTAGTGGAAGGTATCGGATTTGAGACTCTTACCCTACATGTAGCAGGTAGAAAACAACTCCCTCTATGTTTTATATATATATATATTTCTAATAAATATTTTTATCTGTCTCACAGAAATAATTGTTTTTTTATTAAGTATAGTAATATATAATGAAAGTACTTTGAATTTATAATTTAATTTGGTGTTGTTAATGATAAAAATAAATTAATATAGTTATATATTAAAACTGTAAGTAAGATTTACAATTTTAATCAAATTTAAGTGATTTTTTAATCTTAGAAAAAATAAAATAAGAATACAATTGGGGTGGAGAAGATATTTAATTAGTAATATATAACTGATAAATATTTTAACACCAGAAAAGTACTATTTGCTGCATATGCAGCAGCCGCCCTCCCTACGTGCACGCTGCTAACTTAACTTTCTACAGCCCTACTTTACTTTACTCATTTTTGTTATAGAAATATATAGTTTAGAAATAGAATATCCCCTACTTATATTCACATATTCCCTTTTAAAACTAAAATTCTCATTAAATAGTAATTACCCTTTTTAAAACTAAAATTCCCATTCATAACAAAATAAGAAAATTTAATACACTTGTAGTAAAAATAGTCATGATTAACTAATATACTTTAGCTTTCTGATATTGGTTCGATAATTAAAATTGTGAAATTTCGAATTCGAATAACTAATTACACTATTTGTAATTTAAAAAGAATAGCAAAAGTTATAAATTCAATAGCAAAAAAAAAATTTCTTAAGAGACACAGGATATATAAATAATTCCCAGTAAACCACATGCTACAATTATACATCATTTTTTTCAAAAAATATTTCCTATTAATTTAGTGGTTAGATTAAACTATTATAATCTGCTCCATTTTCTAGTATCAAACAAGACTGCAGGAGTTTGTCTTATAACATTCATTAAGTAAATACTAGAAATCTCCATGTACAGAATGGATTGGATTTTATGAAATTATATGATTTTTTTTATTGTAAAGAAATTTTGAATAAAGAAGAAAATATCTCCAAATGTACACACAAAAAAAAATTCTAATTTAAACAAAAACATACTAAGAAATGTAATAAATAATTCACAAGAAAAAAGAACTAAGGAAAGGAAAGAATTTTATTAGTGACCATTATTGCCAGCGAGCAAGTGAGTTGTACATATCCTTTTACCGATCAATGAATATCAAATTTTAAATAATTATGGAAATATAAAAGGAAAAATTATTTAGCAGCTTTAGACTTATATAAATTTTTATTTAAATTGTATATGAAATGAGATTAAAATTAGTTTTAATTTAATTATATTAATCATAAGAATTTTTTAATATTATAATAAATTATTTATTAGATCTTAGAATAAATAAAAGTTTCATTAGGCATTCTATCAGGTAATATAAAATTGACTGTCTTGTTAATAATTATTCACTGCGCAAAGGCAAAACGCAGCAGCCTGCCCAGCCAATCATTGTACATTAAATCCCACGCTTACCCATCTTCGCGTATTGGCACGCGCTGTCCCCATTTCCCACTTTCCTGCCCCAAGCACACACTTCCTGCGAGCGTGGGCGCGTTTCTATTTTCAGTCAAAAACCTCACCAAACCCCCACCCGCAAATATAAAATCCCACCTAGATCTCCTCCCTTCCCTCCACATCAACAGCCTCTACTTTGCACCTCCACCGCCGTATCCACCGCTGCAGAAATGGCCACCTCCGCCTCCAACCTCCGCACTCTATCTCTCAACAAGAATCTCTCATCCCTCTCTCTTTCCTCTAATAACAAGCTCTCTTCAGTCTCCCTCACAGTCCGCCAGCAGCGCCGCAAATTCCGGTTCATAGTGCTATCTGCCTCCGTGGATGCGAAGCCAACGGTGTTGGTGGCGGAGAAGCTCGGAGAAGCGGGGCTTAAACTCCTGAAAGAATTTGCCAACGTGGACTGCTCTTATAATCTCTCGCCTGAGGAGCTCTGCACCAAGATCTCGCTTTGCGATGCTCTGATTGTGAGGAGCGGGACTAAGGTGAATCGTGAGGTGTTTGAGTCTTCTGGTGGTAGATTGAAAGTTGTTGGGCGAGCTGGTGTTGGAATTGACAATGTGGATCTGGCCGCTGCCACTGAGCATGGCTGTTTGGTCGTTAACGCGCCCACTGCTAACACTGTTGCTGCAGCAGAGCATGGGATCGCGCTCTTGGCGGCCATGGCCAGGAATATTGCTCAAGCTGATGCTTCTGTTAAGGCTGGTGAGTGACTGTTTTCAATTTTTTTCTTCTTCCTTTGGTCGAAATTGTGATCTAGTTTCATTTTTGGTCTTTGTTAAGCTCTCTTCGTTTTAGAGATCATAGGTTAAGAAATGATTTCTCTATATGATTTGGATTAAATTGTTTGGTATGTGAAGAAGTTTTGCTTTGCCAAAGACAGTAGAATAACAAGAACGAAAGGGGCGTATTTTTTTCCCAATTTATTTTCAGAATTAAGAAGAGTTCTTCAAGAAACGACATTTTAGACTGCTCTCAGTCGTCAGATCTGGTAGTTATGTGACATACGCTTATTCTAGAAAGTTTGAGTTCTGATGTGGGTGCAATTTTTCTAGTTGTTTGTTCTATGGTTTGCTTTTTGGCATACATTATATAAAGGAAAAGTTGCAATCTTTCCCTCGAACATTGAACCTCAAAATTAACTTTTTTTAGGTTATATTAATACACACTATTCGATCTATGGTTATTTTGCTTTATTTTATCGAGGAAACATTTTTTTTCGTTTTTTTCCCGATATTTTTCATTATTCATGGAAATATTGTAATAAAATTCGTGGTAGATAAAAAAATGTTATGGAAAAAGAGGTGGAAAAAATGGTAACGGTGCAAAATGGCAACAGCTTGAAAGTTGCTTGCTGCTTTGGCCGAAAAGTTTATTTTTCCGGCAAATTCACCATAGGAAAAGAAAGCTAGTATGACAAATTGGTCCGTCATCAAATATAAAATATGAATCACATTCTGCAGGGGAAAAGACATTGGCTTTTTGTCCATAAGCCTTCATAAGCATTTAATATCTTTTTTGCGTGATTCAGGGAAGTGGCAGAGGAACAAATATGTGGGTGTATCACTTGTCGGGAAGACACTTGCTGTGATGGGTTTTGGAAAAGTTGGAACAGAAGTTGCCCGGCGTGCCAAGGGGCTTGGCATGCACGTGATTGCGCATGATCCATATGCTCCTGCTGACCGGGCTCGTGCAATTGGGGTGGAGCTTGTGAGCTTTGATGAAGCCATAGCGGCAGCAGATTTCATCTCCTTGCACATGCCTCTTACTCCTGCTACATCAAAGATTCTCAATGATGTAACTTTTGCTAAGATGAAGAAAGGAGTCAGAATTGTCAATGTTGCTCGTGGGGGAGTGATTGACGAAGATGCTCTGGTTAGGGCAATTGATGCAGGAATTGTTGCTCAGGCAGCACTTGATGTTTTCACGGTGGAGCCTCCACCACAAGACAGCAAGTTGGTGCAGCACGAGAAGGTTACAGTGACTCCACATCTAGGTGCTAGTACTGTGGAGGCTCAGGTGCGTGTACTGATAATGAATGTAACTTATCTTGCTTCATTCTTTCTGTTACCATGACATTAAGAAACTTTTTTGGTTTGATGAGCAGGAAGGAGTAGCAATTGAAATAGCTGAAGCCGTTGTTGGAGCCTTGAAAGGTGAACTTGCTGCCACTGCAGTCAATGCTCCAATGGTGCCTGCTGAGGTATCATTAAAAACCTCTGTCATCTTTTATTTTCTTTAATCTCTTTTGTCCTTCGCAAATTTTCTGGATCTTCCGACAATGAGGAATTCATGATTTACCCTGCTATCGGTTATTCCTTCTTTATAGGTTCTAACAGAGCTGAAACCATATGTTATACTTGCTGAGAAACTTGGGAGGTTGGCTATCCAACTAGTAACAGGTGGAAGCGGTGTAAAAAGCGTGAAGGTGACTTACGGCTCTGCTAGAGCTCCTGATGATCTTGATACAAGGCTGCTTCGTGCTATGATTACCAAGGGCCTGATTGAACCCATATCCAGTGTTTTTGTGAACTTGGTGAATGCAGACTTCACTGCTAAACAGAGAGGATTGAGGATAGCTGAGGAACGCATTACTCATGATGGTTCACCTGAGAGTCCACTTGACTTTATCCAGGTTCAAATTGCCAATGTTGAATCAAAATTTGCCAGTGCAATTTCAGAGACTGGGGAGGTTACAGTCGAAGGGCAGGTGAAGGATGGAATTCCCCATTTGACCAAGGTTGGATCTTTTGAGGTAGATGTAAGCTTGGAAGGTAGCATTATACTCTGCCGACAAGTTGACCAACCAGGAATGATTGGTAAGGTTGGAAGCATATTGGGAGAGGAGAATGTGAATGTCAGCTTCATGAGTGTTGGAAGGATTGCTCCACGAAAGCAAGCTGTCATGGCCATCGGAGTTGATGAAGAACCCAAGAAAGAGACTTTGAAAAAGATCGGAGATATCCCAGCGATCGAAGAGTTCGTTTTCCTCAAGTTATAGTGTGGCATCATCACTTCATCTTGCTCTCCTTTTTGTATTTTTACCTTTTCTTTTTTTGGATGGGTATCATTACCTTCATTTTATTGCCCGATTTTGAGTTGAGTGGTTTGCGGTAGTTTAATGGGGAGGCAAAGAATAAATCAACTTTAAGATAAAAGTGTGTACTTTATATAGGTACTATTCATCCCTAATTCATTTCTCCTTTTAGCGTGTTGCCTTGTTCCTCGATATTATCCATTGCCAAGAACGTTGAAGCTTAAAAGCATGCCTGGTCTTTTGTATATGAAACGATTTGTTAGTTTCTTCCTTTTGTTTTTGGATCTTATGAACATGTATTTGAATTTCTTTTATATAATTAGATACCATGTAGTTATCATTTTCTGGCCAAAAACAAAACGTAGTGGCAGCCATCTTTGACATGGACTATTGTTTCAATATCAAACTGGGACAAAGAGTTTGACAGTGACCATGAATAGGGCAGCCATGATTAGGAAAGAAAAAAAAAACCTTCATCCATACAACACAAATAACCAGAATTAACCATGGCAAAAGCAGGGTAAAGGATCAATGCCTTGTGGATTGATATTCTGGCGGCACAAAATAATTCTTGTTACCAATTAAGCTTAGAAACAATGGTGACAAACCAAATATAAAATGCATTACTTCAAAATCCCAAAATTAAATTAGTGTTATATTTGTCTTTACTGGCTCACAGACAAAAGGATTCCAAGGAAAAAAAGCGCTCCTTGAGTGTCAATCCCTGATAAAGCCTGTGGTACTTTTAACTTTTGTCTTTCTGATTCACCATAATGAATGGCATCTGTAAGAATCCAAAGAACTCCAAGTCTAAGAAGCATGCCCATATGTGGAGGCAATCCAGTTATGGCCTTGAATACAGGAACAAAAATTAAAGCTCCAATACCCACAGAGAAAACAAGCTGCTCACGAGAAGCCATCCGTTCAGATGCCAAAACATTGGGAGATTCTTGTTCCTTTCCATTAACTTCACTAAATGGGAGAGGAGAAACTCATATCATTCATCCACAAAGTTAAACTAAAACTTTCAATGCTTTAATTCCCTGCATCATTTTGGAAATGTAAGAAGAGTACCTGGAGAGGGACAAAAGAGCCAGTGGAACGGCTAGAGAAACAGCTGATGGTATTAGCAAACTCTACAAGCCAAAAGAACATGGAATTCATAACTTTCACATATGGTAATTGTGGGATAAAGAATTGAAATTGGCTTCAACTTTTCAAGCTTCAAAAATATAAAGCATATACAGACTCTGGAACCAGCTAAAGATTCTCCACTCTTGCAGTATATTAGCTATAAATTCTTCTTCTTACATGAGAAAATGTTTATAATTCCTTGTTGAGAAATTAATAATGCCACTAAAAAGGCTGAAACTAAAATCTGAAAGTTAATTTCCTACTCAGCTTTTTCTTTAACATGCATGTGTTAGGATGCACATACAGACATAAACACACTTGTGTAGAGTTTTGGATGAATCTCCTTGCATCCTGAGGAAATCTCAGAATAAATATCTTACGTATACTCTGTTCAAATAATTGAACAATCTCGTATCATAATTCTTCTTTGACCTGGTCTAGTATCAGAATAAAACCATTAAAACGTATTTATAAAGAGTCTTATCCAGCTATTTTAGTTACACCTCCTAAGGTTTCAGTGTAAAATTAATGAACATTTTTGGTCTTATACATTAATTACTACCTTCACTGATTCTAACTCAATATTAGGAAGTAAACTCTCTTTCATCAGCTTGTTATTCACTTATTTGTTTCTGGTTTTTATTAGTTCATCAAAGCAAAAGCAATTTCTTAAGAGCTTTCTTTTTATCAATACTAAAACTTGATTCTTTTATAAATTGACTTTTTGCTTTCTGCGAAAGAAATGAAATTTAAAAGATTTCGCAAGTATGCTTCTCATTTTTGGACTTGTTTAATAGGAAAATAATAATTGGTCAAAAGTACTTAAGGAGAGTAAAAGGTAAACAGTGAGTCTCTAACCAAAAAGTATCCAAGTAAATAACAAAACATGCATTTTATGAACAAGGAATGCATGAGTTCAATATACACATAGGATGATGAAGCTACCTTCATTGTCGGCAATGTGGATATTTTGACCATGTATCCATAGCATAGTAGTTGTAACATCACCAATGGGAGTCCATGCACCACCTGCATTGGCTGCAATGACAATGACAGCTCCTAACAGCCTGCAAAAACAAATCCATTAAAATAAATAAATTTATTTGAAGTTAAGCCATAGCATAGTAGTTTCAACATCATCAAAGATGCTTGTTGCAAGAGCTTGTGAATTTAAGATAAGATGAGAGACAAATGTTATTCAATATTCAATAAAGAGTCTAATGATATATATTTGTGTACTGCATACTTGCGGTATTCGGATGGGGGCACTGGTTTCCTCAACAAAGAAACCATGACAATAGTTGATGTCAAATTTTCAAGGATTGAGCTAAGGAAAAAAGTGACAAAGCCAACCTGCAATATCCCCCAGTCACAGGTCAAACACCATCAACTGAGAAAAAATATTATTTAGAAACAAGGATGACACAATGGTCTTAAACACCACAAAGGTATAGATTTAAGTAGAATGATGAACTCGTCTGACAAGAAAGCATGATGAGAATAAGAACACTACTGTGATTGAGCAAGTGAAATGAATATCTGACTTATTTGTAACTTCAGGATCAAATGTTGATCAAAAGGGGAAGGGGTCATAAGTCATAACTCCTTGATGGCTATATATAGTAGGGACCAGAGTGCTGTCATGCTTTCCGTTAAATGGGCCAAACAAGAATGAATGGAAGGGAAAAAAAAAATTGGATTATAGATAATGCTGCTTACAAGAAATATGCTAAAATGACAAGTATAACCTAATAAAAAAAATTTCTTAAAAAAATTTCAGCCTTGGGATAAAGATTGAGTTTAATCATGAATGTGTGCTATATCATCTGAACTTTTTGGAATTTATGTACAGTGATTAAATCCATTCTCTCAATTAGAATCTGGAATATCCTCTCTCCGCACCAACTAATAATATCAGTGCAAATAGTATTGGACCACAAGTCAGACTATGCAATTCACCACACTAATTTTGATCTTCTATTACATGTTTAATATAAGAAACATCGGATAGAGAGAGCCGGAGAATATGACCATGACAGCACAACATAGCCCTTACCACCCAAAGCAGAGTCCAAGGCTTTCGAGTTGTTATATTGTCACTGACCAGCTTAAATCCTTGATGAGCATCAACAATCTCACCAAATGGTCATTGCACCAAGCAAGAAAAATACAATCTCACTAGAAGCATGTGTCAACTTTGCAACAGCTACATCAGTTGAAGGCGCCTGCTCAAAAAATTTGACTCAAAAACTATAAAAGAATGTGATAGATAAGTACTATTTAAAAGAGAAATAAGCATTGCAGTTGTAGTGGATATGACAATTTGATGCCAAATTATGTCTATAGTATTTATTAAGCAAGGAACATGAATCTTTCCCCAATGCTTCGTACTACCCATAAACTCACAGCCATCAATAATCCTTCTCTACTTTTATTGAAAGCTAGATATTCTTCAAAAACGATGCCGGCATATCCTATTGCAAAAAGTAATGCCATAGCAAGATCCTGTCTCAGCAAATTTAATTTAAAAGAACCACCAAACATCAATTCATAATTGCTGCATGTGGTAAACAGGTGATTAAGCATCTTAGCAGAGTTTCACATGAAAGAGAGACCTGATTGGCCGCAACCCAGGAATGGTTAATTGCTGCAGTCCCTGTTGCAGCTGCTGCCAAAATTAAAAGAGCTTAATCTTGGGAACTTGTTTCATCAAGTGAACATAGAGGGTCACATGACCCAGCTTCTGATGTCAGCTCCTGATTACATGCTAACAGTTAATGTGAATACCAGCCAAATAGCAGGGAATAACAAAGCTACATAATTGGTACCAACAGAATTCATAATATCAACATGAATATGCATCTCCCATATCATAAAGTTAGTCCTACACTAGAAGCTGAAACTTCAATAACATGATGCTCATAACATGTTCAAAAATATTTTTGAATATAACAATGTCTATATTTATATCTATTATTTTAATAAATAATAGAATTCATTTATTTGTATAGAATTAAATTTCAAAAAATAAAGAAATAACAGTTTTTTAAAAATAACATTCTAACATGCATTCATTTCTCAGGTAAAATAATTTTAGATAAAAATAAATTAATTTTAAAAATAATTATGAAAATTTTGTTATAATATATATTAATAATGAAAACATAAATAATTGAATTAAACTTTATCAATTATAAATGTTTCTGAAAGTTAAAACCCCCTTAAAACAATTATGAGAAGTATTTATTTGACTTCCAAAAACCAATAGCATCCTGCAAAACGAAGACATTAACCTCTAAAGATAACAAGTAACCACCTTTCATATTTATTTCAACAATTCGAGTGCCAAGACTTTCTTTTGCGGCGTCGATAACATTTCTGATATATACAACCAAACACACCAAAAAAACCCTTTTTTCAGAAACCAAAAAACGAGATGTCCAATCTCAATAGATTAATAAAAAGTTTCGTTTTTGTTCAATTTGAGAGCAGTTTATCCAAGCAAAACCAAATTCACACAACACGCCAAAACCCATTGCCCCATTTAACAAACTAGAAAACAATTACACGATGGCAGTAAAGAAAAAGGAACCTTGAGCTGTTTTTCGCTGTTGGGTGTAGAGCTTGTCCCTGAATTGAAGAAGAAGAAGAAGAAGAAGAAGAAGACCAAGATCCTCTAGCATTATCTTCAGCTCTAGCAAGCAGCCCAGTACCAAGCAATCTTGGACCTTTTAATCTTAATTTAAACCGGAATGAGCTTGAACAAGACTGAGGAGGGAGTGAGGAAAGATTAAGAGAAGATGGTAAGTGGACTGAGTGGTCCTTGAATTGGTGCAATGGGTTCAGATGGTGTACTCCAATTGCAAGAGATGCCATTTCAGTCAGGATGTTGAGAGAGAGAGAGTAAAGAGGTTGAAGACGAGGCGGTGTCCTGGGTCAGTGAAGAGCTAGCGATTGTTTATGTTGTGTTGCTACCCGCATGGAGGAGATTCTGCAATTCTTCTTGGATGATTTAAGGAATATGGCTATTGGCAGGTTTCATATGTGACAGAGAGTGGCAATAGTATTTTGAAAATAAATACACATAATTAATTAATTTTTAATGTTTTACAATTAATTAATTAATTAATTAATTAAAATTTCTAAATACTCAATTTAAGAAAATATATTAAATTCATTAAAAAAAATTCTAAATACTCAACTTTAAAAAAATGCCAAATGAAAAAAAAAAATCATTTTAATTAATAACTTAATATCAACAGAGAAACACAATTATTTAACTAATACTTAATATTTAACTAATGCATAATTAAAATGAATAGAGAAACGCAAATACAATTAATATAAACTGTAAAAATAAAAGAAAGTATTTATCAATAGAAACGTTTCATTCTACCGTGTGAAACGTGTCATCTTCAGCTGCCACTAAAAGAGTGGATATAGCAATGGATTGCCAATTAAGAAACTGTGGAGAACTTTTCTACTTGAAACAGAACAAAACAACCATGGCAATAGCTCAAGTCTCTGCTGCTCTCTCCTTCTCAATCCGCGGTATTACTAGTGTGTTTTGTGCTGGTTATACAATTCCATGGATTTCATCTTTTATATAGCTAATGAAATCATGTTGCAGATGTTTGTGTTGTTAGCTCAGCAAGAACCCATGCCTTTGCTCGATTCCCCACATCGAGTTTTGCCCCAATTAGAACTACCTTCGCCTCTGGCTTTCCTCTCCGTAAGATACCTTACTTTTTCTGTTTCTGCTATTCGTATTTCTCTTGTTAATTGTGTGAAACACTATCCTTTATCCATGTAATGGAAGAGAGTGAGAGAGAAAAATGTAGAAATTTTTTGAGAGAGATTGAAAAGAAATCTATCTCTAATGTAATTGAACAAGGCTATTTATGTACAAGCTATTCCACTTGAAAAAGCAAGCGTAATAACTTCCTAAAAACGCAATAAAAATAAACGTGCTTGACTTAATCAATGCTACATTTTCTTTAATTTTCTCTGCCCAAAGAAGCCTAAAAGGTAAAGAAGAAGAAGGAAAGTGAAGGAGAAGAAGAAGCAACTAGAAACTTATTTAAATTGGAAATATGTCTGTGATATCTGAGTGGCATCTCCTTCACTGCTTGCTCAAAAGAACCTCACTAGGGCATGATATTGTTGTTGTTAGTAAATCAAATTTAGTGTACATCATGTAAGTTGCAACGTAATTGCTTTTCAAATTTTCTTGGCATTCTTGACTGCCAACAAGTTGGGAAAGAAGATGTTTCTGAGTCACATCTAATTTTAGTATTTTATAATAGCTAAGAGGTCTAAAAACTGTTTCTTTTCTTCTGTTTTATTGGCAACCTGAGGACCATTTAAAGTTTATCATGATCTCAGCCAGAGAACTAACACTTGCTTTAATTTTTAGTAATATCAAGAACTTATCATCAGAGGAAGCTTGCTAGCAAAGCAACAATAGTTTCTATCAGAAGTGAGCAAGGTACCCAAGGTGACAGCAGTTTAGATGTATGGCTAGGACGACTTGCAATGGTTGGTTTTGCAGTGGCTATTACTGTTGAAATAGCCACAGGAAGGGGACTTCTGGAGGTATGGAATGCATGCTTAAACGTTCCTATCTCAAAGCAAAACAGATATTTGTTCTATATTCCAAGTGTGGTTTTTAAGATTACTCTCATTCGGTGTTTTGGTGATCCATAGTTCAATTAGGAAATGATATGCTGTGTTGACAAAAACTGAGAAGACTTTTACGCTTAACACCAAATGAACCATGAATAAATTTTGATGGTTTGCCCACATGATATGGTGGAGCTTGTCAGTTCTTGGTTACACTGTAAATTTTGAATTAACTTGTTAGTTTTCTGTAATAGGATCAAGAGCTATTAGTACTTATTTATATAAACATAAACTAATGGATTATTTTTAAGGTTGTGACCAACTCTTTATTAAAAGTTACCTGACACTAGAGTTTAAAATAAAATATGAATTGCATGCAATTCAAGCGTTGTTTTGGCTTTTGACTTCCTCATTCTTTGAGACTTCTGCATGAAATCAAATGTTTTTACCATTTCCACTATGTAGATGAACTTTGTTTTGCTATTCTGTTTCGGTTTTGGCATTCTGGGATTGCTTAGGTTTCCAAATATTCAATAGATTTGACCTGCTACTTGCTAGAACATTGCTTTTTGTCTGGAGAACGTTTTTAAGGTGGAAAAAAAGACCCATGTAGCTGACCAAACTTTGGGATCAAGGCTATGACAATTTTGAGTTTATAATTTTGTTGCAATGGAGGGGTGGAAAAGTGGCAGTTCATGTTCCCCTTACTCTCCTTTTTCTCAAACCTGATTTTTCTCACTGGAAAAGCTACCATATTCCTGTCAAAACAACCTTCGAAAGAGAGAATCCTTTGGTTTAGAGTTGATGAGCATATTCTTGTTTAAGGGCTTGTGCAGAGAGATAATTGTTTGCACCTTCAAATAAATTTGTGGTTTTCGGTTTTCTCAGTATGTTCTTTTTTGCCTTTGGATCTCTGATAGCCATCGTACTCAAACTCTCTCAGAAAGAAAATTATTTCACCTTTAAAGAATTTTGTAGTTCTCATTTTTCTCATTATGTTTTTTATTTATTTATTTTAATTCTGCAGCCCCCTATCAAAGTCTCTCAGAAACATAATTCATTGCACCTTCAAGAAATTTGTAGTTTTCAGTTTTCTCAGTATGTTCTTTATTGTCTTTGATTTCCCACAGCCCTCCTTCCCAAACTTTCTCTCTCTCACACCTAAAGCAGACTTGCATATAGGCATTTGTTGTCTTAATAATGCTAGAAATAGTTGGTTGTAATCATTCATCTCATCAAGTCCATTCTCAATTTGATTTTGCAGAATTTTGGGCTTACAACCCCCTTGCCTACAGTGGCTTTGGCAGTAACAGGATTGGTGGGTGTTTTGACAGCCATTTTCATCTTCCAATCTGCCTCGAAGAACTGACCGCTTTCGAGGTTCTGTGTGTGGAATCTTTGTGATTGGAAAGATCTTTAGATTACATTTTTGTAATTTGTTTTGATGCCAAGAATACTGTAAAAGTCAATGGAAAATATAATTTATTATATATACGGACCTTTCTCTCGGTCGTGCGCTGTTTTCACTATGATGTGCTGTCTACCAGATGCTTTCATCTCCCATATCATGGATTGGAATCTCTTAATAGTTAATACGCGCTTAATGGGCTTTGGGAAGCAACTCGTGATGTCATTTCTTATGACAACAGATTCTTTTTAGGCCAAATTCTAGACAAAGATATCTTAGACAGGGCTTGAAATGATGACATTAATCTAGCAATACCAGTTCTTGCTAAAGGCTCTTTCAAATTGATTCTTATTTGGTGCAGAAACAGGTAAACATGTGTTTTTTTCATGCTCAAGTATATCTGTCCAGCTCGCAGGTAAAAAATAAAACAGAACCTTGGCTATCACCGCCAAGTCGATATGGATGTGTCATTCTTTACTTCTTCGGAATTTATTCTTCTAGCCTTTTCCAGGTTAAAGTGCATTACCTCATATCTACTTAAAGCACAAGAGATCCCTTTTTCCATAATCTTCTCTCTTTCAATAATGTTTCACATATTCATTTTCTTTCTATAAGCTTTAAAGGTATATTATTCAGCTGCAGAGAGGGTTTGCTATTTCTTTTTTGAATTTTCTTCTGAATGGGCACAATCATATCCTGGCTTGCAAAGAGGTTTCTTTCAAAGAATACAGTCAGGATTTTGATGGTAGGGCTTCATGCATCTGGGAAGACAACCATTTTATACAAGCTGAAACTTGGAGAAATTGTTACAACCATTCCCACAATTGGTAATAAACTCTCAACTTTTTATCCAGTTGTGTAAGATTATGAAGAGTTCTATAATCTTTGCATAATTTCGTTTCTTTTTCCTTTATTTAGCTTGATGATCTTGTCCGCATAGCTGGTCGTTTTGTTGACGGAGTGATTCATCTCTGATTCTTAAGTATGTTTAATTACGGAACAGGTTTCAATGTGGAGACTCTGGAGTTCAAAAACGTGAACTTGAGCATATGGGATGTAGGAGGACAACAGAAGGTAATTATATTTTCTTTCTTGCACTAGTACTTACATTTTCCAGGCTTAAGGCGAAAAAGGAAAATCTCTCACTAAGGTATGCATTTTCCAATTTGATGCATTACAGATTAGGCCATTATGGAGACATTACTTTCAGAATGTAGAGGGACTAATCTTCGTTGTGGATAGCAATGACAGAGAAAGAATCTCGGAAGCAAGGAATGAGCTGCATCGGATTTTAGGTGATGTTAGTGAACTATCCAATAGGGCGATAATTTCTATGCATTTACCATTTCTCTCAGATTCTTTAAATCTTTTGAGTAATTTTAGCAAGTTCATCGAAGCCTGCTTGTATGTTCTGTTGCTTTCAGTTCAGATGCTAATGTATGTAGAACTGCATTTTTTTTTTGTATGAATCTTTCAATTGCAGAGTGAATTAAGGGATGCAAGACTGCTAGTTTTTGCCAACAAGCAGGACCTTCCGAATGCTATGCGTGTTGATGAAGTTGCTGATAAACTCGGGCTCCATGCTCTTCGCCAACGATGCTGGTAAACAACTGCGTTTCTAAGTTTATGTATTTATTTCCTCAGATCTTGCCGTGTAAAATTAGATAAAATTCTTCCTTTATCATGATAACGAAATTTGGCTTTGGTTCATTGTGCAGGTATATTCAAAGTTGCTCTGCCATGCTTGGACTTGGACTGTATGAAGGTCTAGAATGGCTATCAAGCAATATCTCTAACAAGGCAGCATAATGTAGGATTTTTCTGTGGCTATGAACCATTTATATAAGGAAATTAAGATTAAAATTATTTATACCTTGTGGCTGATGCCATGGATGTAATTACTGCAATTGCAAGGTTACTATGTGCTATGGTCCTTAAGGAAATGTGTTATTCTTGCCTTTTTGAAGCCAATGTTTGCCTTTTCATAGTGTTATATCGAAACCAAATCAGCCTGTCGAACCAAAAAAAATTTAAAACCAACCAGCTGCTCGTCTGATTTGTTTTACAATTATTCAATTACTTATGCAAAAAATTCAAAATATTAGTTGAAGTTTATTTAATCAGTTGAACTATGAACTAGTCATAATCCTGTTCAGTATCGGACCTGAAATTTTACAACATCGCATTTTTGGATAGCAGACAACATTCTTGTCAAAAAGGCAGACAATATTCTAACTCGAGAAAATTCAGTTATTGCAATAAATTATGCATGTTCTTGACGAAAGTATCAAGATATGTTTCCTGAATGTGTTTGTCGGAGACAAATTTTCTCCACTTAGCATGATTATTCATCATAGTCATGGCCACTTCACTGTCTAGGCTCATAGCAGATTTGATAGCATTACTCAAGCTCTCCTTAGAGATCCACCCATCTTCCTCCCTCCTCACTCGCACTGCAACTCCTAATTCTTCCACCATTATCATGCTGTGCACAAAATGATCGAATTGCGGAGGCACAACAACTATTTGGCAATCACCTTGCAGAGACTCCCACATGGAACTAGAACCGCCATGGCTAACAAAGCACCCAACACATGGATGCTCTAATATCTGTGGCTGGGGAACCCATCCCCCATATACCATTCCTCTTTCTTTGACCCTCTGTTCGAACCCATCGGGCATTGCTTCTTCCACCGTTGAGCAATCAATCGGCGGTGACAGCGCCACAAGAAATGGCAGCCCACATAGCTCAAAACCCAGAAGCAGTTCTTGAAACTGTGTCTTTTCTAGCCTCGTCTGGCTCCCAAATGCACAGAACACCGCGGTCCCTGCTTCAAACTTGGCTAGCCATTTTGCCCATTTCTCCTCCAGTGGTGATTCTGATTTTTCAGGCAGGAGAGGGCCTGTTAGGAGCACGGCCTTTGAATAATGACGAGCAAGTTGGTCAATGAAAGGACCTTCAATTTCATTGCAAGTCCTAATTGCTATGGCATTGCTATTTTTATTACTAGCATCTAATCGTTCATAAAATGATAACCCACTACCAAACTCTGCAGCCATTCCGTCATGTAGCTGTGTCTGCATCATCTCTTCAAACCTCATACTTTTAACCATCTTCTCACAAGGTGTCAAAGATAGAGCAGGCAAAGCAGCACATACTATAAAGTATTGGACGGACTTAAAGCCAAGTTCTTGGCCTAAAGAAGGAACCCAGAAAGCGAAATCATAAAGCACAAAATCAGGCTTGATAGTGGATAAAATGGTTTTAACTTGGTCTTTGGTTTGATCCATAGCAGTGCACAGCTGATTCTGAAGTGAAATGGGTATATCAGAGAGAGTTTCAGCACCAAGAGGGAGCCCATCCACATGGGGAACTACCAGAGGAAAGAAGTGAACAAGGTTTGGGAATTGGTTGAGTTTGGTTAACTTAGATTGTGCACCTTTAGGTAAAAAGAAAGAGACTTTAATGCCTCTTTCAGCAAGTCTATTGGAGAGGTGAAGAAAGGGTATGAAATGGCCAAATGCAAACCATGGAAACACAGCTACATGAAGATTTGAGCTTATCTTCGTCTTTGTATCTGCCATTTTTTATTAGGGTAGGCCTGAATTTGAGCTGATGATTTGAGAGAAGGATGCTAATTGCTAAGGGATGGTCTGCACTTTAATAGCATATTTAGAAATTCTGTTTCAATCTTTTGGATTATATGTTGCATGGGCTACGTGTGTCTGTTGCAGAGGGCATTCGTTTTGACTTTTAACATGTGTAAAGATGACTCATTGGACATATGCCTTATTTTCCGAACTTTATCAAAATTATTGAATTAAAACTTTTTTTTTTTCGCATGTGCCTGCGGCATTTAAGAGTTTAGTCCCTTTTTCTATCAAGATTTCGATTTCGAGATCCACTAAAAAAAAATTTCCTCCTTTTCTTTTTGTTACAAAGAATTGAATTGGCCTTCTAATTGATTTTTATTCTTTGCCGAAACAAAGATTTGATTTTTTTTTTATTCTACTAACATTTTTTGTTGGCAGATTATTCTACCAACTAGAAACATTTAAACTTCTAATTTTTATTTGACGGAAAAATAAATTAATATTAAAGAGTACTAGTTATCTCCTCCATATCTATCGTCTTTATATATTTCATTCTTTTTTGAAATACATTCACTTCTTATTTTTTTTCTCATTTTCAATAGTATTAATAACATAAATATGTATCATTTAAAGTATAAAAAATAATAAAAAATTGGAATTGCAGTTGAAACTCTGAGTTGCAATTATACGTCTATGGATTTTTTTCTTTTGAGGGAATCTGATACAATGTCTAGATACTTTGAGATTGCTCTTTCAAGAAAGTAGATCATACGTATACTTTCAGCTATCGTTACTGAATTTTAATACGTAATGAAAAAATTATTAAATTTTTATATAACATAAAAATATAATTTATTTTTGTGGTAAATAAAACTGAGCAAACGAGAAGTTTACTATTTTATTAAAAAAAAAAAGGAGCAAATGAGAACAGACTAATGGATACATGAAATTCCAGCTTTACCATGAAAATATCAAAAACATGCAACTCTCTCAAAGCAGTCTCGAAAACATGTGTAGCCAATTGAAATATTAAGCATGATTGACGATAAAGTCCTCAACTCTCTCGTAATTTGCCAAATAAAATACTATATAATAACGTGACATAGCAATTTGAATTTTTTTAATAAAAAAACGTATTCATCTATTTTTTTCCCACTGGCTGTTTTCAATGAAAATTCAAAACCCGAGGATTTTAGTGTTACAAAAATTAATTTTTAAAGTTTTCTTTTTTATGATTTTTAGTGTTAAAAAAATTAAATTTAAAGCTTTTGCAGGTAATATTTCTTAAGCAAACAACGTAAAATAAAGCATTAAAAAAATTAAAAAAAGTACATTTTAGGCATTAAAATTTTTAATTTATTTTATCAAACGCCTCAACTTTCAATTTTTTGTGCAATTAAATCCCCTAAAAATATACATTATTTCAGACTTTATGCACCAGTTACATTTGTGCAATGCAACTGACTTTTTTCCGTCAAATAAAAGCTCAATTGTATAAAATTTCAGCTTGGCAAAACTCAATTGAACAATTCTAAAAAGTTCAGGTCCCAAAAAAGAATTGCATTTTTCCTTCTTTCGTTAATATTACAAACCTTGAAACCCACAAATATATGAAGAGAAGATGATGCCTATCACATGCATTACCCTTTTGCTTAATTTTATTTTATAATCACGTCAGTTACCAATGTCTTCTTCGTTTATACGATTATTAGATGGAGAAGGAAAAGAAGGTAGTTTATGTTATTATGATTAATTAAATGATTTATTTGGTAGCCATAATCATAAGAGAGAATTTTCCTTTTCATAAAGAACTGTGGTTAAATACAGGTCAACCCTAAGACAGTATCCTGCGAACGAAGACGATTCTCTAGCAACTTTAAACATGGCAAACATCTAGAGCCAGTAACGTTAATAGCAGGAAAAATGAATGTTGCCATACTAGAAATCCATAGACAGGGGTCCATTTGACACATTTGATTTTTTTCTCTTCACTTTTCTTACCTCCGTCTTTGCTCAGCTTTTTCTTTGGTTTCTCATCCGCAACAGGCTGTGTGCTCTGTAAATGTTGATGGATGGCTTCCAAGGGATCTGACTGGAAAGCAGGATGGTTAAGAACAGTACTCAATTGCTTACGTTCCTTCAATCTGTTAAGAATAAAGTAGTTGTTACATTATGAGTATTCAACAAAGATAAATTTGTAATATGATGAAAAATTATGGACTTGAAGCACTGCACGTACAGAAGTTTTTGTCTAGATTTACAATTCAGATTAAATTGAGTTGCAGGAGTTGGCTGCTGAGGAACATTTAACTCCGGCAGAAACTCTGTAAGTGAAGATAGATCATATGCTTTCAATTTCTTCTGCCGGCTTCGAAGTTTGCTTTTCTGAATGGAAGCACATTTTGCTTGGATTGTTTCCGTGTAAAAGGCATAAAGAGAGAATTCCATTATGAAGCAAAAAGGACTAACACAGATTTTATTTACAGAAATTTATCAATGGAAGCAAAACAAAATAGAAAAACATGAAATAACACAGCCAATTTTAGAATGTTTATCAGACGTACAAATCATGGCATTTTTCAAATTACTTTTTTCTTTATGTTCTTGTTTCTAGATAAATCTAATTTTGTTTAGCATATAATTTTAAATGCCATCAAATAAGTTTCGCACACTTCAATGGAATATTTGCACAAGAAAAAAAAGGCTCATCACCTGAAGATTTTATCAATTTACAGATATGCCCTTCTAGTTGTCTTGAACAAATTATTTCTCAACTAAATCACAAGGCACAAAGCTACTTGCAAAATATCATCTCACTCAGTCATAACAAAATATTCAGAATAATATCCTTTTTAAAAATTTTAAGCAGAACAGTGAGAAAAACAAACATTTTTAAACCACGGAAGAAAGAAAAAAAGAAGAAGAATATGATTTCTATTCAAATGTATATAAGGAGTAAAAATAAGAAGGGATATCTAGCATTCCATGTTGGACTGTAATAGCAGCTACCATTTACAACAAATGAAAAACAATGCTACGAATATAATGGATGCAAGAAGACTAATCCTTTGTTATTTTCCTTTTCATTTTGCTGCACTCAGGTAAAGTTTAGGTATGAATATGAGTGTGTGCGAGCATGCTACAACAGAGATGCAAAACCTCTTTTGTGTGCTTTTGCTTAGTGGAGGGGAAACTATGTGGCAAGGAAAGAGTAAGAAAAAGATACAACACAAATAAACATAACAAAGACAAATGGAGTGTATGTTTATCTATATGATAAATGAGCATTTTTGTAGGATGCATTATTTCAACATGGAAAACATTAAATTTTTTATCAAAGAAGACAAGGCACTATAAAAACATATATGTCCTATATTACATTTCTTAAAAAAATTTCTAAACAAGAAATAAATTTGACCACCTACCTTATATCTTTCTTATTTCAATATATATTTTCCATCCCAAAAATGCATGAAAAGAAGCTAGTTTTCGTTTAGGAATTAAGAGAGTTTGGATGCTAGATTATCCAGCAGAAAATCAAAACCTTAATAGAACAAAACAGTAAATTGATATAAAACAAGCTAATAAACCACCATATTCCATTCCTCAGCCGTTATCGGGGATGCAAAATGAAAATTCAAGATATAAAGATAAAAGCTGATCACTCTAATACTAGCCATTAAAGAAAAGCCACAACATAATCTCCAACAAAGCCAGCAAAAACCTCAAAGAGAGATAATATGCCACGCCAACAGCCATATTTAACATTTTTCATATAAAAACTTCAACATACATCTAAAATCAACACAGTGATGAACACTAGCTTCAACAGCACACTCCGGACAATTTTAAATCCAACAATACTTTCATCACATAAATAAAGAGCAAGAGGTAAAAAGGATTGTTCCTACCTTAGTAATAGATTTCTGAGCATTCAAACCAGTAACCGTATCTCTAACCTCTGAATAAAATTAAATACAAAAAACTCATCATGAAAAGTTAAATTTGTAAGGTTAATCATAAAGCTAATCACACACTACGCATTTGCTCACCTAAATCTATTTTGAATAAATAAACACTTAATACATGAATAAATTCCGAAATTCATATTTAAAAAAAACTCACTGGCATAAAACTGAAGCTTCTTCTCGAATTTACGATCCGCTTTACTTGCAGAATCTGGTCTACACTTGAAAAAAAAAGTTTAACATAAAAGAGCAGAAAATACTTGCAATCGGATGACTTAGAAATAATTAGAGTACCTTGACTTCCCCATGCTTCAAGATTTGAATATGAGCTGGTATACAGTATAGTCCTCTGGTTCGACCGATTATAACTGCAATTCTGTCTCTATATCTCTATATGCTTAGTGTTTGTGTAGCAGCAGCCGAGTGAAATAATGAGCTGGGGAAGAATAGCGGTGACGCGTGAACAAACGGATTGACGGAGAAAGGCTAAGCGAATCAGAGAGAGAGGAGAGGAGAAAGATGAAGTCGCGGCTGTGGGAGGCGGCGGGGAATTGGAAATTTAGAATTAGTTGAAAGGGAAGAATTAAAGGGGTGATTATGGGCCTGGGCATCAATTTGGGCTTGTACGAATATTTCCATGCCGAATCGGTTAAAAGATAGATCCAACTTTAAAGCAGCCTACAAGGCCGAATCAATTGCAAAAGAAGCAAGAAAAGCAAAATCCATAATATCATTATCAAACTCTTAAATAGGTAGTTATAAGAAACTCATGCATGCTTTTATTCTTCTTTATTTTATGGGTTATTGCTGTGACACAATGCTGGCTGGCGGGTCGACATTCAGCTGCCTCAACTAAAATAAATGACCCATACTTCCAAACAAAATTATTGATTTTGTTTCTTCATGTACGAACCAGTGATCCTAATTATAAGTTCAAAATAATTTTTCCAAAAAATGTTCGACTTACACAAAATTTAATAAAAATCTTATTTGATTACAAAATTTATAATCTTCTTATAAGCTTCAAATGTCGAGATATCTCTCAGATAAAAGTTTAGATGCATCAAGTAAATGGTTGGATAAATTGCATTAATAATCTCTGAATTGTTAACTTTTATTTTGTAATAAAAAAATATCTAAATTTAACATAAGTATAATATTAAAATCTCTTAAAATTATTACTTGAATATGAAATGACAATTTTTTTCTCATATTGAAATGTCAGCTTTTTTTAATTCTTTTTTCTTCCTATTTTCTCTCTAAAACCAATATTGAATCATAAATAAAATTTTATTTTATCTTAATAAATAAAAATATTTTCACATTCTATATCGAATTAAAGAGTTGAAAATTTTAATTGTTAGATTTTTTTTATTTTAAATAACTCAAGAAATAAATACTATTAATGAAGTTAATTTATAAAAATATTTTCCTTCTTTTATTTTTTTGTTTATTTAATTTTTCTTAATAATATATATTTTTTCTTTTGGTAAACTATAATGAAGTTTATAATTTGGTTTTTTTAATGGATGAAAAGAAAAATAGGGAGAAAAAAGAATTTTAAAAAAATACTACCATATCAATATATGAGAAAAAAAAAAAAAACATAATCATATTCAAATAACAATTTTGTTAAAAAAATTATCATATTATATTCATGTAAATAAGATTTTAATGTTACTATCTATATTAAATTTAGTTACTTCCTTTTGAATTACAAATTGAAGTTTAAAGTAAAAATGTTACAAGTATCAAAGCTTTAAGCTATGAGTGCAATTCACCCATGAATGGTTGGGCTACAGCTAATGACTAAGAATGTAATGTTTGGTATTCTAATTTCAATCGGAAACTTTTGTAACCAAAATTGATTAGCAATGGAAGTGACCAACTTTATTCAATTATTTAACGTTTTATCTCTATTTTAGTTAGACAAATTATAGATATGTTTTAGTCAGATTTATCATAATTGGGTTGTAAGTAAAAAAAAAAAATTATATAAATATATATATTTTTAGAATTTAAAATTAGCAATTTATTTTATTATTATTATTTTTTTGGTCATATGGAAGTCATACCAATTAGTGCATATCGCATTATCTCACAAACCATGAAGAAAACTGAATCCATGACCATGATCCCTCTCCTCATGCTGTTACTCCTCTCTTCGCTTTCCACCACCGCCTCCACTGCCGCCTACCCCACCTGACACCTCCGTCACCTCCTCACAAAACGACAACTTAGTCCCGATCCGCCGGGAAGTCTATGGCGGCGGGAGAATATTCGACATCAGCCACAGATGCACATGCATGCATGCCTGCTTGTGGATCGGATAATTGGTTGGGATCGAGATTTTCTCCGGCTGTGTGAGAGCATGAAGAACGGCTCCCTGGCAAATCTCTCCGAGTTGAAGTTCACTGTTTACAGCGCACGCGCGTCGATGCACCGGGACGCTACTATGCCCACTGCTTCGATGTCGATACTCTTGACCTTGAATTTTCATGTTTAATGAGATTATAATTGATTTTATATGATTGAATGCATTAGAACTTTTTCGGATAACTAAAATCAAAGAATTGAATTGCAGGAAGCTTACGTTCCAAAATCAGTTTGACACAAGCTATGTGCGATTCATCAATAAAGATGAGAATATGACATCAAGCTTGTTGGTAGCGCTGTTAACTTCAAACAATTTTGAGCTACATTCACATAGAGATGCAATCTTCTTAGTTCTCTACAACTCTTGAATTTTCTCTGTAATATTATCTCAAAAATTCTTGCCTCGATTTTGTATATCTTTTCATGTTTTCTTATATTCACTTAATTTATAAATAAATATATAGATTTAATCTATTTTCAAATGCAGGAATTGATTATATATCCGGTAGCAGCCTGGACTTATTTAATGGTCTCTCATCACCTGTGTCTGGAAAGCAGAGTAAGATAAATTTGTCATTATTCAATGCATTGCTGACAGATTTAAAATCATATTCATTAATTTATTGAATTTTGGATTTTGCAACTGATTTTTTTTAAATATTTTCGACTAAATTAAAATCTGAAATAAAACCACAGGAAAATCATAACTGTGAAATTAAGGTCTAAAACTTGACAATCTCCAACCAGGAATATATTCTGTGGATTGCTTACCACTGAGGCTGCTTCATGCCGGAACGGAAAACTCTTAGTTTGTGGCAGTTAAAAAAACAATTTATAATTTTAGGATAGAATTTAAAAAAATTCTAAATTTAGGGTTATTTGAAAAAATATTTTTGAAACACGAAAGAATTTAAATATAATATTTTTTACTCTATATATATAATCAATCATCTCTCTTTTTTTTTTTTTTACTTGTTTAGTAAATTAGAAAGAATTTCTTTTTTAGAGTGTTTTCTTAATTTCTTGTAACTTTTGTTGCATTTCCACACAAAAAAAAGTCACTCCTCTTGTTAGTTATTTTGTTAAATAAATTAAAGTATTAGTTTGTTATATATATTAGTTATTGTTGTATAAATAATTATTATAAATTCTAATATTAAATAGTATAAAATATTATAATATTAAATTATTATAAAATTAATTAAAATCATTAAAATTTTGATTTAACTATGTTAGGTAAATAATGTAGTTTTACTTTAGGCGGAAGTTTACTATGGCCAAAAAGAGCCATTTTCTGCGGACAAAAGGAAAAGCGCGGGGAAAGGGGTCGAGAGTCCAAATTCTAATAAACAGATTTCGAATCATATTTTTCTGCCAGTGAAGGCCGGCCGTCGACAAAGACAATTATCAATAATTCTATATGCAATATATTACGAATATATTACCTACCACGTCGAAGTTGTGATCATCAATTTCCTCAGCTATCTACTGATCATGGCCTATATCTTCAACATTTTTCAATTCACTATACTCTGCTTCACCCATGGCAAAAACCAGAACCAAAACTCTCATTACCTCTTTTCTCCTCCTCCTTTGTTTCCTTTCTCCTCTCTCTACCACCGCTTCCACTGAAGCCTACCCCACCGTCCCTGGCGCCTCTGATACCTCCGTCGCCGCTTCGCAGAACGACAATCTGACCCCAATACGCCGCGAAGTGTATGGCGATGGACGAATCTTCGACATCAGTCATCGATTCACGAGCAATATGCCGGCTTGGGACTCGGAGGATGTGCTGGGACAGTTCCTGTGGCTATCTGGCAGTATGAAGAATGGTTCCCTCGCCAATTTCTCCAAGATGATGCTCCCCGTTCACTGCGGCACCCACGTTGATGCTCCTGGCCATGTTTTCGATCGCTATTTTGATGCAGGCTTCGATGTTGATTCTCTCGACCTTGAAGTACTTAATGGTAGCCATTGTTAATTGGGGTTTCATTCTTTTTGTTTTACTGAATTATGAATGCTATTTGTTCGATGAAATTTCCCACTGAAAGAAAGACCTTTACATATAATTTGTTTTCTTCTCTATTTACTTCAATAGGGCCGGCGCTATTAGTTGATGTCCCGAGGAATTCTAACATAACCGGTACGAGTAGGTTTTAATACTTGTAACTACTCAATTTTACCACAGGTATGCTTTTGGGGATTTTTAGCATTGAAATATATGGTTGATTACTTCACTTACTAAGTTTAATTAAGAATGTAATGCCAGTTGCCATTTATTAGAGATTTTATTCAATTTGTGTTCTTTCCTGCTGTTTTTTGGTTGTGTTTATGCCACCAGGTTAGTGTCTTTTATTCACTTCGTACTTCATCTACCTAGCAATTTAATCATACACTGTGTGTCTTACAGCTGAGGTTATGAAGTCCTTAAATATTCCCAAGGGAGTGCGTCGTGTGCTTTTCAGAACGCTAAATACTGACAGGTAAAATATCTTCCACTTGTTTAGTTGGTTATTGACATAGGCAAAAGATTTGCTAAACGAAGTCAGCATTTAGCGAATATGTAAATTGTAATAAAATGCCCTTGGCAATAAATTTTGTTCTCAGCTTTGAGAAAATTAGCACAAGTCCTCTGTAGCTCATAGAGAAATACCACTCAGAAATTTTTTGTTTAACCCGGGGTCCATGACCAAGCCAATGATACACTGCCATGTAAAAGAACTTATTCTTTACAAATATAACATTGATTGGAAAAATCTACATTTTTGACATGGCAACAAGTTATTGGATTGGTCTATCAATGGAAATATATAAGAAGTTTTTCATGTAGACTGCCATTTGTCTACCACTTGGTTCCTTTTTTTTTTTTTTTTTGGGGGGGGGGGGGGGGGGGTTAATCAATAAGGGTGCAATTATGTACAAATATAATTAGATCTTACAAAATTCTGACTCTGGCTGAACTAGTATAAATAAATCCGTCCGAATCTATCCTTAAAGCATGGATATATATATATATATATATATAGACAACATATGATTAGATCCTGGGTCAAAGTGAAAGAGTGTTGGCTCATAGCAGGGCATTGTGGTGACTTTTGAATCTTCTTCATACTGTCACTGTGCAAGGGGCATCATCACCCTGTAATTTACTCATCATTATATAATTGAAGAATTGAGGAAACTGCTGAATATAGACCATATGTATCTGAACAAAATTTATTTCAATTCAGGCAACTTATGTTCAAATCTCAGTTTGACCAAAGCTATGTGGGATTCACCAAGGATGGAGCAAAGTGGTTGGTCAATAACAGACATAAAGCTCATTGGTAAGTTATATGAATCTTCAACAATTTATGTGCCCATCGTAAAGGCTTTTTCTTGATCATCTTATGCTAGTAAGCTATATGAATCTTCAACAATTTTTGTCTCCATTGTAAAGGGTCTTTTTTCTAATCATCTTATACCAAATAGGCAAATAATACTATTTCGAGGGCAATTATATACTTTGAAGGTATTTCCTTTTTTGGCAATTTGTCACTACAAAGTTGCTTAAGAATTTTTCATGCATGGTGATTGATGAGACATGATTTTCTCCTGAGCTGAATCTAGTGAACTTGGGTGACCATTTCCTTGAATATTATTTTCTGATTTTTGGAGATTATGCAGCACAAATATGACAAAGATCACAATCAATTTTAGGATACATAGTAGTCTTTTTAAACGGGTTATTAGAGAGGATACTACCATGATATTTTAATATAAAATTTTTGTTTTTTTTTCTTACTTGATTTTCCAACCTATGGAACAAAATAAAAAGCTGACCTAATCATTTATGTTATGGTTTTATGGATAACTGGGATGACAATAAACATTATGAACTGTGATGGTTAATTGTGTTTAATTGATTGAGAGTAAAAACCTGTGTTTGAATGTCTTTGATTTTCTGTCCTCCTATTGCTGACATATGATCTTGTTGACAATTTAAAAATTGATCAGAAAGAATTCTTCCCACAGAGAAGCTAAGCATGCTGCCATATAGTATACATTTAGTGCATCATTAATGGTGGATGCCTTGGCTTTCTCATTTCAGTTCATGTTCTCAGCAGATATTTTTTTGTTGGATGGATAATTTTAACATGTTCTGACACGAATTTTTACTGATGCATTTATTGTAAGATTAAGGTTTTAACAATTTTTTTTTTAATTCCGTCCGATCCTTGATTCTTGTGTGTGGCGGATGTCAATGTGGCTTTTCTTTACATTTTAGGCTTTTGCAGTTAAATCCATATGCCTTTATTGCACTGATACATTTTTTTTAATAATCAATCATAGGGATTGATTACTTATCTGTTGCTGCCTACAGTGATTTGATTCCATCTCATCTTGTCTTTTTGGAGGGCAGGGTAAGAATTATTGTCAATAGTAAAGATATTTTCTATTGAGAAATATATCGTTGTTTATTTGCTAATTCTCTGTTCTCAGTCTGCAAATTGAACAACTTGGTATGGCAGAATCAGTGCTTTTCTGACTGATCAGCTCAGTAGCTTATCTGACTGATCAGATTGATAGTTGCTTGAATTTAGCTCTATCACATTAAAAGCCAAAATGAAAGTTCTGTTCATTGTTCATATATTGGATTCAGTGAACATGAAAATATTCTTAGTACTTGTAATGTTTGTTTGCTTCAGGAAATCATTCTTGTGGAAGGGCTAAAACTTGATAACATTCAGCCTGGATTATATTCTGTCCATTGCTTACCTCTTAGATTGGTTGGTGCTGAGGGATCTCCTATAAGATGCATTCTCATGAAATGATTATTTTTGATTGTAAGTTTTGATACCTTTATTCAAGCCAACAATTTTTGTTTATAATTGCCCTGAAACTAGGTTGCATTTTGTGATTCTGCTTAGCTTTTTGCCATATATAATAGTTTTCATCAAATAAAGTTTAATATGATTGTTTCCTTCTGTTTTTATCTTTTTTAACCTTCTGTCTATATTGAGTTTGAGATTGAAGCATAATAGGCTGATTAATTTCTTGCAGGAATAGAGGTGTCCCAAAAAGTTTGAGCAGAATAAGATGGAACTGCCTAGATTACTGAGTCAATAGTATAATGTCATGTAAAAATATATATTAAATGTAAAAATTACTTTTTAACATGATAATAAGTTATTAGGTTGATATGAGTACAACTTAATTACGTATTTTTAGCAGGAGATTGTGTAAATGACTGCACAAATCCTAAAATGTGGGAGGAGATACTATATGAATGCATATTTATGCTGTACGTGCTCATTAATGAAATTATGAAATTGTATAACTTTTTGATGACCCTTCCTTATCATGGTGAATGTCTGAATGGTCTGCCTTCCTCAATTCTTTGATCGCACAGGATTTGAACATCAATGGTCTCAATAATAAGATGGATGGGGGTTGAATTACTTGAGATTTTCTATCAAATTAAATAAAAGCAATTAAGACGTTAGTCTCATAATATTTTACGTTTCAAAAGCGAATAGAACTTTAGCGACTTAGATAACCCACAAAAAGGTAAGCTGAAAAAGAAAAATCGAAGGTGTTCCATTAGAGAACTGTCCTGCTTCCTATCTATCTTTCTAGCTTCTGTTTATGCAATGGAAACAAATTTGTTAGCTTTTACTGCTTGGGATCCTTGATCGTGTGTCGTAGTTTTACTGCTTTGGTGAATGCTACCTGTTCGGTGAAAGTATATAATCAATTTGTTAGCTTTATGCCACTTAACTAGGTTAATTGCATCCATCTTACTAAAATTTATATTACTTATCACAAAATCACTATTTTTTTTAGAAAAATCATTAAACTTTATCCGAAATGCTAATGTAATATATGACGTGATCACAGAAAAATGTCACTTTAGCCGTTACATAAATCCCATATATCATATCGATGTCACATAAATAATAATGTCATGTCAAATGACACGTCAACAATTTCAATAAAAATTTGTCACATTTGCTGGCACGTGATACATTCACTTGTAGAACGATGACATGTCATTATTAATTTTACTAGTAGTTACTGAATTTTGTTTTATTTATTGTAAAATTATTTAACTTTTTTTCGTAAAATAAAAATTATTTTCTTTTTACTAAAATAATTTTCCTCTAAATTTGAATATTTTGTTCCATTTTTCAAAAATATGATTCATGACGGCTCTGACAATTGGATTTTTTTTAATAGTGCTAGATTTGAAACTGATTTTTCTCCTGTAACTGGTAAAATAATTACTGGGTTTAGGTCTTATTCGTTTTCCTTGCTCATGTTGATTTTTCTTGGTAAAGTTAGATTTTTGGTTGTGAATTTAGCAACAACTTATTTAAGTAAAATGAAAATAATTTTTTTGACAAAAAAAATTTAGTGATTTTACAATAAGTTTAGAAAAATTTAGTAACTACTAATGAAATTAACAATAACGCGTAATCGTTCTCCACATGAAAATGACATGTAGCATTGACATAGTGTTGATATACCAACTGAACTGACAATTTTTAGTAGTCACGTCACGTTCTATCTCAGTATCAACCGGATATGACTTTTGTGAAACTAAAATAAAGTTTTGTGATTTTTCTACACAAAAAAAAGTTCGATGCAACTAACCCCACTTAATTGCAACCGAAAACTGTTAAGTGATTTGTCTCTGTTTATTTTCTAATAGGACCTGCGCTATTGATTGATGTTCCAAGGCATTCCAACATAAAGGGTATGTGTTCTTTTATATATTTTTTTATTCACTTTCTAGTTAGGAAATTTCTCCTGATCTTAAAAGCAAGAGCCATCCATGAAAGCTTCATCGATTACCCAGGAAACCAGTAGGTTAATTTATCTTTACAACTCATTGTGATCAACTGATAGTTTTGTATGGGGAACTTATGTAGTTTTATTGTATGTCAGAACGATAGCCTATGTTGTCATATTTGTTATTGGGAGTTATACTGAACCACGTACCGCTATCAGTTGCCAATCGTTGAATATATAGATGATTACTTCACCTATAATGACTAAATGCATTTTATTTTCATAACAATCACCATCATTTTTGGCACTTTACTCTCATGTCAACTCTTAATGCTGGTGTTAGTGGCTTTTATTTGTTTCCCACTTTATCTTCCTAATTCCTAGAGATTTAATAACACAATCTGTGTCTTACAGCCAGTGTTATGAAATCCTTAAATATTCCCAAAGGAGTACGTCATGTGCTTTTCAGAACACTAAATACTGACAGGTAATTATCTTCCACTTGTTTAGTTGGTTATTGATGCAGAAATTTTTTGCCTTTATAAATAAGTTGGGAAAATTATTAATCTGTAGATTATAATAGAATGACCTTTTGTCAGTAATTTTGTCCTAGCTATCAGTGAGTTGGATTTGAATTGATTTGCTTAAGCACTGTGTAGCTCATTAATCAAATACCCAGGTTCATTGGTTATTATCTAGCAGTATTCGTAGACTGCTGTTTAGCTATCACATAAATTTTTTGGGCCAATCAGTTAAAGGTACAAGTATAATTAAACCTTATGATAATCATATTCCAGCGGGTTGATATGAATCCCTATTTTAGCATCTATTGATCTTGGATATACGAATTACGAATCAGAATACAGTCCATATATGGTTACAGAGGTTGGTTCTGAAAAGTTAAGAAAGGAGAGTTGCCCTTGTAGTTCCTTGGTTGATATTATTATCTAGTACATGTTTATTTTTGTTTTTAGAAGCCAGCGTTTGGCGGTTGGATACTTGACGGCCAACAAAAAGTCTTTGGTAGACTCGAAACAGCGGGATTTGTATAAAAATGTGAAAATCTATATATTTCAGTATAGATGTAATATACATTTATACAATTCACATTTTGATTAGCCTATAATACTTAAAAATAATAAAAAGATAAAACTTAAAAAATTCAAATTAATGTAATATAAGTGCAGTACAGATATATACTATGAAAGATTTTTATTTTTACAATAATTTTATTTAATTTTTTCTGTATCAATATTTTTAACATCAAATTTCTTAGTGTGTACTTTTTATGCTCTTATAGTTAATTATTTGCTGGAAAACAATTTTTTTTGTAATTAATTATTTTTATTTTATACATAGTGTCCCACTGGGCCTTAATGATAGAAAAATATCAATGTGTATATAACATATAAAAAATATATTTTTTTTATTATTGGATATAATTTTCAATCATTAAGTAAGTTATTAAAAGTTTTAAATTTTACAATTAATTATGAACATTTGATTGTGAAACAAACACTTATTCATGTAATGGAAGATACTGCTCAATATGGACAATATATATCTGAACAAAATTTAATTCAATCTCAGGAAGCTTATGTTCAAATCTCAGTTTGACACAAGTTATGTGGGATTCACAAAGGATGGATCAAAGTGATTGGTAGATAACACTGACATCAAGCTAGTTGGTGGGCTATTTTAGTCTCATTTTTTATCTATGCAGTTGCACAAACATGCATATCCTTAGACCAATATCATGAGGTTGACAGTGCCATAGAACAATGCCAATATGATCATTGGCTTTCCTTTTCATTCACTCATTAAAATTTGTGTATTATGTTCTTATTTCATTCATGGAGAGGCATAGATCACACTAATTTTTTTTGTTAGTTATGTCTTCGATTATAGTTTGAAGACCTGAAAGCTGATTCCATGACTTCTGTCCTTCCCACTGCTAATATACGATCCACAGTTTTGTGAATGTAACAGTTGACTAGAGCCTCTCCTTTCATTTATTGAGCAGTGTTGTGTTCTATTGTATGTTTGGTGCCTCATCAATGGTGGATGACTTCTTCTCCTCTTTTCAGTTCATTTACTCAATAGAAACTTTTAGATAATTGAAGCACATTCGAACATGAATATCTCAATAATTGCATGGTAGGCTTAATGGGTTTCACTAGTTTTTTCAATTATTTTTTTAATTTTAATTTTTCTGTTTGGAGAATCTGCCCGGTCTTTAGTTCTTGTGTTCAATAGACGTTCAATTTAGCTTTTATTTACATTAAATGAAATCAGTTTAACTTTGTATGCCGTTTTCTTGTAAATTTAGTACTGCACTGACACATTTATCTACTGTCAATTGTAGGAATGGATTACTTATCTGTTGCTGCCTACAGTGATTTGATTCCTTCTCATCATGTCTTTCTAGAAAGCAGGGTAAGAGTTGGTGCGCTGTCAAGTGATTAGAAGATTGCCATTAAAAATATATATTGCTCTTATCTGTTAATTGTCTGTTCTAAATCTGTAAGTTGAATAATGTGCTTGAATCTCTGAATTTTTGAGCCCCCCATTTGGATTCTTTCACTGGAGCCATCTTTAAAAAGTTCATATTCTAGTAGATAGAATATGCACTTTTAATTAGATGCCTTGTACGGCAGAAACTAGAGTGCCATAAGCCATATTTGGTTGTTACGAGATTGAGTTATATCTGTCTCTGGTCTATGACACAAACTTTGATTTAGGCTACTTGGACTGGTTTCTTCTCTTCCAAAATGGAACTCTTGTTTATCATTATCCTACATTCAACACTTGCAATATTTAATATGCTTCAGCAAATCATTCTGGTTGAAGGCCTACAACTTGATGCCATTCTACCTGGAATATATTCTGTGCATTACTTACCTCTAAGGTTCCTTGGTGCTGAGGGATCTCCAATCAGATGCATTCTCATCAAATGAATTTTTTAGTGTAAGTTTCTTATTCCTTTAAGTTATTTATATAATTAATGTCAATTACTGTCCAGAATTGTCATAGGCCTGAGCATACTTAGTTGTGTATTACCTTTTCGTTCTACTTAACTTTGGCTGAAATTTAATATTGCGCAAGTGTATTATGAATTGTTACTCTTTCTGTTTGCTTTTTGTCTGTATCGAGCTTGAGTGATAGGCTCATGCTAACTGATCAATTTCTTTCAGGAATATGCATAGGAGTCCAAGCAGAATAAGACTATAAATGACAGTGTGAACGATGATAACCTGGGGCAGGAGAGATGCCAAGTGAATGCGTTTGTATGCTGTAGTGACATGATGTAAACTTATTGGATGATTAAGTTGAATGTGTCCAATTAGATTGTCGTTGTGTATATCATATTTTGATAAAGCGAAGGGTTGACTATTATGCATTAAGGCCATAAGCACTGAATATCACAATGCCAAGATATACTGCTGATCATGTTGGAAGCAACTTGCATTCTTGAAAACTTTCTTTGGCTTATGATATCAGATTGTTTTACAGGTTTTCATGTTCATCGAAAGTTCAAGTTTGAAATGAAATTACTGGCTGTGGCTTAGCAGTAAGTTGTGCACATGATTGCATAAAACAAAAGTGGAAGGCATTTTTAAGATAAACTCATTTTGTTGGTAAACTAATCCAATCAAACACTCACCCATTTATTTATTTTATTCACATTGATTAACAATAATTAATTAATGAATATGCGTATATGTGATTGGTTGATTGAATTAGTTTATAGATTATATGGTAAATTAAATCTATCAAAAAATTTCTCTATGTTTATATATTCATTTATGGACACATTCAATAATATATAGTCATATAATAAATTAATTTTATTATAAAAATATGGAAAGTGGTTTTTTATTTGATATGGTATGTTTTTGGCTTAGTTATTATTGACTTGTCCATGAATGCAAATATGAACTGGATTCAAATAAAAAATTTCCATTTAATTATAAATTATTTATTTAATATTTAGTTATATTATTTTTATTATTTAAATTTAACTTTATTTAATTATATTATTTATTTTATTATTTATATAATAATAATAATAATAATAATAATAATAATAACAACAACATTAAATTAATATAATAATATATATTATATTAAATTATATTATATTTATATTTTCTATTAAACTATATATATATATATATTTTTATTTATTTGTTTTTCTATTAAAAAGTCTATTAAGGTCACAGTTTTTTTTAAGCTAGCCTCTAGCTTCAACTCCCTTTTGGTGTTTATTGCACCGGTGGATTTGGAAATCGAATAAAAGCATATCAAATAGTGCTGTTTAAAAACATTTAGCATAATAAAAATATATTTTAAAGCATTTCTAAATATAAAGTAAAAATAATAATTTGTATTAGTTTATCATATATAAATTATTATTTATTAAAATAAAAAAATAAATAATTTTTATTATAAAAAAAGTAGTTTTAAAGAAACATAACAATAAAAAAGATAAAATATGTATAGAAAGTAAAAATTTATTAATTATGATTATAATAGAGAGTGAAATTTGATTTTCTAGATATAAAGAGTTAAATTCACTTTATACTCTAGATTTTAAAAATAAAAAATGTATAGTAGATTTTTTTATTTATTTATAAGATGACACTTTAAAATAAGAGAATAACTAAAATAAAAAATTTATTATTTGAGATATTTTTATATTTAGTGAGTTAAATTTCGCTTTTTATTCTACGTATCATTAAAACACTCCAATTTCTTATACAAGATATTAATTGATTTTTTCATTTTTTGGTTTTGTTTAATGGAAAAAAAAATTCTTTTACTTTTTATAACAAGTTAACAACCATTTGATTTTATCGAAATACTATCTCTCTTTATTCACACAATAAGCACTTTATTGAAAATTTTATTCAACATATTTTTATGGTATAAAACAAAATAAAGAATAGAAATTTGGAGAGTTTTTTTTTTTTTTTTTTTCACTCGTTGATATCTTATTCAATGCAAGTTAGTAGGCAATCCGTTTAACTTTTTATTCAAATTTGTTGACTCATTTATTATTAAAAAACAAAAAAGAACAATTCACATTTACTAAACTAAGGTCCCAACTTTAGACAGCTAATCAACATTTCTTGTAGATGGGGCAAAGTTCCAGCAGGCCCGCCTGCAATTTCATATTTTTCTACCTTGGACGTGCTAGTTTTTAGAATATTGACCATTAATTTGTACACTACCCTAAAACCAAATAATTGAGTACTATCTTTTTTTTTTGTTTTGCTCAATTCTTCCTTTTTGACTAGCCGATCACAAGACTACACGCAAATGTTTTTTCATAAAGGATAAAGACTACAAACAACTTAATTTCTCAATACTATCCTTGTAAAAAAAATACTTTTCTATTTTTATTTATAAATTAAATCAATAATTTATATTCATATAAAAATATAGTTTTTATAATTAATTTTATATTTGTAAAGAAAAAAAATTGGTTTGGGTTAAAGGTGCAATTTGCCTGCCGAATTTTTTTTTTTTTGTGATGGTCAATTTTGTTCCAAAATCAACTTTGAGATCAAAATAATAACACAATTGTTTTTTTGGTGAATAATAACACAACTTTTAATTTACAGTCATTTGCTTAATTTTTTATCCTGATTTTTTAAATATTTTTCCTTTCTTTTTGCACTATTTACTTTAAGATTGCAATATTAATTCATGGTAGATAATGATTTTGTGAAAAAAAAAATAGAGAAAAGAAACTATTCTGAAGATGAAATGGGACAATGACTGTACATTAAAACTTTATTACTATTTTGACTTAATTTTGGGCAAATTGATCATCCTAAAAGATAATATAAGGGTAACTTGAAATTTCAATTCAATTCTTTTACATGACAATAAATTATTAACTCGATTAATAAATGGGTATTTTGTCATAATATGTTCCACCTAAAAAAAATTTCAATATAGATTCCACATATTATATAACGTGCGCAATTGTTTTATATAACTAGCTTGTTATATACCCAATCAGAAGCCATTGATCCTATCACTACGGCCAGAACCATGAGTAGACTTAATCTTCTACTGCTATTGCAACTATGTACGGCAGTTTTAACCCTAGCTGCCACACGGCAGCTAGCCGATGTTCCTGTTCCGGCGAGAAGAGAGGTATATGGGAATGGAAAAATCTTTGACATCACCCACAGGATCAATCCTAGGATGCCAGCATGGGGCACTAAGGATGGGGTTGGCCAATTCTTGTGGCTGGTTGCTAGCATGAAGAATGGTTCCCTTGTTAACGCTTCAGAGATGAAGCTATCAACACACACAGGCACTCATGTTGATGCTCCATCCCATGTTTATGAAGACTACTATGATGCTGGGTTTGACATTGACACTCTCGACTTGAAGGTGCTTAATGGTAATTTTCTTATTTTGTTTTATTTTATTTCTTTGTGTTTTGATAATCATTTAGATCCTATGCTTTTACGTTTATATATACTTAGAAAAGCTTTAGATGACTTGGTTATCTTCCATTTGCTAGCAATAACTTGAATATTTTACTTATAAGACTTGACAATTATCTTTTTTAAATTAACTTTTGAAAAGGGTTAGATTCTAGATTCATGCGATCTATTCTCATAGCGGATCTGAACTCGAGGAGCAATATTAGTTATCTCACATTGATTAGTTATAAATTGAATTAAATTTTAATTTTTGATATGATTTGTTGGTAAAAAGAGATAAATTTTTAAAAATATTTGTATTTAACATTTATCTTTGAAAGAATTATGTTTAAGTCTATTTAACTATCTAATTACTACATGCTCCACCCATTTAATTAGCTGACGAATTCTACACCGTCAATTTGTTCTCTCGAATTATTTCGCCATGATTACTTTATCACAAAAATGACTTTTGCGACCACTTTGCATAATTTTATCCTAAAAACATTTTGTTTTTCATTTTTTAAAAATGTTTATTAATCGCGAATTTTTACTGTAATTTTACAGTTAATTTGTGTACTGGTTTACAATCAACTAATGCAAAAATAATAAAAAGAAAGTATTTTTGAGGAAGGAACGGGATAAATTGGTTGCAAATGTTAAATTTTGTATTAATGAGAGGCTCAAAAATTAATATTGTGACAAACTGTTCATTGAAAAAAAAATTCAATAGGCAAATTGATAGATACTACAGTCGAGAAGTTTTGATTTATTTCAAAACTTTAGTAAAAATTGTTACATTAATTCATTGAGATTTTATTGTCTCCCAGTATTGTGGTTTCACAATAAAATTCATTTTTGAACTTCATTATAAATTTTGATTTGGTGATGTTAAATCATCTAAAAAATCATGAAATTACGAGTTTAAGCTTTAATTTAATCCTAACCGAATGAAATTCATCAAAAAAGTTTATTGCATAGGATTGTGCTTAACAGTAAAAATTAATTATCGACAGACGAATTTCTTGTGATTACATGAAAATATAGCTTAATACTAGCTATTTTATCATGACATATTAAATGAAAAAAAAAATTAACACATTGTCATTCTAGAAGCTGACCAGATCAAAAAAGTGAATCTATTTATAATTTTATATATTATTCTTCTTGATTTTATTTTCTTCGTGTTTGACAATTATGCTAGTTTTATTTTCTTCGTGTTTGACAATTATGCAAGTTTACATACAGGCCAAAAGTTAAATGCATCTCACATATATTATTCCACCAGTCTGCCTATTATTAAAGTAAATCTATTAGCTTCATTAAAATTCCAGAAGATAATTATTAAAAAAAGTAAATCGATTGTTTTATCAGTATCTATCTTTTTCCATAATTTTTATTTATAAGCCGAGTTAATAATAAACTATTCAATTTTTTTTAAAAAAATTATTATTTTGTTGAACTTCACTTAATTGAATTTTAGATCATATTTCCATGAGCTAATAATAGATCTTACAAAAAAATATCAATATATATCTAACCAATTTGTAAATAAAATCTATTATTTTTAAATTTGACTTATCTAAATCTAATTTATAATTTTATTTACAGATCAAATCAATTATTTAGGCAAAAATGAACACCCGAACATGGTCTAGGCTAAAGACTCATTCTTTTCGTGGCCTACAAATCATAATAAAAACAAGCCCACAAAATTTGACCAAACAAGCTTACGTATCATATATAATTAATCTTTCCCATCTTTGAACTAATTAATCACCAAATTATATACACATCTTTGAACTAATTAATCACCAAATTAGAATAGTAGTCATGGGTACATCTCAACTCCCTTTGCCACTATGTGCCATTCTGTTCACCCTAGCCACCGTAGTCCACGGTGGGCGGGGCCTAGCCACCATTGCCAACGATGAGGATCTCATCCCAAAGAGAAGGGAGGTGTACGACAATGGGAAAATTTATGACATAAGCCATAGGTATGTAAAAGACATGCCGTTATTTGACTCCAAGGAGGGAATTGGGCAGTTCCTTTGGCTCCGAGAGAGCATGAAGAATGGGTCGCTCTTCAATGGCTCCGAGATGAAGCTGTCCGTACACTCAGGGACTCATGTTGATGCCCCTGCCCATTTTTATCAATCCTACTTTGAAGCTGGCTTCGATGTTGATACTCTCGACTTGAAAGTGCTTAATGGTATTTAGTACAATAATGCTTATATATATATATACACACATAGAAATAAATTAATTAATTCATGATCAGCATAAAAAAAATATTTATATCTAATAATCATTAATTGATGAGTTTATTTATTTTGAATCACGTTTCTAAACGCTGGAAAATACTAATATGAAACTTTAAGTTTGAATAACTAATGATTGTTTGTATATTTTCCTTCTAATTTTTTTTTAATTTTTTATTTAATAGGTCCTGCACTATTAGTTGATGTTCCAAGGAATAATAACATTACTGGTAAGTCTAATTCTTCATATAAATTGGATTTGATGTTGTTTAATGGGTATATATTAATTGAAAAAATCTTACTTAGACCCGATTGATATCTCACAATTGTATTGTATCTTTCCTTGTTTGTAATTACAGCTGAAGTTATGAAGTCGTTGAAAATTCCTAAAGGAATACAACGTGTACTATTCAGAACTTTGAATACTGACAGGTAAATTCTTATTTAATAACGTTTTCGTACAAGTGATTGGTTTTATCTCATGTGCAATAATACATTAGTTCATGATACTTGCATAAACGGAAATTATATATGTTATAATATAATTAAATCGGTCTATAAAAATTCCATTTAAATAAAAAATTCAAAAAATTTATGTGTATTTCTAATATGAGATTCTGAAATCATATATTGGTTAAAAGAAAAAAAGAAACTTAACTGATCCATTGATTTTACAGAAAACTTATGTTCAAAAAGGAGTTCGACTCCAGCTTTGTTGGATTTATGAGTGATGGAGCAAAATGGCTGGTGGAGAACACTGACATCAAACTTGTTGGTGAGTATATTACATCGTTTTTCTTTTTCTTAATAATTTCTTTCTTTTTCTTTTTTTTGTCTCCAAAATATTTTAAAAAAAAATTATAGAACTAGTGCACTATTCTTTGGTAAGAATATTGCAACAGAAATTCATGAATTATGATAGGTAAGGATTCTAAAAAAGAATAAAATAAAGGAAGTGCTTTGAGGATAAAATGCAGTAATTTGACAAAAAAAAAAAAGAAAATCCAAATGGACCAAAGATAGACTGTTTTAACTATATTATATTGTCATTATTAATACTTCAACAAATTTATTTCCGCTTTCTTCTTTGAAGTTTTCACTAAACTAACTTCACTCGATAGCATATCGATACCTTTTAACCATCTCGGGAATCTATTTTCGCATGTACCATTTTCACACATATATCTATGGATATACTGAGTCAATAATTTATTATTTATAATTTTTTTTAATTATATTACTTTATATAAATGTGAAACTAATTATCAAAAGTATGGCAATAATTAGTTGATTTCATCAATAAAAACATGGGCAGGATATATAAATTATTATTTTTTCTTTCATAATAACCATTCAATCTGACATATTTAATGTTATCTTTTCTTTTTTCCCCTAAAAAGGGCTTGATTACTTGTCTGTTGCTGCCTATGTTGATGCCACTCCAACACATCTTCACTTCCTTAAAAGCAGGGTAAGAAAAACTTTTATGGATGCATTATTCTTATTCCTTTTTTTTTTTCTTTTTTCATTTAATAACTATTTAATTTATACTGCATAAGTTAGAAGCGCACATACCCAATGGATTTTTTTAAAAAAATTTTATATACTTGGAGTGGAAAATTATGTAAGCCATAGAGATGAAATGCTGTATTCTGATATGGAAGTATTCTAATTGGCTTAGTATTCTGATCGTATATTTCTATTCTGATAGCTTCCTCATTTTATGTTCATACTTTGTATATGTCTTCTAATTATATTCTACTACCTTGTATTTATATAAATATTCTTATTCAAATGAATAAAATCAAGTTAGTTACCGATGCAAATTAATAATCATCTTTTTGTAGGATATCATTCTGGTGGAGGGCCTAAAACTTGACAACATTAAACCAGGACTATATAATGTCCATTGCTTGCCCCTAAGGTTGCTTGGTGCCGATGGATCACCAACGAGATGCATTCTTATTGAATGATTTTTGTGTTCTTTGTTTAAATTAATTAATCAGCAATTATATGAAATCATGTGTAGAGAAACTGATGAAGGGAAAGAATAATTTCCAGTATATTGACTGTTTCTGTACACGTGATTATAGTAAAAATACAAGAGACAAAATGGTACTAAGATAATGACGGGTGCTAAGCATTTATCCAAGAGATAAATAATTAAGATAAGAGTTGTGAACAAAGTATTGTTGGGATAAGGATATCCCGTTGTTGGGGTTTGTTGGGATAAGGATGTCTCATAGCACTAGATAACAATGCGAAACTTGGCTTATATGCCAACACTACAAGAAAATATACGTTTAGTGACCCTAAAAAGTTCATTTAGGGATGCTAAAGAGCGTCACGAAATATACTACATACTCAAGAAAAGCCTCCTCGATAGATTTGCTAAATTTGCCGTCATGAATTTAATTGTAACGCTATTGCTTAGCATCAATATTTTTATTTTGTGACACTTTTTTAAAATCTATATTATCTTTTATAAAATTTGCTGATGCTAATCATTTATTACATAGCTAAATTAGAAACACTTATAAAAATTGGTGTCATTATATTATTGACACATTCAATAATAAATATACATTTTTGGGATTAACATCTTTAATATTGTGATTCTTTCTATATTTTGCATCATGAAATTGGTGATGCACTCTAGATTTAGTGTCTCAAAATTAGCTACACTCTATAATCAATGTCTTTAAATTGACTATAATTTATAAATAGTATTTACATTGTAATAACTACACAAAATTCAAAAAATATTATCTAAACAATATTAACTAAAATTAAAATCAAATAAATATATATATATTAGAATACTTCCAAATTTGGTTACATTTTAAAATAATATACTAATAAATGATGTTATACTAATATAACCAAAATGTCATAATCAAAAAGCAATATCTACGTACACTAAAAATTCTCTTCATAAATTTCTAATATTCTTCATTATAAAACCAACTGTCAAAGAGCATAGCTTTCACAGTGAGAAAATAATCCTTACCGCGGCGGATGGTTCTCAGACCAAGGTACCTTCCAGGAGTAGGAGTCCGTCCTCTCCGCCTCTTAGCCTACCATATATTAAAAGATCAGTCATTGACCTAAGAAACAGCCATTTAAACTACAACAGGTAAAACGACTAGGAAAAGGAAAAAAAATCTTTTGAAATATAAAATACATAGAAGAAATCATTCTTTAACTGATAATAAAATCAAATCTAGCATATAATAACTAAAGCAGCATGGAATTTAATTGCTAAAAAAAGGGAGAGAAAGGCAGGGCATACAACCCTAACAGTCTGAACTTCTTGATTTGTTTGATTTATATGTATAGTTGTGGTAAGAACTTTGGAGTTTGGCGAAGAGCTGCTACACACAGCTAACCTGCTGCCACCGAAACTTCAAGTGGAAAGAAGCAAACAACTTTCAAACTCATAAGCATTAAAAGCAAACCATCCGGAATTCTCAACACAAATTTAGTGCAGATGAAAGTAACCAAGGCCCAAAATTTTGAGTTGGCCATCATAAACGAAGTGAGAGAATATTTTACCTTCTCCACTGTAATGACACGACCATCAAGAACAGACCGGTTCAAATACTTAATGCAACGATCAGCCTCCTCGACAGGGGACATCGTAGCAAAACCAAATCCACGAGAGTCTCTAGTCCATGGATCAACCACAAGATGAACATCAATGACCTATCAAAATCAAGGTTCCAACAGTCAGAACATAAAAAAGGAAGATAGATGATGCTATACAAGGACCAATTACGGTTCAATTACAAGGAAAATTCTGACATCTTCATATTGCATTAAAGGAGAGGAAAATTAGAAAACAAAAATAATAACAGTAATTTCTATTAGTCATACCGTTCCTTCACCAGCTAAGTGCTTCTCCAGATCTCTCTTAGTGATTCGAGATGACAGTCCAGTCACATACAAATTGTTACCAGGGTTTTCCACATCACTTGCGGGGCTCCTGCCAAATATATCAAAACCCAATGAGCTATAAGCCATAGCATACAGATTGCCATCAGAAAATCAGCTCAAAAACCATGGCTATAAATCGACCTGTTCCTCAACCTTGACAAAGACCTTGAAACAGACCTACTGTAGCACTTGTATAGTGAAGGAGAGAGGGAACATAGACCTTTTAGAGTATGACATATAGGACATCATAGATTTAAAAAAATAAAAATCAATAATGAAATTCAAATTGAAAGAAATAATTTCCAATTTCAATTTTAAAGAGAAAAGCATAAAAAGATAAATAAAACAATTACGCTAACTTTAAAAATTAAAAACCCATCAATAATTCTCAGCAAAACCACCTATAAAGATTATGTTTTAATTTTACATTTTTATAGAAATAAACTCAATAATAATAATAATAAATAAATAAATAAATGACTAAATTGGGTTCAATTTATTAAATTAATTGAATTCACCTAAATTGAGCTTAAATTGAACTTTAATTAATTAATTGGAGTTGATTAAATTGTGGTTAATTGATCAATTTGATTTAATTTTTTTAGTTGGATTTCAGCTGATTAGTTTTATTAAATTGACTTAAATTAAAATTCAGTTGATTAATTGAACCTAAACATCATCATCTCTTATTAAAAAATGTTGCTAATATTAAAAAAATAACGCTTTTATAAAAGTATTATCATATTATTGACACTTTATTGTTAATGTCACTAATTTTAATAGCTTATGTATACTTTAAAAAAAGCATCTTTGACACTTTTAATAGTGTCATCAAATTATAGTGAGGATTAAAAATATCATAAAATGGTATTTATTTATTGCACAAATTAGAAAGTTCGTTATTTTAGTGACAAACAATAAAAGTATAAATAAAATCTACAAATATTGTGAGTCTTATCAAAAAAACGTTACCAATTTTTTTTTTTTAAAAAGCGACACTTTTATAAGAGCATCATTAAATTTTTGATGCCTTATTGTAAGCATCACAAATTTTAATAACTTATGTACACTTTAAAAAAAGCGTCATTAAATTAGTATTCTTAAGTGATCTATGATGTTATTTATTACATTTACTATGTAAATTAAAAAACATCATCAATTTTATGACACTTTTTCTTTAAACGTCGTTATTTTAATGATACAAATAATAAAAATTTAAGTAAATTTTATAAATATTACGAATCTTATAAAACAAAATGTCGGTAATTTTATAAAAATAATGAGACTTTTATAAAAGTATCATTAAATTGTTAAAAATATCGACGTTTTTATATGAGCATTACTAATTTTTATTAGTTAAATACATTTTATAAAAAAACGTCATTGAAACTCTTATTTTAAGGATGCTTATTAAAAGTGTACCGCTAGACTATTTTCTTGTAGTGCAATGATGGAATCATATATATAAGAATTTAATAACAAAAAAAAAGGGCAATATTAACAACATTAAATATTTTATCACATAATATCCTTATTCTTTGACAACAACAAAGATATATGCATCACACATATGAAACATCACACATTTTATTGCGACAAATTAAGACTCCAGCTGTATATGCATAGACATATAGCTAGTGATTATTTAACATACACATGTGGGAACAACAATTAAAAACGAACAATACTTTTTTAAACTGGATTTACGATTTTATTCATAAATCGAGTTAATGATGAATGTTGACCACATTGAGAGTAGGATCCTCGTTGATCTTGTAGGAAGCCAACGAACCATGCAAATTTGGATCGTCAAAAAGGATATCATCATTGAGAAATTTCTTGAACCAATGAACTGAATGCTTTGGGTGCCTTGCTAAGTTATTTTCGTAGTCAACAAAGTACAAACCAAATCTCATAGTATAACCATCTGCCCACTCAAAGTTGTCTAAAAATGACCATGCAAAAAAACCTTTTACATTTAACTTTATATAAAATCAATCATTAGAATTATATATATCAATACTTATCTAGATCGGATCTATCGTGAACAGATCTATTTGTTATATATGCAAAACAATTATTTCTTTACAAATTTGATCTGATGGATCCATGAAAAAACTCGATCAAGTGAAGAAGTTAAAATTCATAAAAAAAATTATATATATATTTGAATAACTAAGTTGGAACTGAACTCACTTGATTGATCCAAGAACATTCCAAAGATGTTCTTTATAATATTCTGTCCTCCATGGATCATTAAGGGCTTCCTTGAGTATAAATATATTTAATAAAAAATTAGAGATCTAATTAAACTGGACCAAGAAATTCATTTGACTAGTAACTAATAGTATAAGACAAATTGACTTGTAAATTTCTAGTGCGGATCCGATGGGAATGAGCTAATAATAAAATGTAATGTAGAAATTGTGAAATTGCTTTTCTTATATGTTATTTTACCATAGATATACCTGAATGAATCTTAAATCGAATGTAAATATAGGAAAATTCTCGTTTAGATCAGTTCATAAATTTATTTATAGATTAACTAATCACATCTTATTATTTATGTAAAATAATAACTAATTTACACATAGCTACATGTGATTGATTTGGTTCATAATTTTTTTCATGGACCCAGACTATAAGAAATAATTGACTATAAGCAGAGTCTAGACGAATAGATTACATTTTACTTACCATTCTCGGTAATATAGATTGTTGGATCTCTGTAAGTATCTTTGGTGTAGTTCAAAAAATACCGAATTCCTTTTGGATAAATATATATCCAAGAAGAGTCAGTCTCCAAATTTATTTTTGTTTTAATGTTAGATATACGTAGAAAATATCTTTATTATTATTATTATTATTATTATTATTTTCTGTTTCAGTTAGAGTTAATGAGTTTATTGTATACTAACCGGTGGACCAATGGGTACGCCGTCTTTATATGCTGCAAAAACGAAAATAAACACACTCAAATTAAATGTTAAAGAATAAAAAAAAAATACATCAATTTTTCTTTGTTATTTCTTAATATCTTTTATGTGATCTATCAGTTCCTTATATTTAGTTGAGGTATTAAATTATTTATGGCGGGCAATCAACAGGAAGTAAATTAGCGACCCTTGAAGGGGTACTGAGAGAATTTACCTGTGGTATAGACATGGCTATCTGTTAGATAACGAATATGAGTTGGATTAGGATCAGGAGTGAAATTGGCAGAAGCATAATACCCTGTGTAGTAATTTATCCCAACAAAATCATATGATCCCTTCACTAACATAGATTCTCTGTCAAGGAATTTAGGCAATCGATTCCCAACTCGAACTTGCATGCTTCTTGGGTACTCACCATATGTCAACGGATCCATAAACCTATAAATAACAATACCAATTCACTCAATACATTAAAATTAATAAAATTATATACAATCAGTAAACAATTTATTCATAACAAATTAATATAAACTTTCTTTCTAAATCAAGAATAACATTAAAAATTAATGCAATACATCATGAACTAGAAGGTCCTCCAAAAAGGAAGGAGAGACATCCAAATAGATGTAGAATCATGGGAACAGACAACTCTTGCTAAACAATGAACTACACTATTTGCTTCTCTTTTAACAAAAGTAATATTATAATTATAAAATTTTTATTTAAATTCAGTCCATGACATTGTATCATTGAATGTAATCCGCAAGCGTAGACTCACCAACCAAACATAAAATCAAGAGCTACTCCAGCAGCTTCACGATCAGCATATGAATCCTCGTTGTAAGGTTCATACCAAAAGGAAATTAGCGTTATTCCGATCTTGCCTTGTTGAGTTTCCTACACTCAATTAACAATTACAAAAATCTCAAATTCTATCTGATGTTATTAAGATCTAAATCGAATTTATATATATATATATATATATATATACAAGGATGTGATTGAATTAATTGGTCCATTAATATTCAATTTAATAAGAAAAACTTTAGATTTGTGAATAGCCAAAAAAAGAAATAATCTATATAATTTTGTCACATTATATACTCGTAATACTTATTTGAACCGAATCCATTGTAATATGATAGGATTGATTCATATAAACTCCATATATTAATATAAACCTGAAAGTTTTGCCGGTATAATTGCACAGCTGTTGCATGAGCAAGAATTAGATGATGAGTTACTATATAGGGCTCGGTTCCTGAGTTTCCAGCGAGGCAAGCTCGATTCACCCATGACGAACATCGGCCAGGGGCATGGATACCCAAATCATACGCTTGCCTAGAAAAAGTCAATGGCTCATTCACAGTGATCCAATTTTTCACTCGGTCACCAAACTTTTTGAAGCAAAGATCAGCAAAATCCCTAAAATCATCTCTGTTCATCCGACATTTATAGATAATTAACAACACATTTTATTAAAATTTAAACATATATCAAATAAGTTGTTTGCAAGTGTGAATTTTTAGTTTGGATTCATCAGTATATCTCTGTGATACCCATTTTCAGACCTGATAAATACTCTTTATATAGACCTTTCAAGTTTCATGAAATTTGTGCACGTACATTATAGATGGACACAAGACGCCACCGTATTTGTCTTGGAGGGCTTGAGGAACATCCCGGTGAAAAATAGTCACAAAAGGCTCCATCCCTGCATATTTTATCATTTAACGTGTTTCAAATTATATACAAGAATTTCTTTTATCAAATGAAAATTTTTTGACAAAAAATTGATTCATGATTTTTTTTATGTGCCGAATCAATAAAATGCACTACATTAATATAGTGTTTTAGCGCTGACTCTATTAATGAAAAAGCAAGAATCAAAAATTTAAGTGAGAATTGTAAAATTATACTAAAGTATCTTAATTAGCTACAGAATTTTATAAACCAATGGAGGGGGAGATGATAGAGACCTTGCTTTATAGTCTCATTGATAATCCTGTTGTAGAATTGAATTCCTTGCTCATTCACTCCTTCTCTTATCTTTCCAGCTGAAATTTTATGAATATGATGAGTATGCAATAAATAATGAAGAACTTATAATAAGAAACTAATTTTTAAAAATTTACTCTAAAGTCTGAATACGAATGTCTAGTTTGGACCCTGATACTTACTAGGTATTACCCTAGACCATGAAATGGAAAATCTGAAAGCATTTAGACCCATCCTCTTCATTTTAGCAATGTCTTCCTGCAATAACATATATATTTGTTCACTATCTGAGCATTGATGAGAATATTCATGATATATTTATCTGAAGGTATTCTTACAATATAGTGTTCATATAAATAATCCGCAACATCTCCATTGCCGTGATCAGCTATCCTTTCTGTACCATTTTTTAGAGTTTACTTTAAATTCAATTTTATGAAAATTTATAGAAATATAACATTAGATGGAATTTGTAGAAACACTGAGAAACCTGGAAAATAATGAGTAAATGTATCCCATTGACTTGGAGATCTACCCTTTTTGTTAGCTGCACCTTCAGTCTGAATATATATCAACATATAATTTGAAAAAAATTAGAACAAATGGAACAATAAAAAAAGCACCAAATTATTATATTTTGCAATCATCTCCTGAACTATCAGGGTGTAAGTTTGAACAGATGAAATATATCAATTTGCCTCTCCGAATACCCAATTTTATGGCCATTTGGCCGTTTATTCTTTAAAAATACTTTTTTTTTTCCAAAATTTTTTATCTACTATATGATTTTCTCTCTCTCTCTCTCTCTCTCTCTCTCTCTCTCTCTCTCTCTATATATATATATATATATATATATTAGCAATAAAAGTAAAAAGAGTGTTATTTTTTTTAAGATAAAGTAAATTCAAATAACCAATTGAAAATTGCGTAAAAAGTTCTAACGATATGAATAAAATAAAATAAAACAATGCAAAAATCTAACTAGGGCAACCATTGAAGAGAGGTTTATAAACCTGGTAAGCAGATATGGCAGATCCAAAATAGAAACCTCTGGGAAAATAATTTTTACCAAAGCTCAATGGAACAACATCATCTGATGTTACTGACTCAGTATGAGGCAGTAAGCTATCATTCCTATACTAAAACAACTTCTATTATCCATCATGATTTGAAGTGCTTATGGATTCCACCATTAGGGCAAAACCCCTTTATATAGATGTTCTAACGTAAGATTGAAATTGGAAATTCTTTTGTGGTCTTCAATTTTTTTTTTTTTTGGCTCTAGTCATTCAGTCAGAATTCGCACTAGAAAAATTTATTAAGGAGATAAAACATTTTTTTTAAGTTTTAAAAATATTTTATACTTAGAGCTCAAACTTTGAGGTATCTGATTAAGGGAGAAAAAAGTTTTGCCATATCTCATCTCATTCCTTGAAAGTTTATTTTAGTTTTTTTAATTGAGTTAATATATGAAATTCAACTTTTGTATCAGCGAAGTAAAATTCAACTCACTAATATAAAATAGTGTTTCATGAATAGTATGGCAAAGAAAATAAAATTTATTTTACTTTAAGTGACATTTTAGATTATCAATAAAAAATAAATTATTTCTTTTCAACTTTAACTCTGTCTTAGTTTTGGGGCAAGTGTTCTCTATTGATGAAAGGTTTTCAAGTAAAAAAATGAAATTTATTAAATTAATTATACTTATTACCACTTTTAGTCTTTTTAAAAAAGAGTAATATAGTTATTTTATGCCTATAATTATGCATATTAAATGACATTTTTAATTTTTATAAAAAAACGTTACACAATAGATAGAACGAAACAAAATGAGTATTTTTCAAAAAATATTAAATTATATCAAATTACTAATATAAATAGGTTATATATGTTTAATTAATTCTAAAGCAAATTATGGATCTACGTTACTGTTAAAAATTCTTCAAAATAATAATAATAATAATAAAAAAAATAATAAATGGGATCACCCAAGGACAGAGCTACGTATTGTTCAGGGAGTGTCGGACTCGAAAAATATTCTACGTATAACACCTTATGATTATTTGTGATTCCCTTAGTCTCTTTGAATGTTTCTTCTCTGTCCATCAAAAACTAATACGATCCTTTTGTTTTACTTATTGACACATGAGTTGATTTGAACTCTTTAATTTTTCTTTCTGTTTTATTGAGACATATGAATTGAAAAAAAATAAATGGATTGTATTTTTGTGTGAAAAAAATAGATAAATACTAAATAGCTCGTCTTTTTGTAAAAAAAAAAAAATCCGTCTAAATTTTCTGTTGGGGTAAAATTGTTAAAATTAGAAATTAATGTTCTGAAGTTTAGAAATTAATGTTCTGAAGTTGAGTTGGGTATGAAATGATCAATCAAATTCTACTGACAATAGAAAAGAAAAAAATGGCTTGGTTATGATAGTTTGGCCAACATTAATTAATGTAATAACAAAAAACATGCATGTAGGGTCGAGATATTAGATGAGACCTAATATTGATTGGCTGGGGTTTGAGATATATAGACTCTAATCTACTTAGCTGCATGCCCAACGCTATTGATGTGAACATCTCTTCTTTTGATTTTCCAGGAAACATGCCCACGTTTTAATTATTTTTAGCTTTCTAGTATGCTTCTACACTCTATGGGTGTGAACAGTTGAAATTCTCGCACATAAAGCTTAGGCAAAAGTCATAGATAGCCCTCTCTATTTGTCCATTTTGGTCATTTTGTCTTCTAACTGGTTTTTGGTCCACTTTATCCTTTATAGTTTATTTTTGGTCCACTTTACTCCTTAAAATAAAAGAATCTTATACATCCAGTTATCATATGATGAAGTAATATGTTAAAAAAAGTATATTGACACTTAAAATATATGTGCCGATAAAGAGACATTATTATGATAAAATTTTAAATTTACAAGGGATAAAATAGACCAAAAAAGAAGCATAAGAGACAAAGTGAGGTAAAAACCAGTGAAATAGAAAAATGAAAAAAATGGATAAATACATATAAAGCTTAATTGGTTTCTCCCATTCATTGGATCAAGGTGGATTTGCATTAGGGGCAATGAGGCATGGATTAGGGGTGAATTTACATTAGGGGCAATGAACATGTAATTAAAATTTAGAAGTGATTGTATATTATATACTGAAATTTGTCTTTGCCTTTAGTATTTAATAAATCAAATATTTTATTCAATTAACTATAAATTTGCTTCTATTGAAGTTAGTTTTTAGATTTGCTTATGCACATTGGCATAAATTTGAGATATATTGACTCTAATCTATTCATTTTATTTCTAAATAAATGTTGTGTAAATTTTTTAATTTTATTTCAAAATATTTGGCGTTCCTCAGTTATCAATAAATATTAATTATTTTTTACTTATTCTATCCTTGTTTTAAGTTCTCTCTTTGGTATATAACTACTTATTATAATTAATTAATGGAGATTAATTATTTAAGAGTAGCATAATATTTTACCTATGTCCTAAATATATTCCTTAATTATCGTGTAAAAATCTTAAATGATATAAGGTGTACTTAGCTGCATGCCCACAGCCATTGATGCGAACATCTCTGCTTTTGATTTTCCACGAAACGTGCCCATGTTTTAATTAATTTTAGCTTTCTACTATGCTTCTACACTCAATGTGTGAATAGTTGAAATCCTCGCACGTAAAGTTTAATTGATTTCTTCCTTGTCTGATCATTCGTTAGATCTTGGCTTGATTGGCGGTGGTTTGAGATATATTGACTTTAATTCACTCATCTGATTTTATTTCTAAATAGATGTAATTTAAAGTATTTATTTTTAAACTAAAATATTGGACATTTATCAGTTATCTATAAATTAACATTATTTTTTTTAATCTATTCTACCTTTACTTAAAGTTTCATCTTCCATATATAAATACTAATTATAATTAATTAGTGGAAATTAATTATTTAAGAATAATATAGTATTTTATTTATGTTTTAAACATATTTCTAAATAATTATTGCATAAAAATTTTAAATTACATCTATTTAGAAATAGATGGATTAATTAGCTACATGCCCAAATCCAATGATGTGAACATAGAGGCTTTTGATTTTCCAGGAAACATTCCCACGTTTTTAGTTAATTTAGCTTTCTACTATGCTTCTACACTCTATTAAGTGTGAACAGTTGAAATCCTCGCACATAAAGTTTAGTTGGTTTCTTCCTTGTCTGATCATTGATTAGACCATGGCTTGCTAAATTAACTAGTTCTAATTAATTTTTTGAGTCACACATAATGCTTATTTTTTATGTAAATTTTATAGCATTAAAAATAAAAATATATATCATATAAAAAAAATTTTGGATTTAATTTAATATGTTTTTCATTTTATTGGGTGATATCTCAAAGAGTTGTTCTTCGTCGCAATATTGTAATCCGTAGCTTCTTCTGGTAAATTGTTTTTTTCTTTTACTAATTCCCTTTGAAGAAAATAAATAAATAAATAGAGTTTTGGTTTGATTCAGTACACAGATAAATAGTTTATGGGCACTTAGAATTTCAGAGCCCACTCCTAATTTTTAGAATAGGCAACCTTATCAAGTATGAAAAACGGCAAATCATTTGTATCAATTTAAACGTATTATATAATTATATATAATATATATTTTTATTATAATAAAATTTAAGTATTTAATTATTTATATAATTATTACTAATATAAATTTCAAATAATTTATTAATTTTTATTCATATATATTCTTATATTTAAAAATATTAATATATTAAATAATTTATATATTTTTAAATCTGTCTAATCATATTATAAATATATTAGATGTATTTATATTATATTATACAAAATCCGTATCGTATCATATTATTTAATCGTATGTTATTCAAAACCTTCAACAGATATGCGCAGCAACTAATATACTGCAATGTTTTTTTGAAAATCACAATCACGTTAATAATTGTAGCATCTTCAAGGGGACCAATGCTGTAACTGCTATAGAATATAGCCAAAACCGCATGCAGTGCTTAATGGGTTATTCACATTTTTTTTTTTACCGTATATCATAGTTATCGATATCTGTACGATTTGAAACTAATTATATTCGAATGTAGTCATAATTAAAATTCTTTGCTCCTACTTAAGGATCCGTTTGATGGTAATCAAACTTAAAGAGCTCTTCCCCACAAACTCAACTGTGTTTCCTACTAAGCCATAAACTCAGCCTGTGCATGCACTGCTTAATGGGTTATTCACATTCTTAAATCATCAAACCAAGGCTCAAACTCTGGCATTCCATTCATTTACACCAATCACAAGGATCCAAAGTTTTACACCAATAAATTTGCAAGTAATTAGGGTATTAGACACCAAATAATCTTGCACAAACTATGTGTTAGTTTCGGCCCTGTAAAGCACTTAGATTGCTTGTTCAATTCTTTCTACTTCATTAGGTAAATTTTACTCAATTATTTTCTTACGAAACACAAGCATTGAACCATAAAAAAAATTCCACTTCTAACTACCAATTGTGTTCGCCAAACCTCCATTTTTTTTCAAAGTTACTCATTGTTAATTATGTTTCAACAAATAAACATATCACATGGAATGCAAATTCTAAAATTTATTCATTATTCAAAAAATTTCTAGCCAAAGTCGTTTCTATTTAACCTTATATAGCAGAATTATTTAGGCTCGCATTTTACTTTACAAGGCACGGCATCCTTTACTTAAACCTCATCCAAACATACAACTCAATTTTCATGCCAATTAGCCTATTAATTTCTCATTGAATAACTATGTACAAGTCTCATTCTTTCAAGAGTATCTACATGAACTAACAAATTGACAAATCTGCAAAAATTCTCAAGCCAGGCTACAGCCACACTAATGGTTCGCATTCTCATCAACTCAATGTAACATAACTATCAATTATTTACTACATACCACACAAAGCAATCATTTAAAATAGATTTTGGGGCTGGTTTTAGCATACCCATATCATAATCATATAATTCAAAACATAACAACACAATAAAAGTATGCAATTTTCATTCAATTACTGTCACAAGTATGCACTTACCACTTTCAATGGCTCAAAATTTATATCCTCTGTTCTTCAAAACTTTCCTCTACATCCATCTATCCCTTGCCTTTGTCTCCATCACCTCCTTGGGCTGTTTCTTTGGCCATAGATGTATCTATAATGGATTCAACCAAACTTTAGTTATTTTCCCTAAATTTGATGCTCTAACATCTCTTATTTACTTCTAATTACTCCCCTAATTAACTTAGTTTTAATTCCCACCAAATTAGCCTAATTAAGGTCTCAAACACCCGGTCACAGTTTGCATTAATATTAGAGCTGTCCAGTTCTCAACTTTCTCTAAATTTGTCTTTTAAATTCATCTTTCTCCGTCATATTTCATTTCTCTCTCACCTATACCATTTCTCCCTTTTTATTTGTCAAACCCTAAAACCAATTTAACTTATTTTAGCTTGAAGAAGGTGACGAGAAGTTGGAGAAGAGGAGGAGATGAGGTCAGGGTCTGTACTCAATTTAGGAGAAGAAAAATATACGCTCACGTCTTCCGAACTCAAGCCAAACCGTAACCTCCCCTTTGGCTCTTCCTCCTTTTTCTTCAATTTCTTTTCCTTTGGCTACTTCATCGTATTGCCATATGGCAGGCATGAAACTCCTTTTTTTTTTTTCTTAATTAATATTATTTAACTTATATAATCATCGTACTTAATTCCTTAATTTTCTCACTACTCCTATTTGATCCTTAAACTTTATTTTCTTGCAATTTAGTCCATAGATGGGTTTTTTATTTTCGAATTTCCTTCACTTAAATTCTCTAATAAATTTCCCTTCATTATTTTTAATTATTTTTTATTAGAATTTAGATTTCTGTCAATCCGAAAAAACTCAATATGGAGCATAGATTCTAAACTTGCTGACATAGACATTTAATATAGCTGATGGACAAATGACCAACTAGTACTGATATCCCCAAATTCATTCGGAAAAAAAAATTGAAAAATAAGTATATTTTTGTGGGATCGAGAAAGTAATTAGTATAGCAAATAATGGAAAAGAGAGTGAAGAATTCGTAACTGCATATTCTCTAGAAACTTAGTTTGGTTACAAGAGCTTAAATATACAGTGAACTGAGCTGATAGTTCACTTGAAAGAGAGAGGAAGAAAAAAATAGCTGCCCCTAACTACATCTAAACTTACTCTTGAAATATAGGAAGGAAAGAGATCATCAGCTATAGCCAAATCTAGTGTTACTCCTAGTATGATAAGCTTAATAGCTCTTATCAGCCCCTTTACTGCTGCTCTGCTGGCTGTTGATGCCTCTGTCACCTTGCTCTTCTGTGGTTTGAATAGTAACTTGTTTAGGAGCATTATAGCTGAGTTGTGCAGTGAAAAAGTCTGGTTTGAATAAGTTCGTTTCATAATTAAGATTTCTTAAAGAGTGAGGCGGTATTCAAGATTGCTTGTTTTCGATTTGCTTGCATATTCTTCCAGTCCCATTATTCTTCTTGCCTTCTGAAAAGCTATTAGGAAATTAATTGCAATTAGTAAAATGATGTGATTCAGCACATAATCATTAGGAAATGCAATGTTTTCTTTGCTATGAACTTGTCTAAATCGTTTTATTAAGCTCCTCAATTTAATTTTTTTATTCTATTAAACTCTTTAACTTTTTTTATTTTGATTTTGATTTTTTGAGTACTTATTAAGTAAAAAGATAAATTAATATTTTTAAACATATGGGTGTTAAATAAAAAATTAAAAAAAGTCATATTTCAACGCCTAATTTTTTTTAATTTTCTATTAAGTCTCACTGTTCTTATTTCTATTTAATTAAGCCTTTGAAAATATGCATTTTTTAAAAATTCACACCCCACTCACGTGTGTACAGTATATGCTAATATTTTTTTTATTAAATAAGTCATTACTTGAAAAAAATTTATAAATTCAGAGGCTCAATAAAATAAAATTTCAATTGAGGAGCTCAATAAATCGATTCTGACAAAGAATATATATATATATATATATATATATATATATATATATATATATATATATATATATATATATATATATATATGAGACGGGTCTATAATAAATTTGGGCTTGCAGGTATATTTTCATGGGATTTTTACGTAAATATTACAAAAAAAAAAACCTCCACAAATAAACTTTCTTATTACAAAATAAATTTCTTATTTTAAAATATACTTTTTTATTCACATTGCATATTAATAAAATATTATGTATATACATATAATATATTTATTTATAGTATACATACTATATATTTAAAGTATATCTATAGTATATTTGTAGTATACTAGTTAAATTTTATTATATATATTTATATTAAACCTCATCTCCTCCTTCCCTCTCCTCCTCCACCTGATCGATCATCATCATCAGCTTCATTCCTAGTCTATCTATAGTCTATTTATTGCATATTTAAACCATCTTCTTCTCTTTCCATTCCTAGTCGATCCGTTGATCTCTCTTGTTCCTCGTTTCGATTCTCTAACTATGATTGTTCTCGTCTCTTTGTCATTCATTTTGTTCAGCCCCAAATCTGCCCAGTTGCAGCCGGCGCCGATGGAATTGCAAGCTCATCAAGAAAGCAGTTCATCTCCTTCACGATTATGGATCTACTCACTGTCCTCTCTAACTGTAGAAACTACAAATCCAGAAATGGAATTTGTGGCTTCAATTCTTCGGACCCGGAAAACAGAGGAAAGATATTTTTGGAAGAGAAAATTAAAAAAAATATATAAATTTTTGAAAGAAAGAAATATAGATATGAAATTTTTAGAATTATTAAAATATTTTTTTAATAGAGCAATTAAAAAAGATATAAATAGTATAATTTTCTCTATTTTCATGCCCAATTGATTAAAAGCTCAATTATGAATAGATCCAACTTTAAAACAGCCTACAAGGACGAATCAATTGCAATAAAAGCAATTGCTTTTTTCGTGCAAGAAAAGGAAAATCCTTAATATGATCAGCCATATCATTATCAATCACTTAAATAGGTAGTTATAAAAAGCTAATGCTAGAATATTATGTTAGAAATGCAAGGAAACGTAATTAGATATCTACAAATTCATAAAATCCATGGTGGTGTGAATAACATAACTGGGATTTAAACAGCAAGTAATTATAAGATAAAACCTCTAATGAACAATAAAATTAGCTTAATAGCCAGATCAAACAAAAGTCATATTTCAGAATTAGCCTAGGCTCTAACGATCTCAGAATCAAAACGAAAAAATAGAAGATGAAAAGGAGATGGAAGAAAGTGCAGGAAGTGTACTATTGTTTCCCCAAGGGCAGTGAAGGTGGTCCGTCAAGATATCGCAGAGCTGCAGAGGATGTTATTTTCTCGAATTGGAATGGACCATGAAGCAGAGAGAAAAGGTTGGCCAGTGGCTTCGATTTTTTGAACCCGACTACTTGACAACGTATGAGTACATCGGATGAGTGCCGATTATTAGTTTTTTCTGGGATTTTTTTTTGTTCCAAAAAAAAAAAATTGTTTATCATGTAAGAGAGGCTTTTAGTTCGACTTACACAAAATTCAATAAAAATCTTATTTGATTATGTTAAAAATTGATGGATATAGTTGATTGCAAATGAAAAGTGTAAATTTGATAAATTTGAAAATTGATGATGAGATATTTTCTTTTGGTTTGATCTCTTTTAATATTATAAGTTGCTTATTTTTTTTATCAATTACTTGACAGTTGTTTTACACATTTTTAATATTTTTCTTCAAATTCAATTGGATTAATTCAGCTGTGATTATCAAATTTCAGATGCCTCAAATCTCTATATTTACATTGTTTGGATTTATATTATTTGAATATCAGAGTCTGCATGTTTATTTTGAGTCTTAGAATTTTCAAGTTTCCATCTTGTTTTGTTTATTCTTGTACTTTAAAACTCATTAGATCCTCATGAATTGTTTGACAGTTGATTTTAATACCATGTTGAAAATGATGAATCAGTCCATTACAAATAAAAATTGTAAATTTTATGAGCTTAAAAATTGTTGAAAATACATTTTCACTAAAACATTTTGGTTTAACCCTCTTTAATATTATAAGTTGTCTATTTTTCTCTAGTTGATTAGCCGACATCTCCAACAGATTACAGATTAATTACAAATTCAAAATGTTCTAAGCTTTGAAATGTCGAGATATCTCTCAGATAAGTTTAGATATGGGGGCTGCAAACATTAGATTCTACTTCCCAGTCTCCACGGTTGGACTTACATGGCTCACATGGTATGGGTCTTAACTTGGTTGTGGATTTTGATGGATATGGTCCTCTTCCAGAAATATCTCCAGCTCCCTTTGCGGCTTCTCCATCGCCACCGCCAGCAAGAGCTCAAACTGGCAATCCTAAGCCTAAACGCATGCAGACCAACTTGGCGTCCACTTCTGTTTCTTTGTACCCCACATGTTATTCCCAGACGGCCAAATATCTAGTATGACGTGAAGCTATGTCCACGGAATATAATGCTCTTATTAGCAATGACACTTTGGAGACTTTTTCCGCGTTTCCCTTCTAAAAATGTGATTGGTTGTAAATGGTTTTATTGAGCAATATAAAGCTCGGCTTGTTGCAAAAGGCTATCATTAGCGGCCGGGTGTAGATTTTGATGACACATTTATTATTGTGGAAAAGACTGCAATAATTCAGCTATTGCTTTCTTTTGTTGTCTGCCAGAATTGGTCCATTAACACAGCTGAATATTTCTAATGCTTTTCTGCATTGGTCTGTATGATTTTTTTTTTTTAAAAATTATTATTTAATTTGAGTGGAAAATTATGTAAGCCATAGAGATGAAATGTTCTATTCTGATCTAGAAGTATTCTAATTGGCTTAATATTCTAATTGTATATTTCTCTTCTAATGGCTTCCTGATCTGTATATCTTCCTACTTTGTGTATGTCTTCTAATTATATTCTACTACCTTGTATTTTTATAAATACCCTTATTCAAATGAATGAAATCGAGTTAGTTACCAACTATAAAAATTAATATTCATCTTTTAGTAGGAAATCATTCTTGTGGAGGGCCTAAAGCTTGACAATATTAAACCAGGACTATATAATGTCCATTGCTTGCCTCTAAGGTTGCTTGGTGCCGATGGACCACAACCGAGATGCATTCTTATTGAATGATTTCTGTTTTCTTTGTTTAAATTAATTAATCCACAATTATCTGAAAGCATTTCTCCTGTATACTGATGTGTGTAGAGAAACTGATGAAGGGAAAGAATAATTTCCAGCATATTGATTGTTCTCTGTGCACGTGATACTTATAGTAAAAATACAAGAGATACAAAATGGTGCTGAGATAAAGACGGGTGCTCAGCATTTATCCAAGAGATGAAGGAAAAGAATTAAGATAAGAGTTGTGAACAAAGTATTGTTGGGTTCTGTTGGGATAAGGATATCCCGTAGCAACTGATGACACTAGCTAACAATGTGAATCTTGGCTTTTATGCCAATGATGAAATCATATATATATATATATATATATTTACTGCTTTCCATCAATGTAAAATGTGAGAATATTAATAAATCACATAATATCCTCAATTCTTTGACAACAACAAAGATATATGCCAGAACCATCACACATTTTATTATGACAAATTAAGACACCAGCTGTATATGCATAGACATATAGCTAGTGATTATTTAACATACACGTGGGAACAACATTTAAAAACGAACAATACTTTTTTAAACTGGATTTACGATTTTGTTCATAAATCGAGTTAAGCTTGAATGTTGACCACATTGAGAGTAGGATCCTCGTTGATCTTGTAGGAAGCCAATGAACCATGCAAATTTGGATCGTCTAAAAGGATAATATCGTTGAGAAATCTCTTGAACCAATGAACTGCATCCTTTGGGTGCTTTGCTAGGTTATTTTCGTAGTCAACAAAGTACAAACCAAATCTCAAAGTATAACCGTTTGACCACTCAAAGTTGTCTAAAAATGACCATACAAAATAACCTTTTACATTAACTTTATAATTGCTGCAATACCAAAATAAATTCCATCATTAGAATTATATACTATAAATACTTATCTAGATCGGATCTACCATGAATAGATCTAATCGTTATATATGCAACATAATTATTGCTTTACAAATATGATTGAATAAATCCATGAAAGAAAAACTCGATCAAGTGAAGAAATTAAAATTAATAAGAAATTTTATATATATATATATATATATATATATATATATATATATGAATAACTAAGTTGGAGCTGAACTCACTTGATGGATCCAAGAACATTCCAAAGATGTTGTTTATAATATTCTGTCCTCCGAAGATCATTAAGGGATTCCTTCAAGGGTATGATTTTGTGATTGTACTCAGCAATCCCTGAATATAATATATTTTAAAAAATAAAGATCTAATTAAATTAGACTAAGAAACTCATTTGATTAGTAACTAATAGTATAACACAATTTGACTTGTAAATTTCTAGTGTGGATCCTATGGGAATGAGCTAATAATAAAATGTTATGTGAAAATTGTAAAATTACTTTCCTTATATATGTTATTTCATCATAGATACGATTTGTGAACAAAATTACAAATCGAATGTAAATATAGGAAAATTCTTGTTTACATCAGTTCATAATTTTTTTTTTCATAGATTAACTAATCACAACTTATTATATATATAAAATTATAACTAATTTACACATGACTACATGTAATTGATTTGGTTCATAATTTTTTTCACTGACAGAGACTAAGAAATAATTGACTATAAACGGAGTCTATTACATTTTACTTACCATTCTCAGTTATATAGATTGTTGGATCTCTGTAAGTATCTTTGGTGTAATTCAAAAGATATCGAAGTCCTTTTGGATAAACGTATATCCAATTAGCGTCCGTCTGCAAATTTATTTTTGTTCCGAATATTAGATATATAAATAGAATATATATATATATATATATATATATATATATATATATATATATATATTCTGTTTCAATTAGAGTAAATGATTTATTGTATACTAACCGGTGTACCAATGGGTATGCCATCTTTATATGCTGCAAAAACGAAAATAAACACACTCAAATTAAATGATATTGAAAAACAAAATTATTATTTTTTTGTTATTTCTTAATATGCTTTATGTGATCTATCTCTTCCATATACTTAGTTGAGGTATTAAATTGTTTGAAGTAATTTGGAGACCCTTGAAAGGCTATTGACAGAATTTACCTGTGGTATATACATTTCTATCTGTGAGATAACGAATATGAGTTGGATTAGGATCAGGAGTGAAATTGGCAGAAGCATAATATCCCGTGTAATAATTTATCCCAACAAAATCATATGATCCCTTCACTAACTTAGACTCTCTGCCTAGGAATTTTGGCAATCGATTCCCAACTTGAACTTGCATGCTCCTTGGGTACTCACCATATGTCAACGGGTCCATAAACCTATAAATAACAATACCAATTCAGTCAGTACATTCAAATTCTTAAAATTATATATATATATATATATATAATCAGTAAATATTCATAATAAATTAATATAAAGTTAATAATATTATAATTATAATTTTTTTTTTCCTTAAATCCAGTCCATGACATTGTATCATTGAATGTAATCCCCAATCGTAGACTCACCAACCAAACATAAAATCAAGAGCTACTCCAGCAGCTTCACGATCTGCATATGAATCCTCGTTGTAAGGTTCATACCATAAGGAAACGAGCGCTATTCCGATCTTGCCTTGTTGTGTTTTCTACACTCAATTAACATTTACAAAAATCTCAAAATCTATCTGATAATATTAATTTATCTAAATTGAGTTTATCATGAACCAATCCAGTCTTATATATATATGCAAGGATATGATTGAATTAGTCCATAAATATCCAATTTATACAAGAAAAATTTAAGATTTGTGAATAGCCAAAAAACAAATCTATGTAATTTTGTCACATATTATATACCATCAAAACTTATTTCAACCGAAGCCATTGTAATATGATAGGGTTGATTCATATAAACTCCATATATTAATCTATACCTGATAGTTTTGCCTGTATAATTGAACAGCTGTTGCATGAGCGAGAATTAGATGATGAGCTACTATATAAGGCTCAGTTCCTGAGTTTCCAGCGAGGCAAGCTCGATTCACCCATGACGAACATCGGCCAGGGGCATGGATGCCCATATCATACGCTTGAGTGGAAAAAACCGATGGCTCATTCACAGTGATCCAATTTTTCACTCGGTCACCAAACTTTTGGAAGCAAAGATCAGCAAAATCCCTAAAATCATCTCTGTTCATCGGACATTTATAGATAATTAACAACACATGTTATTAAAATTTAAACATATATCAAGAAAGTTGTTTGCAATTGTGAATTTTTAGTTTGGATTCATCAGTACTATATCTCTGTGATACTCATTTTTAGACCTGATATATAGATACTCTTAATTAATTATTTGCTATTTTTTAGAATTTAAAAATCTTAGATGTGGACAAGTGCATGGAAATTGTAAATGTATTTGTTAATATCAGCACAAATATTAGGAAATGACAATATATAAATGCTTGATTATATTAAAAAAATCAAATACAAATATTTATAAGGTCCAAAAATAGATATATATATGAGGAAAAAAATGATAAATCGTGTTATGTATAAATCACCAACATGCTTTATATAGACCTATTTAGTTTCGTAAAATTTGTGCACGTACATTATAGATGGACACAAGAAACCACCGTATTTGTCTTCGAGGGCTTGAGGAACATCCCAGTGAAATATAGTCACAAAAGGCTCCATCCCTGCATATTTTACATTTAACATGTTTCAAATTATATACAAAAATTTCATTTATCAATAGTAATAAAAATGCACTACATTAATATATTGACTCGATTAATGAGAAAGTAAGAATCAAAAATTTAAGTGAGAATTGTAAAATTATACTACTAGCTTAATTAGCTACTGAATTTTATAAACCAATGGAGGGGGAGATGAAAGAGACCTTGCTTTATAGTCTCGTTGATAACCCTGTTGTAAAATTGAATTCCATGCTCATTCACTCCTTCTCTTATCTTTCCAGCTGAAATTTTATGAATTTGATGAGTATGCAGTAAATAATAAAGAGCTTATAATAAGAAACTAATATTTAATAATTTACCCCAAAGTCTGAATACAAATGTCTAGTTTTAACCCTGATATTTGTTAAATAAATAGATGTTGAGCCTAACTCGTCACAAAATCTAGTTTAAGGGATGATTAATGCCCAAACTGTTATAAATAATATTTAGATTTTACAATTAGCCAATATAGAATATCTCAATACATGTAGAAAATTTGAAGCGTGAAATTTACAGGATTTGACATATGGAGGTGACATATGGAGGTGATCTAATTGGTGATTTTGATATCATATTAAATAAATTGGTTTTGAACCTAACTCATTATAAAAGTTACCTTAATGGAGGAGGGATGCCTAAACTATTATAAGTAACTTTTAAATTTTACAATTAGCCGATGTACGATATCTCAACAATACTTACTAGGTATTACCCTAGACCATGAAATGGAAAATCTGAAAGCATTTAGACCCATCCTTTTCATGTTAGCAATGTCTTCCTGCAATAACATATATATTTGTTCATTATCTGAGCATTGAGGAGAAAATTCATAATATATTTATAAGCTGAAGGTACTCTTACAACGTAGTGTTCATATAAATTAACCGCAACATCTCCATTGCTGTGATCAGCTATCCTTTCTGCACCATTTTTTAGAAAATACTTTAAATTCAATTTCATGACAATTTATAGAAATATAACAATAGACAGAATTTACAGAAACACTGAGAAACCTGGAAAATCATGAGTAAATGTATCCCATAGACTTGGAAATCTACCCCCTTTGTTAGCTGCACCTTCAGTCTGAATATATATCAAACCATAATTTGAAAAAAAAAAACAAAAGGAACAAAAATCAGAAAATATATGGCACCAAATTATTATATTTTGCAACTATTTTAGCTAGGCAATTCATTGTAATCATCTCCTGAACTATATATCAGGGTGTATGTTTGAACAGATAAAATATATCAATTTGACTCTCCGAATACCTAATTTTATGAACATTTTGCTGTTTATTCTCTGAAAATACTTTTTTTCCCGCAAAATTTTATCTACTATATGATTTTCTATATATATATATATATAGCAACTTTACAATGAATGGTTTAAAAAAGTAAAAAAAAAGTGTTATTTTTTAAAGATAAAGTAACTCCAAATAACCATAAATTGAAAGTTGTGTAAAAAATTTGGAAACCAAATCATTTTAAAGATATGAATAAGATAAAATAAAGCTATGCAAAAATCTAACTAGGGCAATCATTGAAGAGAGGTTTATAAACCTGGTAAGCAGATATGCCAGATCCAAAATAGAAACCTCTTGGAAAATTGTTTTTACCAAAGCTCAATGGAACAACATCATCTGATGTTACTGACTCAGTAGGAGGCAGTAAGCTTGTTATGAGAAATAAAGCTATCATTCCTACACTAAAACAACTTCTATTATCCATCATGATTTTAAGTGTTTATGGTTTCCAACCTTAGGGCAAAACCCCTTTATATAGGTGTTCTAACGTATGATATCGAAAGTGGATATTCTTTTGTCCAAAACTCGGTCCATAATTTTTTTTAAATTTTATTTTTTTGTCTTAACTATAAAATCACCGTACAAGTTCATTAAAGGAATAAAATACATTTTCTCAAATTTTATAGATGATCTATACCTAGAGCTTAAATTCGAGGACTCTAGTTATGAGAGAAATTATTCTTATCATTCCATAAGATTTAATTTAATTTTATTAATTGAGTTAATACATGAAATTCAACTCACTAACATAAAATGGTGTTTCATGAATAGTACCACAAAATATGGATTTATGTTATTTTTCAAAAAAATTAAATCATATAAAATCACTAATATAAATAGATTATATTTTTATTTAATTCTAATTAATTATAACGCAAATTATGGATCTAAGTTACTGTTAAAAAATTCATAATAATAAAAATAACAATAATAATAATCAACTATTCATAAATAGGATCGCCGAAGGAAAGAGCTACGTATTGTTCTGGGAGTGTCTCACTCGAAAAATATTCTACGCATATGTTTACCTTATGATTATTTGTGATTCCCTTAGTCCTTTTGTGTCGTTCTTCTAAGTCCATCAAAAACTAATACGATCCTTTCTGTTTTACTTATCCACACATGAGTTGATTTGAACTCTTTAAATTTTTCTTTCTGTTCATTCTTTTCTTATTGAGACATATGTATTGAAAAAATTAAATGGATTATATTTTTATGTGAAAAATATAAATAAATTCAATAGCTCGTCTTTTTGTTAAAAAAAAATTCCGTCTAAATTTTCTCTTGGGCTTATTGTTAAGACATAATTTCTGAGGTTTAGAAATTAATGTTCTGAAGTTAGGTATGAAATGATAAATCAAATTCTACCGACAAATAGAAAAAAAAAATGGCTTAATTAAGATAGTTTGGTCAAGATTAATTAATGTAACATGTATGGCCGAAATATTAGATGACACCTAGCATTGATTGGCTGTGGTTTGAGATATATTGACTCTAATCTCCTTAACTGCAAGCCGAAAGCCATTGATAATGTGAACGTCTCTTTCTAGGAAACATGCCCACTTTTTAATTAATTTTAGCTTTCTACTATGCTTCTACGCTCTATGAGTGTGAACAGTTGAAATCCTCTCACATAAAGTTTAATTGGTTTCTCCCATTCGTTGGAACAACTAATATGCTTTTTTTTTTTTTTTTTTTTATTGAAATCACAGGCACGTTAATAATTGCACCTTCAAGGGGACCGCCAATGCTGAAGAATATAGACTAAACAATGAAACGTTGAAGCGCCCACTACAAAAATTAAATGTGTTCATTTCTTCAAGAGGACCAATGCTGTAACTGCTATAGAATATAACCGAAACCGCATGCACTGCTTAATGGGTAATTCACATTCTTAAATGAGTTAATTTCTTCAAGGGAACGAGAGCTGTAACTGCTATAGAATATAGACTAAAGAGAGTGAAGAATTTGTAATTGTATATTCTCTAGAAACTTAGTTTGGTTACAAGAGCTACAGAGTATATATACAGTGAACAGAGCTGGTAGTTCACTTGAGAAAGAGAGGAAGAAAAAAATCAATAAATATGGTTGACTAGAATTTAGCTAATTAAAATTTATATTTAGTTATTTTCCATTAATAACTAAGGATAATAAAGTAATTAAATAATTTTAATGACTAATATATCCTTATATTTTCTTAATTGTTTAGGCTTAATCATTTTAGTTTGAAATTTAAAATTCATTTTCTATCTTCATTTAATTTTTGTTCTCTATCTATAATTAATACTGATTTAGTTTTCAAGAAAAAAAGTAAGACCTAACCTATTTTTTATTATATAAAATAAAACCTCAATTTACCTTCTTTTTTTTTTATTAACCTTGTAAAGGTTGCTAGGAGACACATAAATCAATTTCCTCTTTCCATGTTTTGAAATACTAACTTTTGTATGTTACTCCATTTTATTTACAATTTGTGATTTGTGACTAAAGGATGATTCAAATCCATTGAAGGCTTTGTTTTTCTAAATTTTATGATAAAATATTTCTATTTAGAAAATATTTTATAGGTAAACAATACATAAATTATACACACAATTAATTAATGGAATAATCTTTTTAGTTATATATTCTCGTATGTTGAATTTTTTTCAAATGAGATATTATTTGAATATTTTAAGTAAAAAATAGTCAACAAATTATTTTCAAGTGGTAAAATATATATATTTTAAGGCAGTGATGTGCTTTATTCACCTTATAATTTGACTTCCTCAAATGATCATTCAAGGTTTAAAAATAACGTAGTGTCAACTATAAATATAAATAAAAATTTTAGCTTAAAAAATAATTAAATGTATAATTACGTAGGGTGTAGTCTACCATTATAAAATAATCCTAATAATATATAACATTTAATTTTATAAAATTTTATTCAGATATATTATAAGGTTATACTTTTTGAGCTCATAATCCGCTCAAAATTTGATATGAATTCTAAAAAGCAAAATTTGAAATAATCCAATTTTAAAATTCTTGAATTTTTGAGTTAGATTTGATCCACTTTAATTTTTAGATGAATGCTAGTTATACTTATCACTAACACTCTTTTTTCCTCATTAGTCTACTATATCTACTATTTTTAATAAAAAAAACTTGTAATCTTTTTCTAGGTAAAGTTAAATACAATGAATTTTTCTTCTCTCTTCTCGTACTCACACAACTCTTCATTTTCTTTTTTGCATTTTTATTAAAAATTATATATATATATATATATATATATATATATATATATCTAAGAGTATATCCAATAAATCTAAGAGAAATGAAAAATATTTTTTTGTACGGCTCTAGGGGAATGCAAATGGCATTCCATGCAAATATGTAATAATAAATTGATAAAATGTAGTGGTTTTGTGAATATAATTAAATCATCAAAATTTATTACTCTTATTGTAATCCAATAAAAATCAAATATATAAATTGCATTGAATTAAAATAAATTAGAGTTGATCAAATCAACTTTTCAACTTGAATCTAATCAAGTGACTGATCAAATTTCGATTAAACTAATTCAACTGATAGGTATTATAATCTAATATTTAAAGCATTGTTGTGTAAAAAAATAAATAGGTATTTAATGTTAAAAAAAGAGTTTAAACTTTCAATTAAAAATTATTAATTTTAGACATTTAGTATTATAACTCGATGAGTTCAAAATTTAAAAAGAAAAAAATGGTAATCTAATAGGAACAAGAAAATCATTGGTTAAAAAGATAGGAAATGCAGCTAATAAACAACTAATACCAATTTGCATTCCGCAAAAATCAGTCTAAAAATAGTTTTTATTTCTTTTAGTTTTTTCTATATATTTTTCCAACTTTTAATAAATAAAAAAAGTACAAAAGAAAGAATGAACAGTGGTTTGAGATATGAAAAAAAAGAGTGAAAAATGAAGAATAAATACAAAATAATTTTGATGTTTTAATCATTATATTTTTAACTTTATCTAGAGAAAAAAATTATAGATTATTTTATTAAAAATGGTGGATATAATAGACCAATAAAAAAATGTTAAAATAGACTATAGACAATAAGTGTGACTAGCATTTAAGTTTATTACATAGGAAGGAAAGATATTATCAGTAGAGCTGTAAATAAACTGACTGAATATTAGTGAGTTTGAGTTCGGCTCGTTTAAGTTTATTATCGGTTCGAGCTCAATTCGAACTTTTATACTTGAACTTGACTCGTTTGAAAATTATTAAATTCGTGAGCAGCTTAAGTTCGGCTCATAAAAATCTTGTTTATTATATTTAACGAGCTTAGTTTGAATTCGGCTCGTTAACTAATAGTGATAAAAGCTCGAGTTTGGTTTGTTAATTAATAATGACAAAAATTTGAATTCAGCTCGTTAATTAATAATGACAAAAGCTTAAGTTCAGTTCATTAACTAATAATGACAAAAACTCGAGTTCTGCTCGTTAACTAATAATGACAAAAATTCGAGTTTGATAATAAAATATAACATAAAACGAGCTCCTAAACGAACACATTCGTGATTTGTAAATGAACACGTTCGCGAACTGACGAACCAAATAATATTAAGATCGAGCTCGAATTAGATAAGATTTTCGAGCTCGGATTTAAGCTCAAGTCTGGCTTTTTAACAGTAATAAACGATTTCGAACGAATTTTTTCCGAACCAAGACCCAAATAGCTCACGAGCGACTTGGTTCGTTTACAACCCTAATCATCAGCTATAGCCAAATCTAGTGTTACTCCTAGTATGATAAGCTTGATAACTCTTATCAGCCTCTTTACTGCTGCTCTGCTTGCTGTTGATGCCTCTGTCACCTTGCTATTCTCTGGTTTGAATAGTAACCTGTTTAGGAGCATTATAGCTGAGTTGTGCAGTGAAAAAGTCTGGTTTGAATAATTTCGTTTCATAATTAAGATTTCTTAAAGAGTGAGGCGGTATTCAAGATTGCTTGTTTTCGATTTGCTTGCATATTCTTCCAGTCCCATTATTCTTCTTGCCTGCTGAAAAGCTATCAGGAAATTAACTACTATTAGGAAAATGATGTGATTCAGCACATAATCATTTGGAAAAATGCAACTTTTTTTCGCTGTGAACTTATCATAATCGTTTTATTAAGCTCCTCAATTTAATTTTTTATTCTATTAAACTCTTTAACTTTTTTATTTTGATTCTATGATAAATTAATATTTTTAAACAGATGGGTGTTAAATAAAAAATAAAAAATTTTAAAAGTCATATTTCAGAACCTAAATTTTTTTAATTTTCTATTAAGTCTTACTGTTCCTATTTCTATTTAATTAAGGCTGTGAAAATATGCATTTTTTACATATTCACACCCCACACACTTGTGTACAATATATGCAAATATTTTATTAAATAAGTCTTTACTATAAAAAAAATATTATAGATTCAGAGGCTCAATAAAATAAAATTTCAATTGAGGAGCTCAATAAATCAATTCTGACGAAGAATATATATATATATATATATATATACTTTTTTATTATATTTTCATGGGGTATATTTTATTCGTGACTTTTTCACATAAATGTTACAAAAAAAATACCTGCACAAATATACTTTTTTGTTACTTTCTTTCAAAATAGATTTATTATTTTAAAATACACTTTTTTATTCACGGTGTATATTAAGTATATTAATATACAAATAAAATATTATGTATTACATATAAAATATTTATTGATTGTATACATATTGTATATTTAAAGTATATCTCTAGCATATTTGTCGTATACTAATTAAATTTTAATATATTTATATTAAAATTTCATCTCCTGCTTCCCTCTCCAACTCCACCCGATCAATCATCATCATCAGCTCTATATCTATAGTATATTTATTGTATATTTAAGCCATCTTCTTCTCTTTCCAGTCCTAGTAGCTTCATCGATCTAAAATATAAAGAAATATGTTTTTTGAAAGAGAAAAAAAATATTTTTTTTAATGAAAGAAATATTTTTGTAATATGAAAATTTTTGAATAATTAAAATATTTTTTAATAGAGCAATTAAAAAAGATATAAATAGTATAATATTCTCTATTTTCACGCCCAATTGATTAAAAGCTCAATTATGAATAGATCTAACTTTAAAACAGCCTACAAGGACGAATCAATTGCAATAAAAGCAATTGCCTTTTCTTGCAAGAAAAGGAAAATCCTTAATATGATCAGCCATATCATTATCAATCACTTAAATAGGTAGTTATAAAAAGCTAATGCTAGAATATTATGTTAAAAATGCAAGGAGACGTAATTAGACATCTACACACTACAACAATTTGGCAAATAGGGAATGATATTTTTTGCCACGAAACGATTTTTGTATCCATTAGTAAAAATTTTACGAGGATTTATAGGAATCGTAGCAAAATTTCTTTATTTCAGCGAAATGGATTGACGGGAGGAGCTTAGCGCGGCCAACAATTTTGGATAGAAAATTTGTCACAAATTGATATTTCAGCGACGAAAAAGTATTGTGGGATAAAATTTTGTTAATTAGAGACAAATAAAATGGTGGCAAAAGAATAAAAAATTTTACCCACAAAACGTTTTTTTTCCCTAATTTATTTATTGAATAAAAATAAAAACTAAAATAATTTGTGTAACCCCATCTCTGTTTTTTTAGTGCTTTTATATCTCTCTTGCCTCAGTTCACTCTCTACACTACGAACCAGACATGAAAGTCTCCCCTCATCCAGCTCTCTGCAGGGGAATATCCACTCGATATAGCTAATTTACAAAGGTATTTGGTAAACTGTAGATCTTCTCTGTATTTTCTTTTCTTTTCACTTTTTTCCTTATTTCACACTTCATACTAATGAAAAAAAAATTGAAATGTTCATCACTAACTCGATCTCCTTCTCTTCCCTTTCCTAAACCCAGCCAAAACAATGGCCAACCCTTCTACCACAATCTCCCTTTGTAACTAATATTACAGGAATCTATTGGTACATAAGATGCGATCCTCACCTTAGACAACTGGAAAATTTAGGCAATACTGGTGCAATTGGAAACTTAAAACCCCTTCAATAACATATGCTCGACAGCCAAACTTTTAAACACTTGGATTATTTTTTGTTCTTAACTCTGAATTATATAATAATAAGTATGCATTATATATATGTATATGTTAAAATAAATATATTACCACTAACAACAGCAAAAATTCAAGTAATAAGTCTATGTTTCATGAATAGGAATGCGATAAAATATGTATGGTAGTTACCTTACTGTTTGTACATTCAACAAGGCAAATAGGATAATAAATCATCCTCCAGCTCAATCTTTGGTTACTTTTCTCAATCAATTTGATGCCCAAACCTTTAGTTCTCCTCGTCATTCTACTGCAAAAGTTCAAAAGAGATCACTTCTTTTTATTTGACAAATATTAATCTATAGCCATGTATTATTGTGAGTTTTTTCCTCTTCAATAATATATTCCCATGATAGAATTGAAATGCTGAAATCTAACATAATGCACCGATAAATGTTAATTAACCAGAATTTAACATAATGCACCTATATGTTAAGAATTCTTCTTACAATTACAATCATGGCAACGTTTTACTAAAATTACAGCATCCTACCACAAGCCAATTTTTTTTTATAACAAACAAATCTAAATAAATGCTTTTAAAAAGCTGTAACATTCTCAAACTGCACTTTGAATCTATTGGATAAGACCATAAGGATACATGTTCCCTTTTTTAAATAATAACAAGTAAAGGTGAAACTTACAATACCTATTTTGCGTATCATATTTATATTTCTATTTCTATTTTAGATACAATTTCTTTCAATCACTTTTCCTAAAGTAGTTTTGTGTTTTTGTTGCGTTCTTTAAAACTTGCACTTATTATTTTCGGACTACTATTATTCTTTTCATTTTACGCAGACAATTGTTTTAGAAAAGTAAATTTTGTGTTACTATCAAATAGGCTAATCATCATATTTTTGTTTTTATTACTAATTATTTTAAAGAGTAAGCATGGTTAGTGACGTTTAGTTACTTTGGTTTTCATTTAAATAATTGATGCTTCATAAAGAGCAACTACTCTGTCACTAAGACAGTAAATATTTTACTAACTATTATTAAATTTTCAGTTAAAATGGAAAATACATCAAGATTCTTTGAACCCACCTACAAAAGCAATTTTTCTTAGACTAATAATTGATTGAAGCAAACTATCTCACTATGTTTTTCATATTCCGCACATCACTGTTATGAAGTATAAATATCATATCTTGATATTCAAGGATTAAACCATTTTGTTGAAAAACTAAAGTCTAGTGACTTAGAATAGCCATGGCAATGCAACTGTGGGTACATGGAAGTGCATATATAGCCAATTAGCCATAGGGTAGCAATATGAATATCATGTAGGATGGTGTTGATTACCAATAACTTATCAACTTAGATTTTATGACACTTCTTTCAATCACTATTGCTTCTCTATTAAGTTCTCAATTCAGTTTGATTTTGATTTTTATGTGCTTTGTTTTGGTATATCTCATTCTTTTATATACTCCAGTATATGTGATGGATAAGATTTAGATGAATTGTAGAAGATTTTCTCTTAAATCACAGAGTTAATTCATTCATGTTAAATTTTTTAAATGATGTGGCTTTTGTTCTCTAATAAATTGTTCTATTATTCCTCTATTTATTCTCTAGAAGAATAAACGGAGGACCTAACATGTTAACTCTTTTAAGCTATAAATTTCCAAGAACATGTGTCATTATTCTTATAATGTCATTTCTAAGGCAGGTATTGAAATTGAATAGGATAAGATGTAGTATATTCGTCTAAAATTTTCAAGTCTTGAATGAATCTTTATGTTTCTGTCTTAAACATACATTCTACTACTTAGCTATTAGACTGACTTTACTTGTTTAGATCAGGTTTTTATGTTGCTTTGTATATCGGATCGATATTTAAGTTGGCACTTAATTTATGTGACCTTGATGCTTGCTTGGATATATGTAGGTGTGTCTATTATTCTTTTGCATTTTCCTTTTCGAAATTATTAGATATGAAATTTTCTTTTTTTGTTAATAAATAATTCTTTTTGGAAGTACTTCATTTTTTGAAGTATAGTGAGCACAAACTAAATCTATTGAGAAAAAATTTAGAATACACAACTCTAAATTAAATATCTCAAAGAAGAAATTCACTCAAAATTTGGAGATACAACAAAAACTTCACTAAGCTATAAATATTACAGAGAGAGCTCTCAACTCTCACAAATACTCAAGACTTGTAGTCTTCACTCTTGCATGGTTTAAACCTTGAAAATGTGCCTATTTATAGGCTCAAAGTTTAATCCACACCATACATTTGTTCAAATCTTCACCATACATTTGTTGGAAAATTTGGTATGGTAGGTATCCCTAATATGAACTTAAGTTTTCAACAAATTAATGGTAGATGTACCTAATATTTGAACAAATTATTTTGACATTGATTTTTAACAAAATCCACTCTCTATGTAGGTTTATAATAGGTCATCTATATTCAATTAAAGATGTAGTCTATGTGAAATGATTGAAAATGCAAAATTATTATGTGAAATGATTCTTGGGAAATCAATCATTATACGAGTGTTCTGCTTGATTTAGAAAGAGCAAATGCAGTTCGTATTAGTTAAGAAAACTCAGAAAACAAACTGAACAAGAACTAATATATTCAGTATAAATGAAATTGATATTATATGGTTTGGTGTTTAATGCTAGAAGCATAGATTGCCAATAATAGTTGAATGGATAGTTCTGCATAGTTTTTAAGCTCATATTTGATGGTGTTTTGAGACATAAATTTCTTACTTTTTTAAATTTTCATAAATTATTTTTGAATTTAAGTTACATTTGATTCATTGATTACACATAATCAGAGTATAGACAACTAAAACATAAGCAAATATGTTGTCGGTATTGTTTATATGACATAATAGAGGATCAAATAAAGTTTTAATTACCACTTTGGAGTCCTTAGGCATCACACACAAGGTTCCACATGCATAACACCTAGGATAGAATAACATCACACTATCCAAATTAACCTAATTGTTAGAAATTTTGTTGACTGAAAACCTAATTAGAAGCATTACAAGCATTGATATTTAATTGATCCTAAACCTTCTGAACATTGGACTCAAAATTAATCCTAACCTATTACGGGTTTGGATTCTTAAAGAGAACTGTAAGGAATATTCTCTTCCTAATTCCAGTAAGAACAAAAAGACTAACATAAAAATAGAAACTTCTAAGGGCATCTAGACTGCTTTGCTTCCACTTTCCAGCAAAGCTAAAAACTAAAAAAGGTTGATATTCTTATGCTAATATTGGTCCAGATATCCTTATCTCTCTAATAATTTAATCTATTTTTTCTCTTATAACAATCAAAATGGCTAACCAAAATTTCATGCATGCAGATTTCCAGAAATTTTTATTTTGTTTTTCCTGGAATAGAATTGTTAACTTTTTACTTTGAGATGTGATATCATTTGCTAATATTTGTCCCAATGTATTAGATTGTATTTCAAATGTCATTAGCCATTTTGATATGTTGTTTGAGTTAAAACACGATTTTGTTTTATTCAAAATGCTATTAAGGCATTAATGGGGTTATGTGTTTGACAAATAATTGTAGTTGGATTATCCAAACTTCGCAGTTATAGATAATCTGAACAAAGACATAAAATTCATATGTTTGATTTAATCAGATAAATTTCTTTTTCAGGCGATGGAAAGCAAGACAAAGATATTTATTGTTTTGGAGTTTGTTACCTGGGAAGAGCTTTTTGACAAAAATGTAAGTCGGTGTATTTCAAACATTTCTCATATGCAAGGTTCCTTGCCTTACATTTTTGGTCAGCTTGATTTTCTTGATCAATTTTAGGACTTGCCTATTTGAAGCCATTGTGACTACTTGGAATATGTCTTTGATCTTTAAGGCATTTCTGCTTGTTGTCAATTAATTGTTGAAATGGATAAAACCACTGTGTTCATTATAAATTCATTATCTTCTTGCTTTTTGTTGCACGTGGAAAATTCATTTGATCTTTAAGGCTTTTTGCTTAGTATGGAAAGGCACAACAAAGTATCTTTGGAATATTTCTTTTTGGTGTGGACACACATAACAAGGCATAATTAATATGTAAATTGTTGAAATACAATTATGAGACTTGCTTATGAGAAGAGAAAAACACAGTTGCTTATATTTTATGCGAATAAAAATATCAGATGGCTATTTCCAGCTTGCTAGTATAAATATGTCTATATATATTATTTCATATTTTTGGATGGATGGTAGTCATTATGATTTTTTGTTTCAATTAAGTTTGTACTTTGATGTTGTATGATAATAGCTACAATTGCATATAATGTACAAAATAAAATAAATCATTAAAATGTAAAGAAAGTCATGTAGTTTATCTGCATTAAAAAAACCCTTTTAGAGATGAAAATTATTGTAGAAAAAACTATAAGACAATTTACCACAAAAAAATTTGTAGCATATGTTGTAATGACCTCCACACACTTATAAAATTTGTATGCGACAATTGGAGTGGATTGTCGCAAGTGCTAAAACTTTGAGCGACGAAAACATTATTCCTTGAGAAGTTTTACTGAAAACATCGTCGTTAAAAGTTCAAGTACTTGTGACGACTATTTTCGTCGCGCAAAATTTTACAATAGTCGGTAAATATTTATCACGTGAGTTCTGCGTTTTTATGCAACGAATATATTTTGCGACAATAATTTATACCATTCCACGACGTAATTGTCGTCCCGTAAAATATACAGAACAAGGGACAATTTAATGTTTTGTTGCTAAAATTTTACGTTTTGGCGACGATTTACTTGATTAGTTGAAAATACCCTTTAGCCACAGAGCTTTTGCGGCTATTGTGGCCACAATTAATTTTCGTAGCTCTCAAGTTTAGGAGACGATTTACCTGTTTTTTAGGACGAAATAATTCGTCACCTATAAGCCTTTTTGTTGTAGTGACAAATTCATAAAATCAACGGTGGTGTGAATGGCATAATGGGATTAATGTAGATTTGGGATTTAAACAGTAAATAGTCATAAGATAAAACCTCTAATATATGAACAATAAAAAATAGCTTATATAATAGCCAGACTAAACAAATGTCATATTTCAGAATTAGCCTAGGCTCTAACGAGCTCAAAATCAAAGCAAAAAAATAGAAGATGAAAAGGAGATTGAGGAAAGTGCAGGAAGCATACTATTGTTTCCCAAAGGCAGTGAAGGTGGTCCGTTAAGATATCACAAATTGTCGAGGATGTTATTTTCTCGAATTGGAATGGACCATGGAGCAGAGAGAAAGATTGGCCAGTGGCTTCGATTTTTCAAACTCGACTACTTGACTACGTATGAGCCCATCAGATAAGTGCAGATTACTAATTTTTTTCTGGGATTTTTTTTGTTCCAAAAAAAATTAATGATTTGTTCATCATGTGCAGGAGTGATCCCAATTATAAGTTCAAAATATTTTCAGAAAAACTAATTATAGGAGGAGAGTCAGGCTTTTAGTTCGACTTACACATAATTTAATAAAATCTAATTTGATTGCAAATTAATTACAAACAGGCAATCTTAAGCCTAAACGCATGCAGACCAACTTGGTGTCTACTTCTGTTTCTTTGGATCCCACATGTTATTCCCAGAGGACCAAATTTTCTGTTCAACGTGAAGCTATTTTCACGGAATATAATGCTCTTATTAGCAATGGCACTTTGGAGACTTGTTCCGCCTTCCCATTCTCGAAATGTAATTGGTTATAAGTGGTTCTATTGAGCAGCAAAAAGCTCGTCTTGTTGCAAAAGACTATCATTAGCGGACTGGGGTGAATTTTGGTGACACGTTTAGTATTGTGGTAAAGCCTACAATAATTCGGCTATTGCTTTCTCTTGTTGTCTGCCAGAATTGGTCCATTACACAGCTGAATATTTCCAACGCTTTCTTGCATGGTAAACTGGAAGAGAATGTTTATATGGCTCAACCACCGGATTTCGTTGATCACAACTTTCTGGATTATTTTTGTAGACCAGAAAAAATCAATTAATGATTTAGAATAAGCACCTGGAGTTTGGAATCAATGCCTGACTATTGCACTCAGTCGATTCGGCTTTCAAGGTTCTCATACGGACTCCTTATTTTTCTATAATTCTAGTGCTGATCATTTTTTTTGTTTAATCTATGTCGATGACATTGTTATTCTTGGCTCTAATTCTGGTTTGGTTGCTACAATTGTTGATCAATTGCAACTTCTCTTGCATCAATTCAAATATATCCATGATCTTCCAGAACGGACTGGTAGGCTGACTTTTTGGCCCTCTAAGAAATTGTATATTGGTGATAGTGCTCAGTTTCTTGATGATACATTTTTTCGTAGCATCGTTGGTGGCTTACAAGAAATTTTTTTTACTAACCCTGATATATCATTTTTGGTCAACAAGATCTCTCTATTCATGCGTAGTCCCTCGGAAAACCACTGGGATGCTGTTAAGCAAAATTTGAGGTATTTAAATGAAGTCTACCCCCACGCATGGCATTTTTATTTCCCACTGCAATCCCTTGAAATTATACGCATTTGTGATACGGATTGGGTGGTAGTCTTGATGACCGAAAGTCAACAATAGGATATGCCATTTTCCTTGTTTCTTCATTAGTTTCATGGTCGTCACTTAGGCAATATTCAATATCTCGGTCCTTCACTGAAGTTGAGTATCGTTCACGACTTCCGTTGAAAGAGATTGGCATTTTTACTCCCTCATGTCCTATTTTATGGTGTGATAACTTGAGTGCTACTTATTTTACCAGCAATCCAGTGTTCCATTCTCTCACCAAGCATATGAAAATTGGTTTTCATTTTGTGCAAAATTTAGTCAAGAAAAAACAACTGTAATTACGTTATATTTTCAGTTATGATCAAATAGCGATGGGCTTACTAAGACTCTTTTGAAGATCCGTTTCGAGACAAGTTGACTGTCTTTACAAATCCGGCTCAATTTGAGGGGGGTGTAAGTGATAGAAATGGAATGTTTTATTTTGATATAGAAGTATTCTAATTGGCTTAGTATTTTGACTGTATATACTTATTCAGATGGTTTCCTCATTTGTCTTCTTACTTCATCCATGTCTTCTAATTGTGTTCTACTACCTTATATTTATATAAATACCCTTATTCAGATTAATGAAATCAAGTTAGTTACCAACTTTACAAATTAATATTCATCTTTTTGTAGGAAAAACATTTTGGTGGAGGGCCTAATACTTGACAACATTAAACCAGGACTATACAATGTCAATTGTTTGCCTCTAAGGTTGCTTGGTGCCGATGGATCACTAACGAGATGCATTCTTATTGAATTATTTCTGTTTTCTTTGTTTAAATTAATTAATCTGCAATTATCTGAAATCATTTCTCCTCTATTCTTCCTTTTGATATTAATAATATTTTGAGGTTAGAGGTGTGATACGAACACTACAGTTATGTCAACCTAATTGGGATGATCTAATGTGTTTCTGATTTCTGACTTCAGTTTTTATAAAAAAAAAAAAAATCTGAAATCATTTCTCCTGTATACTGATGTGAAACTAGGCTTTTATGCCAATGATGGAATCATATATATATATATATATATATATATATATATATATATATATATATATATATATATATATATTACTTTGTTGATATAATAAGCGAAGGTAATTTTCACCCGTTTAAAGTTTAATTTGTAACCAAAAATATCTTTTATTTTGCTGAAATATCTTTAAATTGAGTATAATTAAAAACTGCTTGCCATCAATGTTAAATGTGAGAATATTAATAACAAAAATAATGGGTAATTTATTTTAACATCATTAAATATTTTATATCCTCAATTCTTTGACAACAAAAAGGATACGTGCTAGAACCATCACACATTTTATTATGAAAAATAAAGACTCCAGCCGTATATGCATAGATATATAGCTAGTGATATTTAAAATACACAACAATACTTTTTTAAACTTTGATTTTATTCATAGAGTTAATGATGAATGTTGACCACATTGAGAGTAGGATCCTTGTTTATCTTGTAGGAAGCCAATGAACCATGCATGCAAATTTGGATCGTCGAAAAGGACATCATCCCTGAGAAATTTGTTGAACCATTGAACTGAATCCTTTGGGTACCTTGTCAGGTTATTTTCGTAGTCAACAAAGTATAAACCAAATCTCATAGTATAACCGTCTGCCCACTCAAAGTTGTCTAAAAATGACCATGCAAAGTAGCCTTTTATATTAACTTTGTAATTGCTGCAATACCAAATTAAATTCAATCATCATAATTACATGCTCTCAATATTTATCTAAATTGAATTTATCATAAATCGAATTAATAGTTATATATGTAAAATAATTATTGCTTTGCATATATAATCTATTAGATCCATGTAAAATCTGATCAATGCAATAAATTAAAATCAAAATTTTAAAAAAAAATTGAATAACTAAGTTGGAGCTGAACTTACTTGATGGATCCAAGAACATTCCAAAGATGTTTTTTATAATATTCTGTCCTCCATGTATCATTAGGGGCTTCCTTCAAGGTTAGGATTTTGTTATTGCATTCAGATACCCCTGAATATGAATATATTTAAAAAAAAAAATTAAAGATCTGATTAAATTAGACCTAGAAACTCATTTGACTAGTAACTAATAGTATAACACAATTTGACTTGTAAATTACTAGTGTGGATAGTGTTGAGAAAAAATTTAGAATACACAACTTTAAATTAAATATCTCAAAGAAGAAATTCATTCAACAATTGGAGACACAACAAAAACTTCACTGAACTAGAAATATTACAAAGAAAGCTCTCAACTCTCACAAATACTCAAGACTTGCGGTTTTCACTCTTTTATGGTTTAAACCTTGGAAATGTGTCTATTTATAGACTCAAAGTTTAATCCACACCATACATTTGTTCAAATCTTCACCATACATTTGTTCAAATATTTGGTATGGTAGGTATACCTAATATGGACTTAATTTTTCAACAAATTAGGTGGAAATTGGTGTACCTAATATTTGTTTAATTTTTCAACACAATAAATTTAATTTTTCAACAAATTAATGGTAGGTATACCTAAATTATTTTGGCATTGATTTTTAACACTCCCCCTCAATATCAACTCTCATTCTCTGCACTATGTAGAACTATCGACGAAACATTTTGAGTTTGCTTGTACCTAGACCTTTTGTAAGTAAGTCTGCAACTTAATCATCTGTCTTGATCTGTTTCATCTTAATCTCTTATTGCATAACTTTTTCTCTGATAAAATGATAGTGCACTTCAACATGCTTAGTTTTTGCATGAAAAACTGGATTCTCTGCCAAACGAATTGCTGATTGATTGTCGCAGTACAATGAAATTGCATAATCTACTTGTTGATGTAGATTATTCATTAGTTGTATCAACCATGTACTCTCTTGAGCTGTCATTGCCGCTGTTCGATACTCAGCTTCAGTGGTTGATAATGATACGGTTGGCTGTCTCTTGCTACACCACGAAATTGTTCCAGAACCAAGCTTAAACACGTAACCAGTTGTTGATCTCCTTGTGTCATGATCTCCTACATAGTCAGCATCGCAATAACCAATTAACTTGCAGTCTTCACCTTTATTGTACAAAAGATCATAGTCATTTGTACTCTTTACATATCTCAGTATTCATTGAACTACTTCTAAATGAGACTTCTTTGGATTTTGCATGTATCGACTCATCACGCCAACTGCATAAGAAATATCAGGATGAGTCAAGGTTAAGTAAATCAGACTCCCTACTAATTTTCGATACATCATAGCATCTTCCAAATCTTTTCCTTCATGTGCACACATTTTAGCATTTGGTTCAATCAGTGTCGAAATTGGCTTGCATTCGAGCATTCTGAACCTCTAAACCTCAGTCTTTAGAATATTTCTGTTGACAAATAAATATTCCTTTTTGTTTGTGATCAACCTCTAAACTAAGGAAGTGCTTGAGTTGTCCAAGTTCTTTCATCTGGAAAGGAACTAATAAATTTTCTTTTGTTTGAAGAATTTCTGGCTCATCATCACCGATTATGATGAAGTCATCCATATATACTAGTACAATAGCTAACTTTCCTTCATTAGCTTTGACAAACAAGCTGGAATCCATGGGTGTTACTGAATAACCACTTTATGTTAACCATACCACGCTCTGGGTGCTTGTTTCAATCCATAGAGTGCTTTCCGAAGCTTACACACATATTCAAGATGATATTGGCTCTGAAAACCCATTGGTTGGATCATGTAGATTTCCCAATCCAACTCTCCATGAAGAAATGCATTCTTCACATCCATTTGCCATAAATTCCAATCTTTGTTGGCTGCAAATGCAAGTAGAACCCGTACTGTAAACCCAGTTACAGGATATGGGTTTCACATCTTTTGGCTTTGACACCAGATTCCAAGTTTGATTTTGCTCAGGTGCATCAATCTCTACTTTCATAGCTGTCATCCATTCAGAACTCTGCGATGCTTCTTCAAATGTCTCATGTTCTATTATAGTATCTTCTGCGACTATGACTGCATTGGCGTATTTGGGATTTGACTTTTGTGTTCTTGTTTACCTTCGGAGTTGAGATTGCAGAGTTGATTCTTCAGTTTCATTGGGCTCACCTTCATCATTTGGCTGTTGATACACACCAGTTTGCCAAGGACTCTGAGTTTCTCTTTATTCAACATCATCGCTATTTTGATCTCCTGATTCGTTCGAACATAGTTAAAGTTGAACAATATGCTCCTCCATCATTTGTTGTAGTTTGTCTCCAAATTCTCTAGAGTTTGGCAACACCTCCTTCTTTGAAGACCACCAAGAAGAGGTTTCATCGAACACCACATCTCGTGAAGTATAGCATCTTCAACTCGTTGGATCACAATATTTCCACCCCTTTCTTTGGCTGTCATATCCCACAAAGATACATCTAACAGCTTTCTTGTCACACTTGCTCCGTAGATGATTAGGAACAAATACATAACATACACAGCCAAATACTCAAAAGTAGCTAACTATAGGTTTCATGTTCCACAGTTTCTCAAAGGGAGAAACAAATTCTAACCTTGGTTGAGGAAGTCCGTTAATCACAAAGGCTGCAATCCTCATTGCTTCAGCCCAAAATATTTCCGGTACATTCTTTGCATGTAGCATACTTCGACAGACTTTTGCAAGTTGTCAATTCTTTCTCTCAGCTACACCATTTTGTTGTGGTGTATTAGCACAAGTGTATTGATGACGTATTCCACTTTGCCTTAGGTATTGAGAGAACTCACCTTGACTCTCTGAACTCTTTAAATTTTGAGAATGTGTCAGATTTTTCTTTTATAAAGAAAACCCACACATGCCTTGAGAAGTCATCAATGAATGTCACCATGTATCGCATACCACCAATTGACAGTTGCTTAATTGGTCCAAATACAACAGAATGAACTAACTCTAATGATTCTTTTGCTCTAAATTTTGATTCTTCGTATGGCAGTTGGTGTGCTTTACCATATTGACATCTCGCACAAATTGTGTTTGTTCGCACGTCAAGTTGAGGACACCCCTTAAGCATCGACTTCTTCATCATCACACTTAGCTTGGAATAGCTAACATGACCTAACTGCATGTGCCATAGATCTGATATCTCATTTTTCCTCATCCTATCTACATATGCAGATTCTGCTAACATTACGTAGACAGACTCAAATTGTCGCCCCTCCATTGTTGGTGTTTCTAAAATTTTTAGGTCATGATACACCTTCACATCTTGAGGACGGAACAAGACATAATGGCTTGATGATGTTAATTGAGCCACAGACAACAAATTTTTCTTCTTTCCCGGGACATGGTAAACATCTTGAAGTGACACCTGGTTAGAATTATATCGAGGTGTAACTATCGTCTTACCGATATGAGCTATCGGTAACTTTGAGTTGTCGGCTGTCACTACCACACGACCTCCTTTATACTCAGACAAGTTTTGCAATTTTTGTTTGTCACCCGTAATATAATTTCAGCAACCAGAATCTACGATCCAGTCATTTTTGTAGTCAATATGTTCTGATGTTGTTACTGTGAGAGCTAATTCTTCTTCCTCCATAGCGAATAATATTTCGGCATCCCAACTATCTTTACTATTCTCCTTAGAACTCGAAGTAGCAGTGTTACTTTCAATAGATTTTTTCTTGGTCAAACAATCTTTCGCTATGTGACCCATTTTCCCGCAGTTGTAACACTTTCCATCGAATTTTCTATTATTACTGCGATTCTTTGAAGCTCCCCCTGGACGAGAGTCTCCCTTCTCATTATTCTTTTTAGATCCAGTGCCAACGTACCGCTTGTGTTTTTGCTTTTGTTGGTAAAGAGTGCTTCCTCCTCACCCTTCAGCGAGACTCCTCCCATTTGCTTAGTCATAACTTCCTGACTTGCAAGCAAATTTTCAAACTCAATAATTGATGGTTGTGTCGGCCACCCCTGTACAGCGGCAACCCCTGTACAGCGGCAACGAACTCGCGGTATTCAGGTCTCAAAAAATGGATAATTATTCTTTTTATCTTGGTTTCTCCAATAGGAGCTGTTGGATTTAGCTCTGAAATTTCACGGCATATTACTTTCACCTTGTGAAAATATTGGACAATCGTCATGTCATGTTGCACCATTGATAGTAAATCATTCTCGAGAAGTTGCAGTCTTGTATCATTCTTCTTTGAGAAGAGTGTAACAAAAGTGTCTCATGCTTCTTTTGGTGTTTTGGTATCTCGAATGTGCTCCAATATTTCTTCTTCAATTGTGGTTTTTAAAGCAAACATCGTTTTGCCTGCTTTAATATTCCACTTTCGCAAGACATCTTCTGTTGCTGGTTGTATAACTTCACTACCACCAACAGTCTCCCAAAGGTCTTGACCTTGTAGGTAAGACTTCATACATGTTGCCCATGTGTTGTAGTTTTTGTTGTTGAGCTTCTTGATTCCTCCGACTACTTGAAGGTTATCCATCGTATCGATATGATTTTGACTATACCGAACAAGCTTGATCAACAAACTTTCAGTATGCCAAACTTCTCACGACTCAAGATAGCTCTACTAAGAACGATATCTTATCGTCCTTCTCTAATACCAATCTTCAAGAGTGAATAATAATTTAACTTATTTTCTGATGTGGAGGATCCACTTATTAGTGGCAACCACAGAGTATACGATAAATAAATATTAACAGTCAAGTAAGGCTCTGATACCAATTGTCGAGAAAACAAATTTAGAATACATAACTCTAAATTAAATATCTCAAAGAAGAAATTCACTCAAAAATTGGAGATACAACAAAAACTTTACTGAACTAGAAATATTACAAAGAAAGCTCTTAACTCTCACAAATAATCCAGACTTGTAGTTTTCACTCTTTGATGGTTTAAACATTGAAAGTGTGCCTATTTATAGGCTCAAAGTTTAATTCACGCCATACATTTGTTCAAATCTTAACCATACATTTGTTCAAATATTTGGTATGGTAGGTATACCTAATATGGACTTAATTTTTCAACAAATTAATGATAGGTGTACCTAAATTATTTTAACATTGATTCTTAACAGATAGCCGATTGGAATGAGCTAATAATAAAATGTTATGTAAAAATTGTATAATTGCTTTACTTATATGTTATTTTATCATAGATATGATTCCTGAATAAATATTAAATTAACTGTAAATATCGGAAAATTTTTATTTAGATCGGTTCATAAATTTTTTTAATAGATTAACTAATTAATAACTAATTTACATATGCCTATATGTGAATGATTTGGTTCATAATTTTTTATTATGGACCGAGTCTATAAACAGAGTCTAGACAACTAGATTACATTTTACATACCATTAATTCTCGGTAATATAGATTGTTGTATCTCTGTAAGTATCTTTGCTGTAGTTCAAAAGATAATCGAATTCCTTTTGGATAACTATATATCAAGAAGATTCCTGCAAATTTATTTTTGTTTTAATGTTAGATATACATAGAAAATATCTTTATTTTTTTTTCTGCAAATTTATTTAAATGAGTTTATTGTATACTAACTGGTGTACCAATGGGTACGCCATCTTTATATGCTGAAAAAACGAAAATAAACACACTCAAATTAAATATTATAGAATAAAAAAATACATATTTTTTTCTTTGTTATTTCTTAATATGCTTAATGTGATCTATCAGTTCCTTGTATTTAGTTGAGGTATTAAATTATTTATGGTGGGCAATCAACAGGAAGTAAATTGGAGACCCTTAAAAGGCTACTGAGAGAATTTACCTGTGATATAGACATGGCTATCTGTTAGATAACAAATATGAGTTGGATTAGTATCAGGAGTGAAATTGGCAGATGCATAATATCCTGCTTAGATTCTCTGCCAAGACAATTTGGCAATCGATTCCCAACTCGATCTTGCATGCTTCTTGGGTACTCACCATATGTCAACGGGTCCATAAACCTATAAATAACAATACCAATTCACTCAGTAAATTCAAATTAATAAAATTATATACAATCAGTAAATAATTATTCATAATAAATTAATATAAACTTAATAATATTATAATTACTAAATTTTTTACTTAAATACAGTCCATGACGTCGTATCATTGAATGTCATCCCCAATCGTGGACTCACCAACCAAACATAAAATCAAGAGCTACTCCAGCAGCTTCACGATCAGCATATCAATCCTCGTTGTAAGGTTCATACCTAAAGGAAATGATTGTTATTCCGATCTTGCCTTGTTGAATTTCCTGCACTTAATTAACATTTACAAAAATCTCAAAATCTATCTGATAATATTAAGATCTAAATCGAATATATATATATATTAAAAGATATGATTAAATTAGTTCATAAATATCCAATTTATAGAAAAAAAATTTAGATGCGTGAATAGCCAAAAAAAAAAAAAGAAGAAATAATCTATGTAATTTTGTCACATATTATATACCCTCAATACTTATTTGAACCGAATCTATTGTAATATGATAGGATTGATTCATATAAACACCATATATTAATATATGCCTGATAATTTTGCCTATATGATTCCACTATTGTTGTATGAGCGAGAATTAGATGATAAGCGACTCTACAAGGCTCGGTTGCTGAGTTTCCAGCGAGGCAAGCTCGATTCATCCATGATGAACATTGGCCGGGGGCATGGATGCCCTTGTCATACCCTTGCTTAGAAAAACACCATGGCTCATTCAAAGTGATCCAACTTTTCACTCGGTCACCAAACTTTTTGAAGCAAAGATCGGCAAAATCCCTAAGATCATCTCTGTTTATCCGACATTTATAGATAATTAACAACAATTTATATTATTAAGTTGTTTGCAATTGTGAATTTTAGTTTGGATTCATCAGTATATCTCTGTGATACTCTTTTTTAGACCTTATAGATGTGTGTTGAAATGTGTCAATCTCATATCGGAAAGAGATGATTTTTCCACCATAGCATTAGGCTATAAAAGGGCTTCATCCCCTCTTAACAATTCATCCCAAAAACACAAATCCCTCTACTTCTAAGATTGGTTGTATTTTTCTTCTCTCTCTTGTAATATTTTACTTTGTAATATTTCTTTGAAATAGTGAAATATTATTTTAGTAATGTCCGAGGACGTAGGCATAATTGGCCGAACCTCGTTAAAATTCTGATATTTTTTATTTCTATTTAATAGCTATTGTCGGGTCTTTTACTTTGTGATATATTGTGCTTTAAATTATCTAGGAAAAATTATGTCACCAAGACTCTAAGAGTCTAAGGAAGTTGGTTTTTAAGGGAGACCATTTGTGACTCCACCAACTACCTGAAAATTTTTCTTTATCTTAATTTTTGGCACAATTATTCACTTTGGTGGAAACTAACCCGATTTCCATAACAATTGGTATCAAAGCCAAGGTTACTGAATTTATGCTCTGTGGTTGCAGCGTAAGCTGATCTTCCACATCAGAAAGGTTTCCTTGGATTATTGGGTATTCCGCATTTGAAAGCTATTAAATAGTCTTAAAGAGAAAATGGCAAGAGATGGACAAAAATCCACGATGGACACAGCAGCTTCTACTTCATCAATTTTCGCGAAAACTGCTGTGACAAATACGAGAATTGCAGTGGAGATTTTTGATGGCACAGGCCATTTCGGCATGTGGCAAGGTGAAGTTCTAGACGTCTTATTTCAGCAAGGCTTAGACATTGCCATTGAGGGAGAAAAGCCAGAAGGTGCATATGAGAAGGAATGGAAGACAATCAATCGTTTGACATGTGGTACAATTCGATCGTGCCTGTCCAGAGAGCAGAAGTATGTCTTTTGTAAAGAAACTTCTGTAAGTAAATTGTGGAAGGCACTGGAGGAAAAATTCTTGAAAAAGAGCAGTCAAAATAAGCTTCATATGAATAAAAGGTTGTTCAGATTCACATATGTTCCTGGTACCACGATGAATGATCACATCACCAATTTCAATCAACTTGTAGCAGATCTGATGAACTTGGATGTGACATTTGAAGATGAAGATTTGGCCCTAATGTTGTTGGGATCCCTTCCTGAGGAGTTTGAGTTTTTAGAAACTACTCTACTCCATGGGAAAGCTGAGGTGTCTCTTAGTGAAGTATGTGTTGCACTATACAGCTATGAATTGAGGAGAAAAGACAAGAAGGATAGCACTAGTGGAGCAGCAGAAGCTTTGATAGTAAGAGGCTGTTCGAAAAATAAGAACAGGGGAAAGAAAGACAGATCAAAGTCCAGAGTGGGCAAAGATGAATGTGCCTTTTGTCGAGAAAAGGGGCACTGGAAGAAAGATTGTCCTAAGTTGATAAGCAAATCTGGCAAAGGCAAGGCTGTTGCAGATTCAAATGTAGCTGAATGTGATGATTCAGATTTTTCATTAGCATTGATGCCATCAATAAGCAATGCGACTGCTTGGATCCTGGATTCAGGCTGTAGCCACCATATGTGTCCCAATCGGGAATGGTTTTTCGATTTTAAAGAAATTGAAGGTGGAGTTGTCTATACAGCAAATGACAGCCCTTGCAAAACAACTGGAATTGGTTCAATCCAGTTGACGAATCGAGATGGATCAATCAGAACTCTGACAGACGTAAGATATGTGCCCAGTCTGATGAAAAATCTTATTTCTATGGGATTCCTTGGGAGAAAGGGTTTCACTATAATCATTAAAAATGAAATAATGAAGGTTATATCTGGAGCACTTATGGTGATGAAAGGAGTTCAAAGGAGCAACAACTTGTATTACTATGAAGGCAATACAGTTGTTGGAACAACAGCAGGAGTTTCTAATGATGACCAGGAGCTAGAAACAACCAGATTGTGGCATATGCGCTTGAGGCATGCAGGCGAAAAATCCTTGAAACTTCTAGTGAATCAAGGATTATTGCAAGGAGTGCGAACCTGCAAATTAGACTTCTGTGAGCATTGCATCAAAGGGAAGCAGACGAGAGTGAAGTTTGGCACTGCAATCCATGATACCAAGGGTATTCTGGATTATGTTCACTCAGATGTATGGGGTCCTTCCAAAACTGCTTCAATGAGAGGTAAACACTACTATGTTACCTTTGTTGATGATTGTTCAAGAAGAGTATGGGTGTATACAATGAAGACAAAAGATGAAATGTTGGGAGTTTTTCTCATCTGGAAGAAAATGGTAGAAACTCAGACGGGCAGAAAGATCAAGTGTCTTCGAACAGACAATGGCGGAGAGTACACAAGTGATCCCTTCATGAAAGTTTGCAGAAATGAAGGAATTGTTCGACATTTCACTGTCAGAAATACACCACAACAGAATGGTGTGGCTGAACGCATGAACCAAACTCTACTGGAGAAAGTTCGATGTATGTTGTCTAATGCTGGATTAGGCAGATAGTTTTGGGCTGACGCTGTAACATACGCATGTTATCTCATTAATCGTTTGCCATCAACTGTTATCAATGGAAAAACACCTTTGGAGGTGTGGTATGGAAAACCTGCTACAGATTATAATTCCTTACATGTGTTTGGTTCCACTGCATACTATCATGTTAAGGAATCAAAGTTAGATCCAAGAGCAAAGAAAGCTATCTTTATGGGGATATCATCTGGTATCAAAGGATATCGACTATGGTGCCCAGAGATGAAGAAAATAATCTTTAGTAGAGATGTTACCTTTGATGAGTCTACCGTATTAAAGGTAACAAAGGAGTAGACATATAGTTCTCCACAGCAGGTGGAGGAAACTCCCAAACAGGTGGAGTTTGATAGAAGAATTATTGATCCAGCAATTGTAAAGTCTGATAAAATTACTCCTACGGCAGAAGAGGAGATAATGGTAGAAAATGGATCAGATGAGGAAGAAGAGGTTTCAGCACATGAACCTCCTCAGCAACTTGAGCCAAGTGCACTACGAAAGCCGAAAAGGAATATTAAGAAACCTGCTCGACTTGAAGATATGACTAATTATACATCTTCAGTAGATGATGAGATTCCTTCCACTTATTGTGAAGCTATTCAAAGCTCAGAAGAAGAAAAATGGAGAAAGGCTATGGAAGAAGATATGCAGTCCCTTGAAAAGAATCAGACATGGAAGCTAGCAAGTCTGCCAAAGGGAAAGAAAGCGATTGGCTGTAAATGGGTTTATGCAAAGAAAGACGGATTTCCTGATAAGAATAATATCCGCTACAAGACAAGATTGGTAGCTAAAGGCTACGCTCAAAAGGAGGGAATTGATTATAATGAAGTGTTTTCTCCAGTTGTAAAACATTCCTCCATAAGAATATTGCTGGCCCTGGTAGCACAATTTGATCTGGAACTAGTTCAGCTGGATGTAAAAACTGCATTTTTACATGGAGACTTAGAAGAAGAAATCTACATGACTCAGCCAGAAGGATTTAAAGTTGTTGGAAAAGAAAATTTGGCGTGCAAGTTGAGCAAATCGTTGTATGGATTGAAGCAATCTCCAAGACAGTGGTACAAACGATTTGACAAGTTTATGATAAGGCAGAAATACACAAGAAGCAAATATGATCATTGTGTATATTTACGCAAGCTACGGGATGGTTCCTTTATCTATCTTCTCATTTATGTTGATGATATGCTGATAGCTTCAAAAGATGAAAGAGATATTCAGAAGTTAAAAGCTCAACTAAATCAGGAATTTGAAATGAAGGATTTAGGGGAAGCTAAGAAGATTCTCGGTATGGAGATATGCAGAGACAGAAAATTGGAGAGACTTTGTTTGACTCAGAAACAATATCTGAGAAAAGCACTAAAGCGTTTTGGGATAAATGAGAATACAAAACCAGTTAGTACTCCACTTGCTCCTCATTTTAAGCTCAATGCATCTTTATCTCCGAAAAGTGATGAAGAACGAGAATATATGTCAAAAGTTCCATATGCAAATGCTGTTGGTAGCTTGATGTATGCAATGGTGTGTACGAGGCCTGACATTTCACAAGCAGTTGGAGTTGTGAGCAGGTACATGCATGATCCTAGAAAGGACATTGGCAAGCTATGAAATGGATTCTACGGTATATTCAGAATACTGTAGATATTGGTATAATGTTTGAGCGGGATGAGAAAAATGGTCAGTATATAGTTGGATATTGTGATTCCGACTATGCAGGTGATTTAGACAAACGTCGATCTACTACTGGTTATGTGTTCACACTTGCAAAAGCACCGGTTAGTTGGAAGTCCACCTTACAGTCAACAGTTGCTTTGTCTACAACAGAGGTAGAGTACATGGCAGTTTCAGAAGCTGTTAAGGAGGCAATTTGGCTTTAGGGGTTGTTGAATGACTTGGAAATTGGTCAGAAGCATGTCAAAGTGCATTGTGACAGTCAAAGTGCTATTTGTTTAGCAAAGAATCAAGTTTATCATACAAGGACGAAGCATATCGATGTTCGATATCATTTTGTACGGAAAATTCTTGAAAATGGTGGGATACTACTTCAGAAGATTTTGTCTGCTGAAAATCCCGCAGATATGGCAACGAAAGTTGTGACAGGTATCAAGTTCCAACATTGCTTGGACTTGATAAATGTTCTCAAAATTTGAAATTTGGCGCTTCGAAACGCATTTGGAGACATTACTGAAATTTGTAATATAAGAGTTTAGAGAATGTTTGTTTAGAATTGTGAGATTGTCAAGGTGGAGATTTGTTGAAATGTGTCAATCCCACATCGGAAAGAGATGATTTTTCCACCATAGCATTAGGCTATAAAAGGCTTCATCCCCTCTTAACAATTCATCCCAAAAACACTAATCCATCTACTTCTAAGATTGGTTGTATTTTTCTTCTTTCTCTTGTAATATTTCACTTTGTAATATTTCTTTGAAATAGTGAAATATTATTTTAGTAGTGTCCGAGAATGTAGGCATAATTGGCCGAACCTCGTTAAAATTCTGGTGTTTTTTATTTCTATTTAATAGCTATTGTCGGGTCTTTTACTTTGTGATATATTGTGCATTAAATTATCTAGGAAAAATTATGTCTCCAAGACTCTAAAAGTCTAAGGAAGTTGGTTTTTAAGGGAGACCATTTGTGACTCCACCAACTACCTGAGAATTTTTCTTTGTCTTAATTTTTGGCACAATTATTCACTTTGGTGGAAACTAACCCGATTTCTACAACAATGTGGACAAGTGCATGAAAATTGTAAATGCACTTGTTCATGTCGGCACAAAACAGAAGTATTAAATATTAGGAAATGACAATACAGATGCTTAATTGTATTAAAAAAATCAACTACAAATATATCTATATGGTCCCAAAATAGATATATGAGGAAAAAAAAAAAGATAAATCGTCTTAAGTATAAAACATCAACATGCTAATTTATGTAGACCTTTTTAGTTTCATGAAATTTGTGCACTTACATTATAGACGGTGACAAGAAGCGACCGAATTTGTCTTCGAGGGCTTGAGGAACATCCCAGTGAAAAATAGTCACAAAAGGTTCCATGCCTGCATATTTGATCATTCAACAAGTTTCAAATTATATACAAAATTTCTGTAAATTTTTTGCCTATGAGACAGCAAGAATAAAAAATTTATGTATGAACTGTAAGATTATACTACTAGCTTATTTAGCTACAGAATTGTATAAACCACTGGAGGGGGAGATGATAGACGCCTTGCTTTATAATCTCACTGATAATCCTGTTGTAGAATTGGATTCCTTGCTCCTTCACTCCTCTTATCTTTCCAGCTGAAATTTTATGAATTTTGATGAGTATGCAACAAATATAATAAGAAACTAACATTTAAAAATTTACTCTAAAGTCTAGATACAAATTTCCAGTTTGGATCCTGATATTTACTAGGTAATTACCCAAGGTCATGAAATGGAAATTCTTAAAGCATTTATTGCCAGAAAAAATTAGAACTGAATAGAATATAGTTACATCTAATAATTTGAGAAAAAAATTAAAAATAAAATAGAACATATATATTTTACGTGAAAAACTCCAAAATAAATAAGATTAAAAATTACGGATAATAATAAAAAAAATTTACTATAAAAAAAATATAAAATTGCACATTCTCTCTAATAATTAAGAATATAACAAAATATAATATCTTATAAAAATTAGAAAAGTAACAAATAACAAATATTTGTATCTTTCTTCGAATGTGAGAGCTCTCATTTTTACCCCTCAAAACTTGTTGTACCTAAATGAGAAACTCTAAATGCCTTTAATAGGCTGAGATTGCAAATTTTTCAATAAAAAATTTTGATTTTTCAATGATAATTCGGTAGCCAAAATTGTTGACTTTTAATATTTAGACCTATCATCTTCATTTTAGCAATGTCTTCCTTCAATAACATATATATTTGTTCATTAATTATCTTCCTGCAATAACATATAGCATTTGATGAGAAAATTCATTATATATTTAGCTGAAGATATTCTTCCAATATAGTGTTCATATAAATTGTCCGCAACTTCTTTATTGCTCTGATCAGCTATCCTTTCTCCACCATTTTTTAGAAATTACTTTAAATTTAACTTTATGACAATTTATAGAAATATAACGATACGGAATTTGCAGAAACACTGAGAAACCTGGAAAATAATGAGTAAATGTATCCCAGTGACTTGGAGATCTACCCTCTTTGTTAGCTGAACCTTCAGTGAGAATATATCAAACCATAATTTGAAAAAAAATTGAAAGAAAAAAGAACAAAAAAAAAGACATCAAATTAGGGTGAATTACATAGACGGTACCTGAAATATATAATACATAATAATTCAGTACCAAAATTATTATTTGTAACTATAAAATACCTTAATTATTATTTTGTAACAATAAAGTATTTTTATTATACGGTAATATAAATTGTCGTTACTTAGAGTAACGTGTTATTAGATTGTTATTAAATAGAATATTATATTGTTAGATTGTTATTGACTGAAATATCATATGATTACAAAAATATAATTACAGCTCAGTATGCTATTAAGAGATATTAATAGAAAATGACATAAGTTCTTTATTGTTACAAAATAATAATTCAGATATTTTACAATTGCAAATAATAATTCGGATATTAATTTATTATGTATTATATATTTCATATGTCGTCTATATAATTCAACCCATCAAATTATTATATTTCGCAACTATTTTAGCTAGGCAATTTATTGGAATCATCTCCTGAACTATCAGGGTGTAATTTTGAGCAAAGAAAATATATCAATTTGACTCTCCGAATACCCAATTTTATGGCCATTTTTCCGTTTATTCTCCAAAAATATATACTTTTTTTCCACAAAATTTTATCTATTCTATGATTTTCTATATAAATTGCAAAATTCAAATGAATGGTTAAAAAAAGGTAAAAATAATTTTTTTTAAGATAAAGCAAATCCAAATAACCATAAATTGAAAGTTGTGTAAAAAGTTTGGAAACCAAATTCTTTTAAAGATCTAACTGGGGCAACCATTGAAGAGAGGTTTATATATTCTACCCTTATTAATAAACATTAATTATTTTTTTATATATTCTATCCTTATTTAAAAGTCTCTCTTCCATATACAACTACTAATTATAATTAAATGGTAGATATTAATTATCTAAGGATAATATAGTATTTTATATATATATTTTAAACACATTCCTTAATTACTTTGGATAAGGCTTTTGAATTTCCAGGAAACATTCCCACGTTGTAATTAATTTTAGCTTTCTACTATGCTTCTACACTCTATTAAGTGTAGTTGAAATCCTCGCCCAATAAGTTTATTGGTTTCTTCCTTGTCTGATCATTGGTCAGACCTTGGCTTGCTAAATTAATTAATTCTAATTAATTTTTTGAAGTGACACATAACATAACTCTTATTTTTTATGTAAATTTTATAGCATTAAACGTCATATAAAAAATAATTTTCGGATTTAATTTAATATATGTTTTTTATTGTTTTGGGTGATATCTATAAGAGTTGTTCTTCGTGGCAATATTATAATCCGTAGCTTCTTCAGGTAAATTGTTTCTTTCTTTTACTAATTCCCTTTGAAGAAGATAAATAAATAAAAAGAGTTTTGGTTTGATTCAGTATACAAAGATAAATCATTTATGGCACTTGGAATAATTCAGAGCCCACTCCTAACTTTTTGAATAGGCAACTTTATCAAGTATGAAAAACGACAACTAGTCCCCTGCTCTGCCGAGCCTTATGTCGCTGCAGACTCTGTTTTGGTTTCTAGTTAATGATAGTACACCTTCAAAAAAAAGAAAAACGACAACTAATATATTGTACTTTTTTTTTTGAAATCACAGGCACGTTAATAATTGCAGTATCTTTAAGGCAGTTCAAGGGGACCAATGCTGCAACTGCTATAGAATATAGACTGAACAATGACACGTTGAAGCGCCCACTACAAAAATCAAATGGGTTCATTTCTTCAAGGGGACCAACGCGGTAACTGCTATAGAATATAGCCGAAACCGCATGTACTGCTTAATGGGTTATTCACATTCTTAAATCATCAAACCAAGGCTCAAACTCAAGCATTCCATTCATTTACAAAGCCTTAACCTCATTCTTAATTCTTTTGAAACCAATCACAAGCATCCAAAGTTTTACATAAAGATAGGAATCTGAGTAATCCAAAATTATATGTGGGCAATTCAATCTATCGACCAGGAGGTTTTGAAAAATGCAATTAAATAATGTGCTATCCTAGAGGCCCCATGGAATTTATTTTACAAAGTCTAAGAGGAAATGTGTGCAAGCTAAGTGTAGTGAGGGATGCCCTTGGTATTTGTATGCTTCAATTAGTAAAAATGAACTTACAATTTATCATGACGTATATATACATGTACGCTTTCCCATAATAAAATAATAGATAGCAAATGGTTAAATGCTAAGTGTTTGGAAGATGTGAGACTAAATCCTTAATGGAAGTTGCCTAAGTTTCAAAAGATTACAAAGGATCAACTTGCACTTAATGTGTCTTCAATGAAGTGTAGCTCTCCAAATAGCTTAAGAAATGGGGAATTGAGATTTTAAAATTTTTTAACCCTTGAAAAATGACTCACATTTTCAGAGTACTTTAATAGTATATTAATACTTGACTGATAATATACACAAATATAATTTAAATTTTTTTGCATAAAATCAAAATTTATGACCAGAAATATTTATTAACTTCTAAATTCAGTTTTTTGTCAATTAAATTACCTCTTTTATTTGTAACAAAAACTTCAAATTAATTTAAACATAAATGGATTTTTGGAAAAATATTTTCAAATACTCTTTCACATAAAAATCATATTTAAAACATTTTCAGCAAATCAAATTATCAAACTTAAAAATAAAATAAAGGAAAATAGCTTTATACACTTGAATTTATAGTAATTCGATCTTTTATCTATATCTACTCCTCAAGACACAATTTTTAAGAGTTTTCTTCTACTAGTGATTCTTTTTAAGGGCAAGAATCATGCAAATACACTCTCAGAGATTTACTTAATTCTCTTAAACTCAAACCCAAATTTTTACAAAATAAAACTTAAAAATACTTTATTAGCTTTTATTTCAAATATGTTAAATAACATAACAACCAAGTTTTAAAACTTAACTTGAAAACTAACACTGAAATAAATTCTTTACAAACTCATAGGATGATTTACACAAATGAAGAACTAGAGCCAAATAAAATATATTTAATAATAAAACTTAATATAGAAGGAAAATAATTTAGGAAGAGTATAACGCTTCTCTTTTGTGAAGTTTTTGATTTTTCAACATTTGAAACATCATTCTAATAAGTATTTATAGTTTTGGTATCAAAAACTAGCTAATAGAAACATATTTATATTTTTTTTAAAATTAGTCGGTATTTTATGTTTTAGTGAAATCTGACAATTAACAAATTAGAATGCTCAGTTAGAATATTTGATTAGAATATTCTATTGTAATGCTCGGCTTGAATATTTTGTTAAAAACTATTTTTCTAATTAGTGAAAAATACTTAATCTTAAAGCTTTTATACTTTGAACTTCACTTTTAGACATACATCATAATGACTTTACATTTATATTTTAATATATTTTTTGTTATACATGTATCTCTTTTCTTGAATATATGTCTTTAATCTCTAATTTTTGTATAACATAAATTGAAATTCAAACACATATATGACAAATTCTAATTTCTAAATCATGGTTTTAGAATTATCAAAATTTAATATATAAGGATTGTAGCCTTTGAGTCAACATGAAGTGCTACAGGCAAAGAAGTTAGTGTAAGTTTATTGTTCCTTTAAGTTATTTATATAACTAATATCAATTACTATTCAGAATTGTCATAGGACTGGGCATAGTTAGTTGCGTATTACCTAGTCGTTCTACTTAATTAACTTTGGCTGAAATTTAATGGTGCGCAAGTGTATCATGAATTGTTACTCTCTGTTTGTTTTTTGTTTGTATCGAGCTTGAGTGATAGGCTCATGCTAACTGATCAATTTCTTTCAGAAATAGGAGATAGGAGTCCAAGCAGAATAAGAGACTGTAAATGACAGTGAATGATGATAACATGGGGCAGAAGAGATGCTATGTGAATGCGTTCGTATGGTGTATGTCCACATTAATGACATGATGTGAACTTATTGGATGGTTAATTAAGTTGAATGTGGCCAATTGGATTGGCGTTGTATCTTGAGCAGATTGAACATTGAAACTTAATTTGTCCTCTTGACGAAACACATTAATTTCTCCATATTTTGATAAAGAGAATGGTTGACTATTATGCATTAAGGCCACAAGCACTGAATATCAAAATGCCAAGAGATACTGTTGATCATCTTGGTAGCTACTTGCACTCTTGAAGAACTTTCTTTTGCCTACGATATCAGTTTGTTATACAGATTTTCATGTTCATTGAAAGTTCAAGTTTGAAATGAAATTACTGGTTATGGCTTAACAGTAAGCTGTGCACATGATTGCATAAAACAAAAGTGGAAGGCATTTTTCTAGATCATGTTTATGTATTCATTTGTGGACCCATTCAATAATATATAGTCATATAAAAATTAATCTTATTTTAAAAATATGGAAATTGGTTTTCTTATTTGATATGGTAATATGCTATTGGCTTAATTAGTTATTATTGATTTGTCCATGAATGAGAATATGAATTAGATTCAGATAAAAAAAATTTCCAAGTCTATTGAGGTCAGAGTTTCTTCTGAGCCTCTAGCTTTAATTCCCTTCTGGTATTCATTGTACTCGTGGATTTGGGAATCAAACAAGGTTGTTCGTAGTGAAATCCAATTGGGTACTTGTTTGAAAAGGAAACAACAACAGGTAGCCACAAACACTGCAATGACTACCAACGGCTACATCTCTCTCAACATAGAAAGTTGTCATTCTACACCTAATATAGAGGAACTTGCTGGCATATCTTTGGAAATTCCTTTCAACAGATTTCTACCTATTTTAGTTTCCTAATTGGCTCTTGACCGTTTGGAATTAGTTTCCTTTTATTTATTCTCTTGCATACTTTCTTATGGCTTTGCATGCAACTTTCTTTCAAACTGAAGGTATCTAAAACTTTCATACCACAGATGTCGATATCTTATTTAATGCAAGTTAGTCGGCATCGAAATTTGTTGATCCATTTATTATTAAAAAACAAAAAAGGCCTTTGATAAAAAAAATTAAAAAAAAAAAAGATCAACTCATGTTTACCAATATAGGTCCCAAACTTTATAAAGCTAAACAACATTTTTCGTAGACGGGACAAAGCTCCGGTAGGCCGGCCTGCAATTTCATCTTTTATCTGCCTTGGACATGCTATTTTTTAGAATATTTACCATTAATTTGTACGCTATAGTACAACCAAATAATTGAGTACTATCTTTTTTTCCAATTTCTTCCTTTTTGACTAGCCGATCACAAGGCTGCACGCAACTCTTTTTTTTTTTTTTTTTTTGCGCAAAGGACAAAGACTACATATATACAACATAACTTCTCAATACTATCCTTTTAAAAAAAATACTTTCCTATTTGCATTTATAAATCAAATTAGTAATTCTTTTTCATAATTAATTTTATATTTGTAAAGAAAAAAATTATATATTTTGAGCTAAAGGTGCAATTTGCCTCTTGATTTTTCTTTTTGTGATAGTCAATTTTGTTGCAAAATCAATTTGAGATCAAAATAATAATGCATAAATTTTAATTTACAGTCATTTGCTTAATTTTATCCTAATTTTTTTAAATAATTTTTCCTTTGTTTTTGCACAATTTACTTTGAGATTGCAATATTAAGTCATGGTAGATAATGATTTTGTGGAAAAAAAAAGAGGTATAATAATTAAGAAACTATTCTTAAGATGAAATGGGACAATGACTGTGAATCCAAACTTGAGTACTATTTTGACTTAAAAGTTAAATTTGGGCAAATTGATCAACCTAAAAAATAATATAAGTGCAAATTGATATTTCATCTCAGTTCTTTTATATTACAATAAATTATTAACTGGATGGGTACTTTGACATGATATTGTCTAACTGAAATTTTTCCAATATAAATTCCATGTATTATTTAACACATGCAATTGTTTTATATAACTAGCTTGTTATATAGCTAATCAGAAGCCGTTGATCCTCTCACTATGGCCAAAACTATGACCAGACTTCATCTTCTACTGCTATTGCAACTAAGCACGGCAGTTTTTGTTGGTCAAACTACACATGCACCAGAAATAAATGATAATAAAAATTGACGGTGCATCTTTTATTTACAAAATATTTGGTAGGTAAGATGGTAAGTGAAGATTAATCTTGACCATCCATTTGGTGGGTGAGACGATAGGTGAGAAATGATCTCAACTATCCATCAAAGTAGGTGAGAATTAATCTTGATCGTCCATTGAGAAGGTGTAGGCCTATATATAGCCTTAGAAATTCATTTGTAATGTATTCCATCTAAAAGTGAGAGAGAAGCATTAGTGAGAGGTTGTGAGTTGTGAGTTGTGAGTGTTTGTAAACACTTTGAAAATTTCTCTTCCTTCAGTAAAAGATCTGCAGCAGTCTGGAGACGTAGGCATAATTGGCCGAACTACGTAATTAACTTGTGTCTTATTAGTCCGCATTTTCTTCGCTTTCTTATAAATCTGATTATAGGGAAATTAGCGTCATTTCCCAACAACTGGTATCAGAGCATTGGTTGCATTTTTCTTTCTTTTTTCGGGCGATTACTATTCACGTGAATAGTAAAATCGTGAATAGTAAAATTTGGTCAGTTGTACCAAATTATCCACGGAGGTGTTCTAATACACGGTGGTTCCAAGAATTGTCATAAATGATCCAAAGGAAGTCAGATTCTAGTGGAAGCCATGACCGCAGACGAAGGAAATGTGAAAATTGAGAAGTTCGATGGAGCAGACTTTGACTTTTGGAAAATGCAAATAGAAGATTATTTGTATCAAAAAAATCTGTATCAACCTCTCTCAGGGAAGAAGCCAGAGGCTATGAAGGAAGAAGACTGGAGTCTTCTCGACAGACAAGCTATCGGAGTTATCTGATTGACGTTATCCCGCAATGTTGCTTTCAACATAACAAAGGAAAAGACCACGGAAGGTCTTATGACGGCTCTCTTTAGTATGTATGAGAAGCCTTCAGCCTCAAACAAAGTGCACCTCATGAGGCGCTTGTTCAACTTGCGAATGATAGAAGGTGCATCGGTAGCTCAACATCTCAATGAACTCAATACAGTCACAACCCAATTGAGTTCGGTTGGAATTGAATTTGATGAAGAAGTACGAGCATTAATACTTTTGTCTTCTCTACCAGAAAGCTGGAATGCTACTGTCACGGTTGTGAGTAGCTCGTCGGAAAGCACTAAGTTGAAATTTGATGATGTTCGTGATTTGGTTCTTAGTGAAGAGATCCGACGGAGAGAGTCGGGTGAATCATCAACTTCTTCAGTTTTGCATACAGAGTCAAGAGGAAGAAATTCAACCAGAGGCAATGGACGAGGCAAGTCAAACTACCGAGATAAATCAAAGGACATGAGGTCCAAATCCAGGAATCCAAGTAATTTCCATAGTTCGAAAACTGTCGAATGTTGGAATTGTGGAAAGACTGGGCACTACAAAAATCAGTGCAAGAGTGCACTGAAGAACCAGAAAGCAAAAGTAGAGGCAAATGTTGCTTCCACCTCTGGAGGCAATGACGCATTGATATGCTCTTTGGAAAGCAAAGAGGAGTCTTGGGTGTTAGACTCTGAAGCATCATTCCATGCTACTTCACAGAAAGAATTCTTCGAAAGGTATGTCCCTGGAAACCTTGGAAAGGTATATCTTGGTGATGATCAACCTTGTGCTATTATTGGCAAAGGTGTAGTAAAGATTAAGTTGAACGGATCTGTTTGGGAGCTGAAGGATGTCAGACATATTTCCGACCTGAGAAAGAACTTAATCTCAGTAGAGCAGTTGGCTAGCGAAGGCTACACTACGATCTTCCATGGTGATAATTGGAAGATTTCAAAGGGAGAAATGACGGTTGCTCGAGGCAAAAAGAATGACACTCTTTACATGACAGCGGGAGCACGCTGTTCAATCATAGTTGCAGCTAGCAATGAAAATCCCAATCTATGGCACCAGAGACTAGGCCATATGAGTGAAAAAGGAATGAAGATTATGCATTCGAAGGGGAAACTTCTAGGTCTACAGTCAGTGGAGATAGACACGTGCGAAGATTGCATACTTGGAAAGCAGAAAAGGGTCAGCTTTCAAACAAGTGGCAGAACCCCAAAGAAAGAAAGGCTAAAGATAGTTCACTCTGATGTTTGGGGACCAACGATTGTCTCATCCATTGGTGGAAAACACTACTTCGTGACTTTCATCGATGATCACTCTTGGAAGGTATGAGTTTACTTTCTAAAATATAAGTCCGAAGTGTTTGAGGCTTTCAGAAGATGGAAAGCTATGGTTGAAAATGAGACAGGTCTGAAGATTAAAAAGTTTAGAACTGACAATGGTGGTGAATATGAAGACACCAGATTCAAGAAGTTTTGCTATGAGCACAACATCAGAATGGAGAGAACCATGCCAGGTACACCTCAACACAATGGTGTAGCTGAACGTATGAACCGAACGTTGACAGAAAGAGCCAGAAGCATTCGTATACAGTCAGGTCTACCGAAGGAGTTATGGGCAGAAGCAGTCAACACAGCAGCTTACTTAATCAATCGAGGACCATCGGTTCCATTGGAGCACAGAATAACAGAGGAGGTATGGAGCCAAAAAGAGATAAAACTATCACATTTAAAAGTTTTTGGTTGTGTAGCATATGTGCATATCAGTGATCAAGGAAGGAATAAACTTGATTCCAAATCCAAGAAATGCACTCTCATCGGCTATGGTGAGGATGAGTTTGGCTACCGTATTTGGTATGACGAAAACAAAAAGGTCATCCGTAGCAGAGATGTGATTTTTGACGAAATGGTGATGTACAAGGACATGCATAAAACAGTCGCCAACAACTCAGAACAGAATGAGTCAGTATTTGCAGATACAGATGATGTCCCAGTTAGTTCCGTGACGGAACCCATTGTAGCAAGTCCTCAGCCAGAGGAACTTGTTGGACCAAGCAATACGCATCAATCCGACACACCACAACCTCCTACTCTATCTCCTGTATTAAGAAGGTCTTCTCGGCCTCATGTGCCTAACAGGAGATAATGAACTATCTGTTATTGACTGATGGAGGGGAGCCTGAATGCTATGATGAAGCTTGTCAGACTGGAGATGCTAGTAAGTGGGAGCTTGCCATGAAAGACGAGATGAAGTCTCTGATCTCTAACCAGACATGGGAACTAGCTGAGTTGCCTATGGGGAAGAAGGCACTTCATAACAAATGGGTGTACCGGGTAAAAGAAGAGCATGATGGTCTCAAAAGATACAAAACCCGACTTGTTGTCAAAGGATTCCAGCAGAAGGAAGGAGTTGACTACACCGATATTTTTGCTCCCGTTGTGAAGCTCAATACTATTAGAACAGTATTGAGTATTATGGCTATTGAAGATCTTCATCTTGAACAGCTGGATGTGAAAACAACATTTCTTCATAGAGACTTAGATGAAGAAATATACATGCATCAGTCAGAAGGTTTCTCAAAAAAAGGGAAGGAGAACATGGTGTGCAGACTCAAGAAGAGTTTGTATGGCCTGAAACAAGCCCCAAGACAGTGGTACAGAAAGTTTGACAGCTTTATGCACAAGGAAGATTTCCAAAAGTGCAATGCCGATCATTGTTGCTACTTCAAAAGATATAGATCCAGTTATATCATTTTTCTACTTTATGTCGATGATATGTTAGTAGTAGGTTCAAATATGGATGATATCAGAAGGTTGAAGCAGCAATTGTCAAAAGAGTTTAACATGAAAGACTTGGGTCCAGCAAAGAAGATTCTTGGAATGCAAATCACAAGAGATAAGCAGAAAGGGTTCTTGCAGTTATCTCAAGCAGGGTACATCAACCGTGTTTTGCAGAGATTCAACATGAGCAACGCCAAGCCAGTTAACACACCATTGGCCAGTCATTTTCGCCTATCCAATAATCAATCCCCTCAAACGGAGAAAGAGAGAGAATTCATGGCTAAGGTTCCTTATGCCTCAGCTATTGGAAGTTTGATGTAAGCAATGGTCTGTACTAGACCAAATATTGGTCATGCAGTGGGAGTTGTTAGCAGATTTATGTCAAATCCAGGAAAAGCTAATTGGGAAGCAGTTAAGTGGATTTTGAGGTATTTACGAACCACCACGGAGAAGTGTCTGTACTTTGGTAAAGGAGAGTTAAAAGTACAAGGCTACGTAGATGCAGACTTTGGAGGAGAAGTCGATCATCGAAGAAGCACCACCGGTTATATATTCACTATTAGAACTACAGAGGCTGAGTATGTAGCAGTGACTGAAGCTAGTAAAGAGATGATATGGCTTCAAGGTTTGTTAACTGAGTTGGGATTCAAAAATGAGAAGAATATTTTGCATAGTGATAGTCAAAGTGCGATACACTTGGCGAAAAATTCAACATTTCATTCCAGAACCAAACATATTGGGCTTCGTTACCACTTCATCAGATCTTTATTGGAAGATGATGTGTTAGTACTGGAGAGGATCCAAGGAAGCAGGAATCCAGCGGATATGTTGACAAATGCGGTGACTATCGACAAACTGAAGTTGTGCTCAACTTCAGTTGGTCTGCTAGAGTAACAAGACCAGAAAGGCTGCTTCATTGATCGAGGTGTGAAGACAGATTGAAACCAGTCTTCAAGTGGGAGATTATTGGTCAAACTACACATGCACCAGAAATAAATGACAATAAAGATGGACGGTGCATCTTTTATTGACAAAATATTTGGTAGGTAAGATGATAGGTGAGGATTAATCTTGACCATCCATTTGGTGGGTGAGATGGTAGGTGAGAAATGATCTCAACCATCCATCAAAGTAGGTGAGAATTAATCTTGATCGTCCATTGAGAAGGTGTAGGCCTATATATAGCCTTAAAAATTCATTTGTAATGAATTCCATCTAAAAGTGAGAGAGAAGCATTAATGAGAGGTTGTGAGTTTGAGTTGTGAGTGTTTGTAAATACTTTGTAAATTTCTCTTCCTTCAGTAAAAGATCTGCAGCAATCCGGAGACGTACACATAATTGGCCGAACTCCGTTATCAACTTGTGTGTCTTATTAGTCCGCATTTTCTTCGCTTTCTTATAAATCTGATTATAGGAAAATTAGCGTCATTTGCCAACAGTTTTAACCCTAGCTGCTAAGAGAGGTATATGGGAATGGAAAAATCTTTGACATCACCTACTGGATCAATCCTAAGATGCCAGCATGGGGCACTAAGGATGGGGTTGGTCAATTCTTGTGGCTGGTTGCTAAGGAATGGTTCCCTTGCCAACGCTTCAAAGATGAAGATATCAACACACAGGCACTCATGTTGATGCTCCATCCCATGTTTATGAAGATTACTATGATGATGGGTTTGACATTGACACTCTCGACTTGAAGGTGCTTAATGGTAATTTTTTAATTTATTTCCTTGTGGTTTGATTATCATTTAGATCCTCTGCTTTTCACGTTTATATATATACTGAGAAAAGTTTTAGGTGACTTGGTTATCTTACATTGCTTTGCTATAACTTGAATATTCTATTTATAAGGCTTGAACAATTCTCTTCTCTTGAATTATTATTTGAAAAGAATTAGACTCAAGATGCATGAGTTAGGCAATCCATTCCCACAGTAGGCTTGGACTTGTGGAGGAAGAATTGATTATTCTATAACTTGATATCCTACTTGGAGAAATGCTAATGTTATCTCCTATTTATAAGGTTTGCACAATCGCATGATATTGACGGATTATAGAGCAAATATTCAATAAAAATCTTGAAAATAAAATAATAAAGTTTGCACAATAGCTTTTGCCAAGAATTATGTTTAAAGTCTATTTAACTAAATTATTACTACATGCTCTCCCTTACCTAACTAATTCTACACTGTCAACTTGTTCTCTCGAATTATTTCGCCATGATTACTTTATCTCAAAATTGACTTTTGCGACCACTTTACCTAATTTATCCTAAAAATATTTTGTTTTTCATTTTTTTACAATGTTAATTTATTGATCGTGAATTTTAACTGTAATTTTACTGTTAATTTAAGGACTGCTTTACAATCAATGCAAAAATAATAAAAAGGAAGTATTTTTGAGGAAGGAACGGGATAAATTGATAGCAAATGTTAAATTTTTTATTCATGAGAGGCTCAAAAATTAATATTGTCACAAACTTTTTATTGAAAAAAAATTCAACAGGAAAATTGATAGATATTACAGTCCGGAAGTTTTAATTATCTCATTGTCATTCTAGAAGTTGACCAAATCAAAAAGTGAATCTATTTATAATTTTATATATTATTCTGCTCGATTTTTCATTTTCTTCGTGGTTGACAATTATGCTAGTTTTTTATCAATGAAAAAAGACAATTATGCTCGTTTATACAGATCAAAAGTTAAATGCATCTCCCATATAATATTATTCCACCAGCCTACCTATTTTTAAAATAAATCTATTAGCTTTGTTAAAATTCCAGAAAACAACTATTATAAAAAAGTAAATCTATTATTTTTTTCATTATTTTTATTTATAAGCCGAGTTAATAATAAGTTATTCAACTTCTTTAAAAAATCTGTTATTCTATTAAACTTTACTTAATTGAAATTTATATCATATTTCCATTTATAAGTCGAGTGAATGATAGATCATATAAAGAAAATATTCAATATATATCTAACCAATTTGTAAATAAAACCCATTACTTTCAAATTTTACTTATCTAATTCTAATTTATAATTTTTGTAATACCCTTATAACATTTATTCATATCTATACATACATTACGTTAGTAAATACGATTATACCTTATGTATGTCCAATTTTTTTTAATTTAATAACTATAATATTACTAACACTTAATTAATCATTTTTATTTTTCCAAAAATTTCGGCAGTATAACGGCTATATATATATATATATATATATATATATATATATATATATATATATGTTATAATATAATTAAATTGGTCTTTAAAAATTCCATTTAAATAAAATATTTGAAAAATGATGTGTATTACAATTCGAATCTGAGATTCTGAAATCATATATTGGTTTAAAAAAAAATTACAACACAACTGATCCATTGATTTTACAGAAAACTTATGTTCAAAAGGGAGTTTAACTCCAGCTTTGTTGGATTTATAGTGATGGAGCAAAATGGCTGGTGGAGAACACTGACATCAAACTTGTTGGTGAGTATATTACATCGTTTTTCTTTTTCTTAATAATTTCTTCCTTTTTTTTTAATAATTACCATTCACACTGACATGTTCACTATAATTTTTTTCTGGTTTCCCATAAAAAGGGCTTGATTACTTGTCTTTTGCTGCGTATGTTGATGCCATTCCAACACATGTCCACTTCCTTTAAAGCAGGGGTAAGAAAAACTTCTTATGAATACATTATTCTTATGTATTTTTTTCATTGAATAGCTATTTTGTATTGCGTAACTATTCTGATCTAGAAGTATTCTAATTGGCTTAGTATTCTGATGGTATATTCCTATTTTGATAGCTTCCTAATTAATCTGTATATTCTTACTCTGTGCATGTCTTGTAATTATATCTACTACCTTCTATTTGTATAAATACCCTTATTGAAGTAAATGAAATCAAGTTAGTTACCAACTTTACAAATTAATATCATCGTTCTGCAGGAAATCATTCTGGTGGAGGGCCTAAAACTTGACAACATTAAACCAGGACTATATAATGTCCATTTCTTACCTCTAAGGTTGCTTGGTGCCGATGGATCACCAAGGATATGCATTCTTAATTATTGAATGATTTCTGTGTTCTTTGTTTAAATTAATAATCCGCAATCATCTGAAAATCTTGTCTCCAGTATACTGATGTGAATCTTGGCTTTATGCCAATGATGGAATCATTTATTTAAAAAAATATATATAAGAGGTTACTTTATCGATATAATAACAAAAATAATGGGCAATATATTTTAACAACATTAAATATTTTATCACATAACATCATTATTCTTTGACAACAACAAAGATAAATACTAGAACCATCACGCACTTTATTACCACAAATTAAGACTAGCTGTATATGCATGGACATATACATATATAGCTAGTGATTATTTAACATACACATATGGGAACAACATTTGTAGACGAATAATACATCTTATTTAGACTCGATTTATAATTTTGTTCATTACTCGAGTCAACCGTAAAAGGTCACCACATTGAGATTAGGATCCTCATTGAGCTTGTAGGAAGCCAATGAACCACCCAAATCTGGATCCTCAAAAAGCATATCATTATTGAGAAATTTCTTAAACCAATGAACTGAATGCTTTGGGTGCCTTGCTAGGTTCTTTTCGTAGTCAACAAAGTATAAACCAAATCTCATAGTATAGCCGTCTGCCCACTCAAAGTTGTCTAAAAATGACCATGCAAAATAACCTTTTATATTAACTTTATAATTGCTGCAATACCAAAATAAATTCAATCATTAGAATTATATACAATCAATACTTATATACTATCAATACTTATCTAGATCGAATCTATCATGAATCGATCTAATCGTTGTGTGCAACATAATTATTACTTTACAAATATGATCCGAAGAATTCATGAAAAGCTCGATCAATAGAAGAAATTAAATTCAATATATATATATATATATATTTGAATAACTAAGTTGGAGCTGAACTCACTTGATGGATCCAAGAACATTCCAAAGATGTTTTTTATAATATTCTGTCCGCCATGGATCATTAAGGGCTTCTATCAAGGGTAGGCTTTTGTTATTGTACTCAGAAAGCCCTGAATATATATTTAAAAAAAAATTAAAGATATATTTAAATTAGACCAGGAAACTCATTGACTAAATAGTATAACACAATTTGACTTGTAAATTTCTAGTGTGGATCCTATGGGAATGAGCTAATAATAAAATATTATGTAGAAATTGTGAAATTGCTTTTCTTATATGTTATTTTATTATAGATACGAGTGGTGAATAAAATTACAAATCTAATTTAAATATATAGAAAAATTCTTGTTTAGATCAGTCCATAAATTTTTTCATAGATTAACTGATCACAACTACTAATTATATATGTAAAATAATAACTACTTCATACATGATTATATGTGATTTATTTATTTCATAATTTTTTCATGGACCAGGACTATGAAATAATTGCTTATAAATGGAGTCTAGACAAGTAGATTACATTTAACTTACCATTCTCGGTGATATAGATTGTTGGATCTCTGTAAGTATCTTTGGTGTAGTTTAAAAGATATCGAATTCCTTTTGGATAAATATATATCCAAGAAGATTCTGTCTGCAAATTTATTTTTATTTTAATGTTAGATATACATAGAAAATATCTTAATTATTGTTATTTTTTTTATGAAGATTCTGTCTTCATAGAGACTTAGATGAAGAAATATACATGCATCAGTCAGAAGGTTTCTCAAAAAAAGGGAAGGAGAACATGGTGTGCAGACTCAAGAAGAGTTTGTATGGCCTGAAACAAGCCCCAAGACAGTGGTACAGAAAGTTTGACAGCTTTATGCACAAGGAAGATTTCCAAAAGTGCAATGCCGATCATTGTTGCTACTTCAAAAGATATAGATCCAGTTATATCATTTTTCTACTTTATGTCGATGATATGTTAGTAGTAGGTTCAAATATGGATGATATCAGAAGGTTGAAGCAGCAATTGTCAAAAGAGTTTAACATGAAAGACTTGGGTCCAGCAAAGAAGATTCTTGGAATGCAAATCACAAGAGATAAGCAGAAAGGGTTCTTGCAGTTATCTCAAGCAGGGTACATCAACCGTGTTTTGCAGAGATTCAACATGAGCAACGCCAAGCCAGTTAACACACCATTGGCCAGTCATTTTCGCCTATCCAATAATCAATCCCCTCAAACGGAGAAAGAGAGAGAATTCATGGCTAAGGTTCCTTATGCCTCAGCTATTGGAAGTTTGATGTAAGCAATGGTCTGTACTAGACCAAATATTGGTCATGCAGTGGGAGTTGTTAGCAGATTTATGTCAAATCCAGGAAAAGCTAATTGGGAAGCAGTTAAGTGGATTTTGAGGTATTTACGAACCACCACGGAGAAGTGTCTGTACTTTGGTAAAGGAGAGTTAAAAGTACAAGGCTACGTAGATGCAGACTTTGGAGGAGAAGTCGATCATCGAAGAAGCACCACCGGTTATATATTCACTATTAGAACTACAGAGGCTGAGTATGTAGCAGTGACTGAAGCTAGTAAAGAGATGATATGGCTTCAAGGTTTGTTAACTGAGTTGGGATTCAAAAATGAGAAGAATATTTTGCATAGTGATAGTCAAAGTGCGATACACTTGGCGAAAAATTCAACATTTCATTCCAGAACCAAACATATTGGGCTTCGTTACCACTTCATCAGATCTTTATTGGAAGATGATGTGTTAGTACTGGAGAGGATCCAAGGAAGCAGGAATCCAGCGGATATGTTGACAAATGCGGTGACTATCGACAAACTGAAGTTGTGCTCAACTTCAGTTGGTCTGCTAGAGTAACAAGACCAGAAAGGCTGCTTCATTGATCGAGGTGTGAAGACAGATTGAAACCAGTCTTCAAGTGGGAGATTATTGGTCAAACTACACATGCACCAGAAATAAATGACAATAAAGATGGACGGTGCATCTTTTATTGACAAAATATTTGGTAGGTAAGATGATAGGTGAGGATTAATCTTGACCATCCATTTGGTGGGTGAGATGGTAGGTGAGAAATGATCTCAACCATCCATCAAAGTAGGTGAGAATTAATCTTGATCGTCCATTGAGAAGGTGTAGGCCTATATATAGCCTTAAAAATTCATTTGTAATGAATTCCATCTAAAAGTGAGAGAGAAGCATTAATGAGAGGTTGTGAGTTTGAGTTGTGAGTGTTTGTAAATACTTTGTAAATTTCTCTTCCTTCAGTAAAAGATCTGCAGCAATCCGGAGACGTACACATAATTGGCCGAACTCCGTTATCAACTTGTGTGTCTTATTAGTCCGCATTTTCTTCGCTTTCTTATAAATCTGATTATAGGAAAATTAGCGTCATTTGCCAACAGTTTTAACCCTAGCTGCTAAGAGAGGTATATGGGAATGGAAAAATCTTTGACATCACCTACTGGATCAATCCTAAGATGCCAGCATGGGGCACTAAGGATGGGGTTGGTCAATTCTTGTGGCTGGTTGCTAAGGAATGGTTCCCTTGCCAACGCTTCAAAGATGAAGATATCAACACACAGGCACTCATGTTGATGCTCCATCCCATGTTTATGAAGATTACTATGATGATGGGTTTGACATTGACACTCTCGACTTGAAGGTGCTTAATGGTAATTTTTTAATTTATTTCCTTGTGGTTTGATTATCATTTAGATCCTCTGCTTTTCACGTTTATATATATACTGAGAAAAGTTTTAGGTGACTTGGTTATCTTACATTGCTTTGCTATAACTTGAATATTCTATTTATAAGGCTTGAACAATTCTCTTCTCTTGAATTATTATTTGAAAAGAATTAGACTCAAGATGCATGAGTTAGGCAATCCATTCCCACAGTAGGCTTGGACTTGTGGAGGAAGAATTGATTATTCTATAACTTGATATCCTACTTGGAGAAATGCTAATGTTATCTCCTATTTATAAGGTTTGCACAATCGCATGATATTGACGGATTATAGAGCAAATATTCAATAAAAATCTTGAAAATAAAATAATAAAGTTTGCACAATAGCTTTTGCCAAGAATTATGTTTAAAGTCTATTTAACTAAATTATTACTACATGCTCTCCCTTACCTAACTAATTCTACACTGTCAACTTGTTCTCTCGAATTATTTCGCCATGATTACTTTATCTCAAAATTGACTTTTGCGACCACTTTACCTAATTTATCCTAAAAATATTTTGTTTTTCATTTTTTTACAATGTTAATTTATTGATCGTGAATTTTAACTGTAATTTTACTGTTAATTTAAGGACTGCTTTACAATCAATGCAAAAATAATAAAAAGGAAGTATTTTTGAGGAAGGAACGGGATAAATTGATAGCAAATGTTAAATTTTTTATTCATGAGAGGCTCAAAAATTAATATTGTCACAAACTTTTTATTGAAAAAAAATTCAACAGGAAAATTGATAGATATTACAGTCCGGAAGTTTTAATTATCTCATTGTCATTCTAGAAGTTGACCAAATCAAAAAGTGAATCTATTTATAATTTTATATATTATTCTGCTCGATTTTTCATTTTCTTCGTGGTTGACAATTATGCTAGTTTTTTATCAATGAAAAAAGACAATTATGCTCGTTTATACAGATCAAAAGTTAAATGCATCTCCCATATAATATTATTCCACCAGCCTACCTATTTTTAAAATAAATCTATTAGCTTTGTTAAAATTCCAGAAAACAACTATTATAAAAAAGTAAATCTATTATTTTTTTCATTATTTTTATTTATAAGCCGAGTTAATAATAAGTTATTCAACTTCTTTAAAAAATCTGTTATTCTATTAAACTTTACTTAATTGAAATTTATATCATATTTCCATTTATAAGTCGAGTGAATGATAGATCATATAAAGAAAATATTCAATATATATCTAACCAATTTGTAAATAAAACCCATTACTTTCAAATTTTACTTATCTAATTCTAATTTATAATTTTTGTAATACCCTTATAACATTTATTCATATCTATACATACATTACGTTAGTAAATACGATTATACCTTATGTATGTCCAATTTTTTTTAATTTAATAACTATAATATTACTAACACTTAATTAATCATTTTTATTTTTCCAAAAATTTCGGCAGTATAACGGCTATATATATATATATATATATATATATATATATATATATATATATATATATATATATATATATGTTATAATATAATTAAATTGGTCTTTAAAAATTCCATTTAAATAAAATATTTGAAAAATGATGTGTATTACAATTCGAATCTGAGATTCTGAAATCATATATTGGTTTAAAAAAAAATTACAACACAACTGATCCATTGATTTTACAGAAAACTTATGTTCAAAAGGGAGTTTAACTCCAGCTTTGTTGGATTTATAGTGATGGAGCAAAATGGCTGGTGGAGAACACTGACATCAAACTTGTTGGTGAGTATATTACATCGTTTTTCTTTTTCTTAATAATTTCTTCCTTTTTTTTTAATAATTACCATTCACACTGACATGTTCACTATAATTTTTTTCTGGTTTCCCATAAAAAGGGCTTGATTACTTGTCTTTTGCTGCGTATGTTGATGCCATTCCAACACATGTCCACTTCCTTTAAAGCAGGGGTAAGAAAAACTTCTTATGAATACATTATTCTTATGTATTTTTTTCATTGAATAGCTATTTTGTATTGCGTAACTATTCTGATCTAGAAGTATTCTAATTGGCTTAGTATTCTGATGGTATATTCCTATTTTGATAGCTTCCTAATTAATCTGTATATTCTTACTCTGTGCATGTCTTGTAATTATATCTACTACCTTCTATTTGTATAAATACCCTTATTGAAGTAAATGAAATCAAGTTAGTTACCAACTTTACAAATTAATATCATCGTTCTGCAGGAAATCATTCTGGTGGAGGGCCTAAAACTTGACAACATTAAACCAGGACTATATAATGTCCATTTCTTACCTCTAAGGTTGCTTGGTGCCGATGGATCACCAAGGATATGCATTCTTAATTATTGAATGATTTCTGTGTTCTTTGTTTAAATTAATAATCCGCAATCATCTGAAAATCTTGTCTCCAGTATACTGATGTGAATCTTGGCTTTATGCCAATGATGGAATCATTTATTTAAAAAAATATATATAAGAGGTTACTTTATCGATATAATAACAAAAATAATGGGCAATATATTTTAACAACATTAAATATTTTATCACATAACATCATTATTCTTTGACAACAACAAAGATAAATACTAGAACCATCACGCACTTTATTACCACAAATTAAGACTAGCTGTATATGCATGGACATATACATATATAGCTAGTGATTATTTAACATACACATATGGGAACAACATTTGTAGACGAATAATACATCTTATTTAGACTCGATTTATAATTTTGTTCATTACTCGAGTCAACCGTAAAAGGTCACCACATTGAGATTAGGATCCTCATTGAGCTTGTAGGAAGCCAATGAACCACCCAAATCTGGATCCTCAAAAAGCATATCATTATTGAGAAATTTCTTAAACCAATGAACTGAATGCTTTGGGTGCCTTGCTAGGTTCTTTTCGTAGTCAACAAAGTATAAACCAAATCTCATAGTATAGCCGTCTGCCCACTCAAAGTTGTCTAAAAATGACCATGCAAAATAACCTTTTATATTAACTTTATAATTGCTGCAATACCAAAATAAATTCAATCATTAGAATTATATACAATCAATACTTATATACTATCAATACTTATCTAGATCGAATCTATCATGAATCGATCTAATCGTTGTGTGCAACATAATTATTACTTTACAAATATGATCCGAAGAATTCATGAAAAGCTCGATCAATAGAAGAAATTAAATTCAATATATATATATATATATATTTGAATAACTAAGTTGGAGCTGAACTCACTTGATGGATCCAAGAACATTCCAAAGATGTTTTTTATAATATTCTGTCCGCCATGGATCATTAAGGGCTTCTATCAAGGGTAGGCTTTTGTTATTGTACTCAGAAAGCCCTGAATATATATTTAAAAAAAAATTAAAGATATATTTAAATTAGACCAGGAAACTCATTGACTAAATAGTATAACACAATTTGACTTGTAAATTTCTAGTGTGGATCCTATGGGAATGAGCTAATAATAAAATATTATGTAGAAATTGTGAAATTGCTTTTCTTATATGTTATTTTATTATAGATACGAGTGGTGAATAAAATTACAAATCTAATTTAAATATATAGAAAAATTCTTGTTTAGATCAGTCCATAAATTTTTTCATAGATTAACTGATCACAACTACTAATTATATATGTAAAATAATAACTACTTCATACATGATTATATGTGATTTATTTATTTCATAATTTTTTCATGGACCAGGACTATGAAATAATTGCTTATAAATGGAGTCTAGACAAGTAGATTACATTTAACTTACCATTCTCGGTGATATAGATTGTTGGATCTCTGTAAGTATCTTTGGTGTAGTTTAAAAGATATCGAATTCCTTTTGGATAAATATATATCCAAGAAGATTCTGTCTGCAAATTTATTTTTATTTTAATGTTAGATATACATAGAAAATATCTTAATTATTGTTATTTTTTTTATGAAGATTCTGTCTTCATAGAGACTTAGATGAAGAAATATACATGCATCAGTCAGAAGGTTTCTCAAAAAAAGGGAAGGAGAACATGGTGTGCAGACTCAAGAAGAGTTTGTATGGCCTGAAACAAGCCCCAAGACAGTGGTACAGAAAGTTTGACAGCTTTATGCACAAGGAAGATTTCCAAAAGTGCAATGCCGATCATTGTTGCTACTTCAAAAGATATAGATCCAGTTATATCATTTTTCTACTTTATGTCGATGATATGTTAGTAGTAGGTTCAAATATGGATGATATCAGAAGGTTGAAGCAGCAATTGTCAAAAGAGTTTAACATGAAAGACTTGGGTCCAGCAAAGAAGATTCTTGGAATGCAAATCACAAGAGATAAGCAGAAAGGGTTCTTGCAGTTATCTCAAGCAGGGTACATCAACCGTGTTTTGCAGAGATTCAACATGAGCAACGCCAAGCCAGTTAACACACCATTGGCCAGTCATTTTCGCCTATCCAATAATCAATCCCCTCAAACGGAGAAAGAGAGAGAATTCATGGCTAAGGTTCCTTATGCCTCAGCTATTGGAAGTTTGATGTAAGCAATGGTCTGTACTAGACCAAATATTGGTCATGCAGTGGGAGTTGTTAGCAGATTTATGTCAAATCCAGGAAAAGCTAATTGGGAAGCAGTTAAGTGGATTTTGAGGTATTTACGAACCACCACGGAGAAGTGTCTGTACTTTGGTAAAGGAGAGTTAAAAGTACAAGGCTACGTAGATGCAGACTTTGGAGGAGAAGTCGATCATCGAAGAAGCACCACCGGTTATATATTCACTATTAGAACTACAGAGGCTGAGTATGTAGCAGTGACTGAAGCTAGTAAAGAGATGATATGGCTTCAAGGTTTGTTAACTGAGTTGGGATTCAAAAATGAGAAGAATATTTTGCATAGTGATAGTCAAAGTGCGATACACTTGGCGAAAAATTCAACATTTCATTCCAGAACCAAACATATTGGGCTTCGTTACCACTTCATCAGATCTTTATTGGAAGATGATGTGTTAGTACTGGAGAGGATCCAAGGAAGCAGGAATCCAGCGGATATGTTGACAAATGCGGTGACTATCGACAAACTGAAGTTGTGCTCAACTTCAGTTGGTCTGCTAGAGTAACAAGACCAGAAAGGCTGCTTCATTGATCGAGGTGTGAAGACAGATTGAAACCAGTCTTCAAGTGGGAGATTATTGGTCAAACTACACATGCACCAGAAATAAATGACAATAAAGATGGACGGTGCATCTTTTATTGACAAAATATTTGGTAGGTAAGATGATAGGTGAGGATTAATCTTGACCATCCATTTGGTGGGTGAGATGGTAGGTGAGAAATGATCTCAACCATCCATCAAAGTATGTGAGAATTAATCTTGATCGTCCATTGAGAAGGTGTAGGCCTATATATAGCCTTAAAAATTCATTTGTAATGAATTCCATCTAAAAGTGAGAGAGAAGCATTAATGAGAGGTTGTGAGTTTGAGTTGTGAGTGTTTGTAAATACTTTGTAAATTTCTCTTCCTTCAGTAAAAGATCTGCAGCAATCCGGAGACGTACACATAATTGGCCGAACTCCGTTATCAACTTGTGTGTCTTATTAGTCCGCATTTTCTTCGCTTTCTTATAAATCTGATTATAGGAAAATTAGCGTCATTTGCCAACAGTTTTAACCCTAGCTGCTAAGAGAGGTATATGGGAATGGAAAAATCTTTGACATCACCTACTGGATCAATCCTAAGATGCCAGCATGGGGCACTAAGGATGGGGTTGGTCAATTCTTGTGGCTGGTTGCTAAGGAATGGTTCCCTTGCCAACGCTTCAAAGATGAAGATATCAACACACAGGCACTCATGTTGATGCTCCATCCCATGTTTATGAAGATTACTATGATGATGGGTTTGACATTGACACTCTCGACTTGAAGGTGCTTAATGGTAATTTTTTAATTTATTTCCTTGTGGTTTGATTATCATTTAGATCCTCTGCTTTTCACGTTTATATATATACTGAGAAAAGTTTTAGGTGACTTGGTTATCTTACATTGCTTTGCTATAACTTGAATATTCTATTTATAAGGCTTGAACAATTCTCTTCTCTTGAATTATTATTTGAAAAGAATTAGACTCAAGATGCATGAGTTAGGCAATCCATTCCCACAGTAGGCTTGGACTTGTGGAGGAAGAATTGATTATTCTATAACTTGATATCCTACTTGGAGAAATGCTAATGTTATCTCCTATTTATAAGGTTTGCACAATCGCATGATATTGACGGATTATAGAGCAAATATTCAATAAAAATCTTGAAAATAAAATAATAAAGTTTGCACAATAGCTTTTGCCAAGAATTATGTTTAAAGTCTATTTAACTAAATTATTACTACATGCTCTCCCTTACCTAACTAATTCTACACTGTCAACTTGTTCTCTCGAATTATTTCGCCATGATTACTTTATCTCAAAATTGACTTTTGCGACCACTTTACCTAATTTATCCTAAAAATATTTTGTTTTTCATTTTTTTACAATGTTAATTTATTGATCGTGAATTTTAACTGTAATTTTACTGTTAATTTAAGGACTGCTTTACAATCAATGCAAAAATAATAAAAAGGAAGTATTTTTGAGGAAGGAACGGGATAAATTGATAGCAAATGTTAAATTTTTTATTCATGAGAGGCTCAAAAATTAATATTGTCACAAACTTTTTATTGAAAAAAAATTCAACAGGAAAATTGATAGATATTACAGTCCGGAAGTTTTAATTATCTCATTGTCATTCTAGAAGTTGACCAAATCAAAAAGTGAATCTATTTATAATTTTATATATTATTCTGCTCGATTTTTCATTTTCTTCGTGGTTGACAATTATGCTAGTTTTTTATCAATGAAAAAAGACAATTATGCTCGTTTATACAGATCAAAAGTTAAATGCATCTCCCATATAATATTATTCCACCAGCCTACCTATTTTTAAAATAAATCTATTAGCTTTGTTAAAATTCCAGAAAACAACTATTATAAAAAAGTAAATCTATTATTTTTTTCATTATTTTTATTTATAAGCCGAGTTAATAATAAGTTATTCAACTTCTTTAAAAAATCTGTTATTCTATTAAACTTTACTTAATTGAAATTTATATCATATTTCCATTTATAAGTCGAGTGAATGATAGATCATATAAAGAAAATATTCAATATATATCTAACCAATTTGTAAATAAAACCCATTACTTTCAAATTTTACTTATCTAATTCTAATTTATAATTTTTGTAATACCCTTATAACATTTATTCATATCTATACATACATTACGTTAGTAAATACGATTATACCTTATGTATGTCCAATTTTTTTTAATTTAATAACTATAATATTACTAACACTTAATTAATCATTTTTATTTTTCCAAAAATTTCGGCAGTATAACGGCTATATATATATATATATATATATATATATATATATATATATATGTTATAATATAATTAAATTGGTCTTTAAAAATTCCATTTAAATAAAATATTTGAAAAATGATGTGTATTACAATTCGAATCTGAGATTCTGAAATCATATATTGGTTTAAAAAAAATTACAACACAACTGATCCATTGATTTTACAGAAAACTTATGTTCAAAAGGGAGTTTAACTCCAGCTTTGTTGGATTTATAGTGATGGAGCAAAATGGCTGGTGGAGAACACTGACATCAAACTTGTTGGTGAGTATATTACATCGTTTTTCTTTTTCTTAATAATTTCTTCCTTTTTTTTTAATAATTACCATTCACACTGACATGTTCACTATAATTTTTTTCTGGTTTCCCATAAAAAGGGCTTGATTACTTGTCTTTTGCTGCGTATGTTGATGCCATTCCAACACATGTCCACTTCCTTTAAAGCAGGGGTAAGAAAAACTTCTTATGAATACATTATTCTTATGTATTTTTTTCATTGAATAGCTATTTTGTATTGCGTAACTATTCTGATCTAGAAGTATTCTAATTGGCTTAGTATTCTGATGGTATATTCCTATTTTGATAGCTTCCTAATTAATCTGTATATTCTTACTCTGTGCATGTCTTGTAATTATATCTACTACCTTCTATTTGTATAAATACCCTTATTGAAGTAAATGAAATCAAGTTAGTTACCAACTTTACAAATTAATATCATCGTTCTGCAGGAAATCATTCTGGTGGAGGGCCTAAAACTTGACAACATTAAACCAGGACTATATAATGTCCATTTCTTACCTCTAAGGTTGCTTGGTGCCGATGGATCACCAAGGATATGCATTCTTAATTATTGAATGATTTCTGTGTTCTTTGTTTAAATTAATAATCCGCAATCATCTGAAAATCTTGTCTCCAGTATACTGATGTGAATCTTGGCTTTATGCCAATGATGGAATCATTTATTTAAAAAAATATATATAAGAGGTTACTTTATCGATATAATAACAAAAATAATGGGCAATATATTTTAACAACATTAAATATTTTATCACATAACATCATTATTCTTTGACAACAACAAAGATAAATACTAGAACCATCACGCACTTTATTACCACAAATTAAGACTAGCTGTATATGCATGGACATATACATATATAGCTAGTGATTATTTAACATACACATATGGGAACAACATTTGTAGACGAATAATACATCTTATTTAGACTCGATTTATAATTTTGTTCATTACTCGAGTCAACCGTAAAAGGTCACCACATTGAGATTAGGATCCTCATTGAGCTTGTAGGAAGCCAATGAACCACCCAAATCTGGATCCTCAAAAAGCATATCATTATTGAGAAATTTCTTAAACCAATGAACTGAATGCTTTGGGTGCCTTGCTAGGTTCTTTTCGTAGTCAACAAAGTATAAACCAAATCTCATAGTATAGCCGTCTGCCCACTCAAAGTTGTCTAAAAATGACCATGCAAAATAACCTTTTATATTAACTTTATAATTGCTGCAATACCAAAATAAATTCAATCATTAGAATTATATACAATCAATACTTATATACTATCAATACTTATCTAGATCGAATCTATCATGAATCGATCTAATCGTTGTGTGCAACATAATTATTACTTTACAAATATGATCCGAAGAATTCATGAAAAGCTCGATCAATAGAAGAAATTAAATTCAATATATATATATATATATATTTGAATAACTAAGTTGGAGCTGAACTCACTTGATGGATCCAAGAACATTCCAAAGATGTTTTTTATAATATTCTGTCCGCCATGGATCATTAAGGGCTTCTATCAAGGGTAGGCTTTTGTTATTGTACTCAGAAAGCCCTGAATATATATTTAAAAAAAAATTAAAGATATATTTAAATTAGACCAGGAAACTCATTGACTAAATAGTATAACACAATTTGACTTGTAAATTTCTAGTGTGGATCCTATGGGAATGAGCTAATAATAAAATATTATGTAGAAATTGTGAAATTGCTTTTCTTATATGTTATTTTATTATAGATACGAGTGGTGAATAAAATTACAAATCTAATTTAAATATATAGAAAAATTCTTGTTTAGATCAGTCCATAAATTTTTTCATAGATTAACTGATCACAACTACTAATTATATATGTAAAATAATAACTACTTCATACATGATTATATGTGATTTATTTATTTCATAATTTTTTCATGGACCAGGACTATGAAATAATTGCTTATAAATGGAGTCTAGACAAGTAGATTACATTTAACTTACCATTCTCGGTGATATAGATTGTTGGATCTCTGTAAGTATCTTTGGTGTAGTTTAAAAGATATCGAATTCCTTTTGGATAAATATATATCCAAGAAGATTCTGTCTGCAAATTTATTTTTATTTTAATGTTAGATATACATAGAAAATATCTTAATTATTGTTATTTTTTTTATGTTTCAATTAGAGTAAATGAATTTATTGTATACTAACCGGTGTACCAATGGGTATGCCATCTTTATATGCTGCAAAAACGAAAATAAACACAATCAAATTAAATGTTATAGAATTAAAAAACAAATACATTTATTTTTCTTTGTTATCTCTTAAAATGCTTTGTGTGATATATCTCTTCCTTATATTTAGCTGAGGTATTAAATTATTTTTAGTGGGCAGTCAACAGGAAATAAATTGGAGACCCTTGAAAGGCTACTGAGAGAATTTACCTGTGGTATAGACATGGCTATCTGTTTCATAACGAAGATGAGTTGGATTAGGATCAGGAGTGAAATTGGCAGAAGCATAATATCCTGTGTAGTAATTTACCCCAATAAAATCAAATGATCCCTTCACTAACTTAGATTCTCTCTCAAGGAATTTAGGCAATCGATCCCCAACTCGAACTTGCATGCTCCTTGGGTACTCACCATATGTCAACGGGTCCATATACCTATAAATAACAATATCAATTCAGTCAGTAGATTACAATCAGAAAAAATGTATTCATAATAAATTAATATAAACTTAATAATATTATAATTAGAAATTTCTTTTACTTAAATTCAATCCATGACATTGTATCATAATTGAATGTGAAAGCCAAGAGCAGACTCACCAACCAAACATAAAATCAAGAGCTACTCCAGCAGCTTCACGATCAACATATGAATCCTCGTTGTAAGGTTCATACCAAAAAGAAATGAGTGTTATTCCGATCTTGCCTCGTTGAGCTTCCTACACTCAATTAATATTTACAAAAATCACAAAACCTATCTAATAATATTAATTTATCTAAATCGAATTTATCATGAACCATTAAAGTCATATTTGTTGGTCAAACTATACATGCACCATAAAATAAATGACAATAAAGATGGACGGTGCATCTTTTGTTGACAAAATATTTGGTAGGTAAGATGGTAGGTGAAGATTAATCTTGACCATCCATTTGGTGGGTGGGGATTAATCTTGACCATCTACTTGGTTGGTAAGATGGTAGGTGAAGATTAATCTTGACCATCCATCAAAGTAGGTGAGAATTAATCTTAACCATCCATTGAGGAGGTGTAGGCCTATATATAGCCTTAGAAATTCATTTGTAATGTATTCCATCAAAAAGTGAGAGAGTAGCATTAGTGAGAGGTTGTGAGTTGTGAGTTGTGAGTGTTTGTAAACACTCGGTAAATTTCTCTTCTTTCAGTAAAAGATCTGCAGCAGTCCGGAGACGTAGGCATAATTGGCCGAACTCCGTTATCAACTTGTCTGTCTTATTAGTTCGCATTTTCTTCGCTTTCTCATAAATCTGACTATAGGGAAATTGGCGTCATTTCCCAACAACTGGTATCAGAGCATTGGTTGCGTTTTTTCTGTCCTTTTTCGGGCGATTACTATTCACATGAATAGTAAATTTTTGTGAATAGTGAAATTTGGTCAGTTGTACCAAATTATCCACGGAGGTGTTCTAATACACAGAGGTTCACAAGAATTGTCAGAAACGATCCAAAGGAAGTCAGATTCGAGTGGGAGCGATGGCCACAGATGAAGGAAAGGTAAAAATTGAGAAGTTCGATGGAGCGGACTTTGGCTTTTGGAAAATGCAAATAGAAGATTATTTGTATCAAAGAAATCTGTATCAACCTCTCTCAGGGAAGAAGCCAGAGGCTATGAAGGAAGAAGACTGGAGTCTTCTCGACAGACAAGCTCTCGGAGTTATCCGATTGACATTATCCCGTAATGTTGCTTTCAACATAGCAAAGGAAAAGACCACGGCAGGTCTTATGATGGCTCTCTCTAGTATGTATGAGAAGCCTTCAGCTTCAAACAAAGTGCACCTCATGAGGCGCTTGTTCAACTTGCGAATGACAGAAGGTGCATCTGTAGCTCAACATCTCAATGAACTCAATACAGTCACAACCCAATTGAGTTCGGTTGGAATTGAATTTGATGAAGAAGTACGAGCATTAATACTTTTGTCTTCTCTACCAGAAAGCTGGAATGCTACTGTCACTGCTGTGAGTAGTTCGTCGGGAAGCACTAAGTTGAAATTTGATGATGTTCGTGATTTGGTTCTCAGTGAAGAGATCCGACGGAGAGAGTCGGGTGAATCATCAACTTCTTCAGTTTTGCATACAGAGTCAAGAGGAAGAAATTCAACCAGAGGTAATGGACGAGGCAAGTCAAACTACCGAGGTAAATCAAAGGACAGAAGGTCCAAATCCAGGAATCCAAGTAATTTCCATAGTTCAAAAACTGTCGAATGTTGGAATTGTGGAAAGACTGGACACTACAAAAATCAGTGCAAGAGTGCATCGAAGAACCAGGAAGCAAAGGTAGAGGCAAATGTTGCTTCCACCTCTGGAGGCAATGACGCATTGATATGCTTTTTGGAAAGCAAAGAGGAGTCTTGGGTGTTAGACTCTGGAGCATCGTTCCATGCTACTTCACAGAAAGAATTCTTCGAAAGGTATGTCCCTGGAAACCTTGGAAAGGTATATCTTGGTGATGATCAACCTTGTGCTATTATTGGCAAAGGTGTAGTAAAGATTAAGTTGAACGGATCTGTTTGGGAGTTGAAGGATGTCAGACATATTCCCGACCTGAGAAAGAACTTAATCTCAGTAGGGCAATTGGCTAGCGAAGGCTACACTACGATCTTCCATGGTGATAATTGGAAGATTTCAAAGGGAGCAATGACGGTTGCTCGAGGCAAAAAGAATGGCACTCTTTACATGACAGCGGGAGCACGCTGTTCAATCATAGTTGCAGCTAGCAATGAAAATCCCAATCTATGGCACCAGAGACTAGGCCATATGAGTGAAAAAGGAATGAAGATTATGCATTCAAAGGGGAAACTTCCAGGTCTACAGTCAGTGGAGATAGACACATGCGAAGATTGCATACTTGGAAAGCAGAAAAGGGTCAGCTTTCGGACAAGTGGCAGAACCCCAAAGAAAGAAAGGCTAGAGCTTGTTCACTCTGATGTTTGGGGACCAACGACTATCTCATCCATTGGTGGAAAACACTACTTCGTGACTTTCATCGATGATCACTCTCGGAAGGTATGGGTTTACTTTCTAAAACATAAGTCCGAAGTGTTCGAGGCTTTCAGAAGATGGAAAGCTATGGTTGAAAATGAGACAGGTCTAAAGATTAAAAAGCTCAGAACTGACAATGGTGGTGAATATGAAGACACCAGATTCAAGAAGTTTTGCTATGAGCACGGTATCAGAATGGAGAGAACTGTGCCAGGTACACCTCAACACAATGGTGTAGCTGAACGTATGAATCGAACGTTGACAGAAAGAGCCAGAAGCATTCGTATACAGTCAGGTCTACCGAAGCAGTTCTGGGCAGAAGCAGTCAACACAGCAGCTTACTTAATCAATCGAGGACCATCGGTTCCATTAGAGCACAGAATACCAGAGGAGGTATGGAGCCAAAAAGAGATAAAACTATCACATTTAAAAGTTTTTGGTTGTGTAGCATATGTGCATATCAGTGATCAAGGAAGGAATAAGCTTGATCCCAAATCCAAGAAATGCACTCTCATCGGTTATGGTGAGGATGAGTTTGGCTACCGTATTTGGGATGACGAAAACAAAAAGGTCATCCGTAGCAGAGATGTGATTTTTGATGAAAGGGTGATGTACAAGGACATGCATAAAACAGTCGTCAGCAACTCAGAACAGAATGAGTCAGTATTTGCAGATGCAGATGATGTCCCAGTTAGTTCCGTGACGGAACCCATTGTAGCAAGTCCTCAGCCAGAGGAACTTGTTGGACCAAGCAGTGCGCATCAATCCGACACACCACAGCCTCCTACTCCATCTCCTGTATTAAGAAGGTCTTCTAGGCCTCATGTGCCTAACAGGAGATACATGAACTATCTATTATTGACTGATGGAGGGAA